>ML661334.1:395842-513758 GCA_007570785.1 Antilocapra americana
TGTGTGTGTGTGTGTGTGTGTGTGTGTGTGTGTGTGTGTGTGTGTGTGAGTGTTTAGAGCGTACGCTGGGTCCGCCTTGTCTCCTGGAGCCATGGAGCTCTGGGTCTGAGCCCCTCTTTGTGTCTGGACAGACCCTGCCATGTCTCTGACACGCTTGATGAATTCGTGGGATGAAATACACGTGTTTTCTCCTCCGTGCTGCTGGTTTCCAAGCTGACATCGTAGGTGATCCAGCTGGGTTCTAGAAGCTTTGTGCTGGGACTATGTTAGCCTGTTCCTCCAGAGTCACTTTTTGGGGTGAACGCTATACCGTTTCTATAAAAAGTTGACCTAAAGAAACAACTCTGAAAAGAACTTGCTTCTGTTGCTCTGAAACCTTCTCCTGAAGAGTGTGTATTAGTCGCTTAGTCGTGTCCGACCCTTTGCAACCCCACGGACTATAGCCCACCAGGCTCGTCTGTCCATGGGATTCTCCAGGCAAGAACACGAGTGGGTTCCCATGCCCTCCTCCTACTGAAGAATACTTATTACCAAATAATGTTGCTTACTTTCCCCCAGGTAAGGAGTCATTAGAGAGAGATTTGAAAAATACGTATTTTTAGGGGAAAAAAATGCCTCACTGGGAGAATCGTAAGCTTCTTCCTTTTAATAACAGTTCTGACATTTATCACATTTTCCTTTCTGCTTTTGTTGCCAGAGAGCTCAGAGCTGGTTCCCACGATCAGCAGGAGCAGCTGTGTTGGTTTCCATGTGATCCGGGGACCTGGGGGCCCGGGGGCGGTGGTGCTGCTGGCATGCCGGGGGCAGGGTGGGGGCACTCACAGGCACGCCTGTCCCGTTACAGCTTCCTACTTGCTGATTACTGGGCACTATCCCAAGCTGTATTAGCTTTGTCCATAAAATGGGGTAAGTCATCTGCCCATGTATGTGAATCGTGTGTGTGTCTCACTGGTGGGGTTTGAACTTGGTCTCTTCCTGTAGGAAGCTGCATTTCCTCTGCTGTAGGATGCCCCGCTGAGCCACATGAATTTCCTCCTGCCTTCCCCAGCCCTCATTCTCTAATTCATGGATCTTTTGGCGTATTTGTGCTTTATGAAGACCTCTGTAAGTCCCTCCTAGAAAGAGTTGGGGTAAAGTTAAGTAAAGGGCTTTGCCAGTGAAGGTGCCAGGGAGGGAGGCAGGGCGGTGGGGGAGGAGGGAGGCCTTCGTAGACCTTTGAGGGGAGAATTCCAGGTCTCGGATGGGCTTCATGAAAACTGTCTCAGAAAAACTGAGTTTTCAGATAGGCCCTTGAAAACAGTGCCAAGTGATGATGACCTTTTTTACTATCACTAAAAACACCTGGAAGATTCCACTGGTCAAGCCAGGAAAGATGAATTTACTTTAAGAAGTTTTGAAACATTGGTACAAAGCGTAAATGAACTTCCCCCTCAAAAGAGCTTGTTGATAGTGAAAATATTTTTCTTAAAATTAGTTGTAGCAACATGGATAGATCTAAAGATTATCATACTAAGTAAAGTAGGTCAGACAGAGAAAGACAAATGTATCAGTTTTGTGTGGAATCTAAAAAATAGTACAAATGGAGTTATTTATAAGACAAAAACAGTCTTGCAGACAGACAAGACAAACTTTTGGTTACCAAAGGGCAAAGGCAGCGAGGGATAAATCAGGGGATTGGGCTGAATAGATACACACGCCTGGGACTTTCGTGGTGGTCCAGGGGTTAAGAACTTGCCTTCCAAAGTGGGGGACGTGGGTTTGATCCCTGATCGGGGAACCAAGATCAAACATGCCACGGGGCAGCTGAGCCCGCACGCTGTAGCTATTGAAGAGGCCCCCTGCACAGCAGCAAAGAGCCTGTGCAGCCATACTGATAATCATAATAAATGACTTTAAAAAATCAGATACACACTGCTTCCCAGCTGGCACTAGTGGTAAAGAACCCACCTGCCAGTGCGAATACATAAGAGACATGGGTCTGATCCCTGGAGAGGGACTTGGCAACCCACTCCAGTGTTCTTGCCTGGAGAATCCCATGGACAGAGGAGCCTGGAGGGCTACAGTCCATGGGGTTGCAGAGTCAGACATGGCTGAAGTGACTTAGCGTGCATGCGTGTATATATACATATATATATATAAACAACTGAATCATTTTGCTTATACTTGAACTTAACACAGTATTATAAATCAAGTATACTTCAATAAAAAGAATACAGTCCTCATTTTTTTTTAATTATCTTTTCTTACTTTACAATATTGTACTGGTTTTGCCACACATTGACAAGAATCCGCCATGGGTGTACATGTGTTCCCCTTCCAAAAGCCCCCTCCCACCTCCCTCCCCATCCCATCCTCCTGGGTCATCCCGGTGCACCAGCCCCGAGTACCGTGCATCATGCATGGAACCTGGAATGGAGATTCGTTTCACATACAATAATTTACATGTTTCAGTGCCATTCTCCCGTATCATCCTGCCTTTGCCCTCTGCCATAGATTCCAAAAGACTGTTCTATACATCTCCGTCTCTTTTGCTGTCTCGCATACAGGGTTATCGTTGCCATCTTTCTAAATTCCATATATATGTGTTAGTATACTATATTGATGTTTTTCCTTCTGGCTTACTTCACTCTGTATAATAGGCTCCAGTTTGACCCACCTCAGTAGAACTGATTCAAATGACTGAGTAATATTCCATTGTGTATATGTACCACAGCTTTCTTATCCATTCGTCAGTTGATGGGTATCTAGGTTGCTTCCATGTCCTGGCTATTGTAAACAATGCGGCGATGAACATTGGGGTACATGTGTCTCTTTCGATTCTGGTTTCCTCGGTGTGTATGCCCAGCAGTGGGATTGCTGGGTCATATGGCAGTTCTATTTCCAATTTTTTAAGGAATCTCCACACTGTTCTCCATAGTGGTGCAGCCCTCATTTAAGGGAGTAGGTCCTTCCTCAAAGAGTTGAACATGGTTACTGTATAACCCAGTAGTTCTACTGCTAGTCATGTTTACCCCAGAGAACTGAAAGCATATGTCTATAAAAAAATGGGTGTACAAATGTTCATAGAAGCATCATAATGGCCAAAAGGCAGAAACAGCTCAAATTTTCATCAGTGGAGGAACCAATAGAGAAAATATGCTATGCCCATGTGATGGGGTGTTTATTACTCAGCCATGAAAAGGTATCGAGGTCCATGCTCCAGTATGGATGGACTAGGAAACGTGTTCAGTAGGGAAGCCGGACAGCAGGTCACGTAGCGTACCATTTCATTCATATGAGATGTTCAGCAGAAGTGAGCTCATAGAGACATAAATTAACTTAGTGGTTGCCTGTGACTGGGGCGAGAATAGGGTGGGATGGTGGGAGCAGAGTGTGTGTGAATAATGTGTGTGTGTGTGTCCCACTGGTGGGGTTTGAACTTGGTCTTGTCCTGTAGGAAGCTGCATTTCCTCTGCTGTAGGATGCCCTGCTGAGCACATGAATTTCCTCCTCCCTTCCCCAGCCCTCATTCTCGAATTCATGAAACTTTTGGCATATTTGTGGCTTATGAAGACTTCTTAAACCCCTCCTAGAAAGAATTGACTTGTGATGGGTGTGAAGTTTCTTTTTGGATGATAGAAATTTTCTAGAATTAGGTCGTGGTGATGTTTGTACAACCTTGTGAATATACTGAAAACCACCAAATAGTACACATTATAAAGGTGTATATTATAGTATGTGAAATGTATCTAAAAATAATAAAAAAAAAAAGAATGGACATTAGACAAACTTGAAGAATTCTGGTGCTGCTGATGCCATAGCTAGGAAATGAATCTACGCTGTTCTTAAAGGAAATCCTCTGTAATGTAGTCTCACCAGCAGTGTGCTAAGGTCCTTTTGTCTCGGTTACTGGCACCTGGTGATAAGCAGGTTCACAGAGCCAGAGCCTCCAAAACATCCAGGTGTTGTGGAGTCGGGGAGGAGGAAGTGGTGAGGATACGAAGCCCCATCGGGAGCTCAGGGAGAATTGTGAGAATCTGGGAAGCCTCTGCCTCCATCGTGAGCAGGCTGCTCTGTTTGACTTTGTGTATCTGGCTTCATGAGTTTCCATATCCTTTGCTGCTAAAGAAACTGGTACCATCATGAAAAACAAAAGGTGAGTTAGCCTAAATACATCTAGACATCTCTACTTAATTAAATTTCCTCCTCAAAAAATAGCGTTCTTTAAGAAGAAGAAATAGGTGTAGTAGATTGGTACAGTGCCCAATACCCAGTGGTCAGTTGCTAAATGGTTATCATTGATAAAGAGTTGGTTGTGACCATTTGCTAGTAGAAGTAGAACAAGCAGATAAGCCCTGGGCTCTCTGGCAGATTGAAGTCGAGCATGTGGGTGTGATTTTGTGTCTGCTGCACACTAGGGAATGGTGTCTTGTTAGCACATGCTGCCTAAAAAGAATCAGTCTTTTTGAAAACTGTTAACTGTATTTAATACTATTTTTTTTTTAGCCCTCTGGGAACTTCTGTAAATATTTATTGCTCCAAAAATAAAATGAAAGATTTTTAGAAAATTTTCTAGAGGAACACCACCATAAGAAAGTTTATAGCCAGAGTTTTCTTATTAAATACTAATCTGGTACTAAAAAAGCAGAAGTACTGTATGTGTACGCCCTTCCCTCATCCTAGTTGAAAAGCATTGCCATAAATGTTTACAGATTTTGTATTTTAATGGTTTAATAGTGTACTGTCATTTGTTTGCTTGGGGGCACCTTAACTTATTTTATTCTTTACTTTCTTAATGATATTGGCCACCGAAATAGGGGGGAAAAATCCAAGTGGTTTAGAAAGGAATTTTTAAAATACAGTGGAGGACAGATGTAGATTTTTTTTTAAGTAACCCCTCATCCAGTCCCTGAAATAGAATCCTAAAAATACAGTTGGCCTGCGTGTTGGCTCACAGCAGAGTGAACTCGTATGTGCTCTCGGGGACCGTCAGCTGCTGGCACCCAAGGCTTCTGCACACTCTTCCTGCAGAAGCTTGTTAGGATTTTGTCTTTCTGTTTTTAAACCCTGTTTGGGGGCCTTCCATGGCACTTCAGTGGTTAAGAGTTTGCCTTCCAATGCAGAGGACGCAGGTTCGGTCCCCTGGTCGGGGAGCTGAGACCTCCCATGCCACAGGGCAGCAGAACCTGTGTGCTGAGCTCCTGAGCCTGGGTGCTCCGGGGCCTGAAGCCAGCTCCAGGAAGCCCAGGTGCCGCAGTGAGGACCTGGTGTGGCAAATAAATACTATTTTTTATTTAAAAAAAGAAAAATTAAACCCCATTTAATGGTGAAACGGTGGGAGTGAAGGAAAGATAGAAAATAGTTGTTTGTGTAGGAGGTCATCCTGATGATATTACACAGAAATTTAATTTGCCAGGAATTAAAATTGAAGGGTAAAGTATCTGTTGCTAGGGGAGTGGTTTAAAAAAAGTAAAGTCTTGTATATATGGATTACCATGCAATTAAAAAAAAATACCTGTGTGAATTATCTGTTGATAAGAAAGTAAAAAATCTCCTTTGTTTAGGATGCTGCCTTTTGTATGAAAAAAGGGAAGCTGAGGCTATATATCCATACCCTTTTTTCTTTGCATAAAAGGCAACTCTGGGTAAATGCATAAATAACTAACAGAAAGGGTTATTTCCCATGAGAAGGGTCTAGGTGGTAGGAGTCCGGATAGACACAGGACTGTAGAGGTGGGAGCCAACTCATTTCTGAGTATTTGTTCTGCACGTTTATTAATGTGTTATATTGCTGCTGCTGTTTAGTCATTCAGTCGTGTCTGACTCTTTGTGACCCCATGGACTTCGCCTGCCAGGCTCCTGTGTCCATGGAATTCTCCAGGCAAGAATCCTAGAGTGGGTTGCCTTCCTTCAGGGGATCTTCATGACTCAGGGATTGAACTGGCGTCTCCTTCATTGACAGATTCCTTACCACTGAGCCACCTGGGAAGCCCCAGTGTCTTAGCACTATATTACAAATACTCACAAATACTGTATTCCCTCTTCACAAAGTGGACCTCACAAACTCAAGGGTGAGAGCAGAAAATAGTGACTGAAAATGCAGATTCCATGTTGAGGCCTGGCTCTTCCCCTCCCCAATCGTGGGCAACCTCCTTCAGCTGCCCTCTCATGCCTTCATCTTCTCATCCATAACGTTAATTCTTGGAAAGAACTCGAGACAGCCTCTGTCATACAGTTTCTGCTGATGTCTTTACTAGCAGTCAGAGCATCAGCGACCAGTCATTCTCATATTGCCTGTCGAGTGTCTAAGCTTTTGGTCACATATCACATGTTGACTGCGGCAGCTGATAAATGCATGTGGAGTTTCTCTTGGCCTGTGGCTAAGAGCCTGGCCTCTGAAGTAGAGAGAATTGAGTTCAAGTCCCCAGACTTGAACTTAGCAGTGTGTCCTTTACTCGCAAAGATGCTGGAGTGGAATTGACCAGGTTGCCTGCATAGGGAAGGCACCATCCTGAAGTCTTGATGGAAGATGCCGTATTCAGAAAAGCCAGGAAAGGAGACTATTCTTCCTTGCATTTTTATCTTAATGTCTCTGCCAAACCTGCATTCAAGCAGGCCCTGTTTTATGTCACCTCTTCCTAGAACGGCCTGGAGAACTGTGTTCTGGAGGGACTGGTAGGATTCTGCATTGGCCTGGGGCTGTCCAGGGCAGAGTACTGATGAGAACAAAACCCATGGTTTCATTTGAGAATCAGTTAATAGTTGAAATGAGAACAGCCAGTCCAGGTTACCCTCTGAGATTTGGGCTTATGTGGGAGGTGGGTGGGCATCTGTGGTCAAACCGGTGTCCTTGCCTTTTATTCATCATTGTCCCTCAAGTCACCAGTTACAGATGATGTATCCTTAAAAATTGTCCCCTGCCAGCCGCTCCCCATCTGCAGGCCTGTCCTTGAAGGCGGTTCTGGGCAGAGGCGATGGCTCCCTTCAATGATAGAACTGTGGGGCAGTCTTTCCGAGGATCCTGCCTTGGGGTTCACATATTTGTGTGGCCCCCGACTATACTTCCCTGGACCAGGAAATGACAACCCACTCCAGTATTCTTGCCTGGAAAATTCAGGGACAGAAGAGCCTAGCGGGCTGCAGTCCATGGGGTCGAAAAGAGCTGGACATGACTGAGTGACCCAGCACGCACGCAGGTGTGACTGCTTGGGCACAGGGCCGTCTCAAGGCAGTAATGTATCAGACCGGCTCTGTTAACTTGAAGGAATATGTATCATGCCCTAATTGCTGCAGTAGATATGACTGTCTTCACTTTAGGGGAATCGGGGCGCTGTAGTGAAGCACTTTAGCCAAGCAGATCGAGTAGTTGTGCTGTGCTGCTGCTAAGTCACTTCAGTCGTGCCCGACTCTGTGCGACCCCATGGACGGCAGCCCACCAGGCTCCTCTGTCCATGGGATTTTCCAGGCAAGAGTGCTGGAGTGAGGTGCCATTGCCTACTCCCCAGGAAGTTGTGAGGGATGTAAATTATAGAGAGAGAGTTCCAAAGAAAGTCAGTCCCCAGAGTGAGGGCGGAGAAGGAAGTGGCAGCCCGCTCCAGTATTCCTGCCTGGAGAATTCCATGGACACGGGAGCCTGGTGGGCTACAGTCCACGGGGTCGCAAAGCGTCGGGCACGAGTGCCTAACGCGCGCAGGGTGAGGGCGGGGGCTTGGCTCTCACCGATTCTGAGCTGTGGCTTTGCCGCTGTCTGATGGACCTCACACCAGCGGGCCTCACTTTCTTGATGGGGTCATCCTGGTGCTATCAGCGAGGTGCTGGGAGGTTCCCGGTCAGGAGATGACAGTAAGGACTCCCTCCCCAGGGCGTGCTCCAGGGGATGGGCGGCCCAGCTCTGTTCTGCTTCAGGCAGGAGGTGCCAGGCCAGGAGGTGTCAGAAGCTGGGCCTGGTGACACTGCTTTGCAAGATGCTTTTGATGGTGCCCAAGGAGGGAGCTTTGGAAGCAAAGAAGGACGTTTTCCCTCATTTCATTAGTGGGTATCTCTAGTGGGTCATGGAGGAAGCGATGGCACGCCACTCCAGTGCTCTTGCCTGGGAAGTCCCGTGAACGGAGGAGCCTGGTGGGGTGCAGTCCATGGGGTCGTGAAGAGTCAGACACGACTGTATGACTTACCACGCATGCATGTATTGGAAAAGGAAATGGCAGCCCACTCCAGTATTCCTGCCTGGAGAATTCCATGGACACAGGAGCCTGGTGAGCTACAGTCCACGGGGTCGCTAAGAGTTGGACACGACTGAGCGACTTCGCTTTCACTTTCACTTCCATACATTGGAGAAGGAAGCGGCAACCCACTCCAGTGTTCTTTCCTGGAGAATCCCAGGGATGGGGGAGCCTGGTGGGCTGCCGTCTACGGGGTCACACAGAGTCGGACACGACTGAAGCGACTGAGCAGCAGCAGCAGCTAGTGGGTCAAAACAGATGTGAAAGTAACGAGGGCTAAGTAGATAAAGTGGCGGGTCTGTCAGTGGTTTCTAAAGGATAGATGTGAAAGCAGGCAAATGGTTAGCTCCTTTCCCATAAAACTGGTTCTGGGAACATCTAAAACTGAAAGTCAAGCCCTCAGTTTTACTTTTACAGTGGCTTATAATGTCAGGTGTCTGCCTTGTCTATGGGTTGCTTTTAGGGGCACATAATGGGTGGTTCCTTTTTACCCGCTCCCTCCCGCGTTATTTCTTCTACCTGAAGGTTTGGCCCAGAGGCGGTGGAACTGGCAAGTTGCGATTCCACCTGGCCGCATTTTGGGGGAAGACTCTTTGTATTAAGTTCATAATTACTTATTACCAGGGTTACTGACTTTTAAAAAATATATATTCTGAATGGTTTTATTTGTTTCCTCTTGGTTTAATTGTGAAACTGTTAACTCAGTTTCTAAATTCCTAAAATTATTTTTAGAGACTTGAAGGAGATACCAATTTTGTGCTTTTCAAATATATAGTTCAAATACATTTTCAAGCCAGTGGGTTTTACGTGTGTATTATGCATTGTTCTTGCAAATCAAATTTAAATTTTCTAATGTTATGAGAAGCGCTGTCAGTGCCCGCGATTCTGGCTTTGATGTTGGAAGGAGGACAGGGGATTAAGGCAGATTAGGTGTTGGTCTGACTCCCCGTGTTCTGTGGGATCACAAGTAAAAGTCCTCCAAATCTGGGCATTACTCGGGTGACATCAGCAGAAGCTGGAGTGCTCACTTTTCAGAGCTTAGCACAGCTCCTGCTGGCATACCCAGCCGATTCTCTCCTGAATCAGCATGCCATGCCAGCGCTGACATACTGGGATGTGTGTGTGTGGCGTCTGCTGATTCAGAATTGCCACCGTGACCCAGATCATCGGCATCTGGAGAGAACCTCTGTATCCTTGCACGGTGCTTCTGCTAGACGTGGGTTACAGCTGAGAGGCAGGAAAATCTGCTGAAGAGAGTGCCACTCGGGGTTTATTAAGAATAAAAGCAGCATTATCACAGCCACCGTTTACCGAATCAGGCTGCTGTCCTGGGCACTGCGTGGACTGTGTCGTTCGTTGCTTGACCTCCTGCACCTCAGGGGCCTCTTGCTCTGTGAGCTTGGGAACTTAAGAGGAGCACGTGGACTCTGAGCTGAGATGCCCACTGCGTTCAGACAGACAGACTTCTCAGTGATGTTTGCAAGATTAAAAGCATTCGGGCAGTCCTGTTTTTAAGGCAGTGGTGCATTTTTGACATTCTGGAGCCTGGAAGTGCATATCCAGCTCCTGTCTTGGTCCTGGGAGTGGCTGTCTTTCAAGGACTGGAGAGTTATGTGCATGAGCCTGCCTTGCAGTGATGATATTGCTCTCTTTATTTTAATGTTAAAATTTGCCAAGTAGAGATGATACTATTTTTAGTGGGGGTGGGGGTGGTCATAGAGATTCTTTCTTGGGGAACTGACGTGCAAGGTCTTACTAAGAGTTAGTTGCTCCTTCTGGAGTGTATATGTAGGGGAGGGGGTTGCTGGGGAGGGGAGGGAGTAGGAAGAATCTTAGGCATTTTCCTTAAACACTTTTTTTCTTCTGTTCATTTCTAGTCTTTATAACCTGGCTTCACTGGAACTGAGAGAGAATCTACTTACTTATCTCCCTGAGTGAGTCTCTGGGGAAAAGGAAAGGGGGGTTTCATACTGAATGAATTTCCTGAAGCATTAAAAAAAAAAAAAACTACATTAGCTTGTCAAAAAGAAGTTCTGTGTCTTTTGGAAAATTTGAGAGATGCCAGCCTTGATAGACTTCCTGTGCAGTATTTATGGCCATAAAATCCAGATGAATCTTATTTTGGGAAACTAGTCCAAGTGAGGAATCTCATGTTGCTCAGCATTTCTAAGTCCCAAGAGCTCCTTCCCTTTGTATTTTTTTTTTTTAATAGCTCCCTTACCCAGCTACGGAGACTAGAAGAACTTGATTTAGGAAACAATGAAATATATAATTTGGTAAGTCTGTACTGAAGAGAGATTTGAATTTCACCTTGTTCTTGGTTATGATCACAGAATATTTGAGGGGCATCTCTAGGGATGCTCTTAAGCCAGTGTTCCCACAGAGGCAACTTGGCAACATTAGTGCACACGCTTCGGTTCACACGGGTTACGGATCATGATTGTGGGGTGGAGGGTCGGGGGTGGAGGTGACGGCTTGAGTGGAAACAGCTGCAATTCCTGGGGAGCCTTGGGAATGCTTTTAGGAGAGGGGAGCTGATATTAGAGAAGTACCCACAAACCTCCGCTGCAATACTCCATTACTAACTGTTGAGTGAGGGTCCTTTCCTTCTTAATGGAAGGGTAAATACTGGAGCTTTGTTACCATAACATTGCTTTTTGTTTTAGCCAGAATCAATAGGAGCTCTCTTACATCTAAAGGATCTCTGGTTGGACGGAAATCAGCTCTCAGAATTACCTCAGGTGAGTGGTAATTTCACAGTTTGTCTCCAAAACGCAAAAAAGACCACCGTCACCATCATGCATTCCCTGCTCCTCCATGAGATTTTCTAGGAAAGGGAGCTTGAAAACTAAAATGTTGGTTGCCAAAGCAGATTTGGAAAAATACGTTGAGCATTCATCGTGCCATGCCACATTGCCATAAAAAATTGAAAGCCTCAACCCATCGTTTCTAAAGATAGTAAATATATCTTTTGGTGTGTGAAGTCTGCATTTTATTTCATCTTGGCTTGAGGCCTGGCTTGCCTGCTGGAAGCCCAGCTCATTTGGAAATTACCAGGATGCTGGGTTCTGCTGGCAGAAGTTTCTGCCACTGTTGGTGATATGCCAGGTGTTTGGGGATGATTTGAGCATGTTGTGCTGTGTAATAGTTGATGTAAAATCAGTACGAAAAATTTCTACTTCATGTTTTTTCCAAATGTTGCTTATGGTGTAGTTGGAACTTCACACGCTGTTTACATTTTTCCTGCTGTTACCAAGCGTGGGGAGCCGTGTTCCGGATGAAGCGGGGTCTCGTGTGGGCGTCTGTGTATGTGGCCGTCTTGTGGGTTCCAGCACGCAGACCCACCTTCCCATCCGTTGAGAGAGAAACTTAAACAAAAACAGCACACAGGCATTTCCCCCAACTTTGTTCTCCAGCTGTTACTGAATTCTACTCTTCGGGGTCTCTTAGAGCCAGGGTTTAAAGTCCATATATTTCATGATGGTCGAGTTATGTGCATTGTATAGTAATTCAGGAACTGTCTCTGCTAGGCTCTCTGAACCAGCCATGATGGGACCGTGCCCTTCGGGTGGAGACGGTGTGTTTGTGCAAGGAAGTCTGGTGCTGTAAAAAAGCACTTGAGTAAAATTCTAGTTGTATTTATGTGCTGGAATTGCCAGGACATCACCGACAACGCCTGCAACTAAGGAGCTAATTCGAGTCTGTTCCTGAGGTCTTGACTGCATTTGGGAAACGGAAAGGGCAGATCAGCAGCTGATATGAGTGAGAGTTTGATTAACAGATTTCTCTAGGAAATTATGAAATGTCCTGATTAAGAGAATTCTAGTTACGTAAAAGTCAAAGGATGGGGCAGAAATGCCAGGGAGATATTAAGAAAGTAATAAAATACCAGCTGTAAAGGCTGGATAAACAGCAAAGTCTTACTCTGGAGCACAGGGAACTATATTCAATATCCTATGTTAAAACAGAATGGAAAAAGAATATGAAAAAGAATCTGCATATGTATAACTGAGCAATATAGGAGAAATTAACACATCATACTTCAATAAAATAAAAAGCTCTTAGACACGCAGCGAACAGATGTATGTAAATAATTATGTGCAAAACTGTCACCTAAACACAAATTAACACGCCACTGATCATGTTTTTGATTTTTTTTTTTTAATGCATCTCTTTGGCCCACTTGTATAACTTTTTGTTGAGTCAGGACTACACTCATCAGACAATCTCAGATAATCAGTTATTTTCCTGTCTTCACTGATGATAGAAAGAAAAGGAGACAAAGACACTGTTTAAAGGAATAAATTTAAAAAGTAGACTATCCTCCGGGGGCCTCGTCTGAAATGGGTAGAAATGTAGTCTGGTTTCTTCCAGGCAGGAAATGCAGGGGTGAGATCCCAGGGTGTGTGTTGGGTGAGGGATAAGCTGGGTAGAGTTGTTCAGGCCAAATTCAGTGCTGATTTAGGAGTCAGTGCTTACATAGACTTCAGGGGGCCACTGGAGTTCGAGGTGGGGTTTCATTCTGGGCCTGGAGTGATGATTCCTAGAGGGAAGGATGGAGGCACAGTTGTGAACAGACCTGGGCAGAGGGTGTCCAGACCTGTCCAGGCAGGACGGTGCTGAGCATGGGAGCGGGACAGGCTGGCAGTGGGGGCCCCAGTAAGAGAGGGAGTGTGTGTTGGGAGAGGGGAGAGTCTGATGTCTCTGGACTGGACTCGGGCCCCAAGGAGGTACCTCCACCTCCCAGGGTGGCTCTTCCCTTCAGAGCAGTCTGGTGCTCTTGTCTCGAGTATTAACAGTGTGCCCGTGTGTGTGTGTGTGTGTGTGTGTGTGTGTGTGTGTGTGTCCCCCCGTGTGTGCCCATGTGTCTGTGTGTGTGCGCGCGCGCCCGCGTGTGTCTGTGTGTGTGCCTATGTCTGTGTGTGTGTCTGTGTTTCTGTGTCTGTGTGTGTGTGCACGCGCACACTCCAGTTTCCCCAGGGAGCAACTGAGCGCCTGTTGTCCCAAGTGCTGCCTGTCACCGAGATAGAAAGGAGTCTGCTTCTGAGTATTGAGTGCAAACGTGGAAAACTGGCGTCTGGCCTCTTTTTTTTTCCTCTTTATCCCTGAACTGTGGGGCCGTCAAGAGGCTGGTTTTCCCCCGGTGCCCATGCCCTCATCCTACTAAGGGAATGGAGGCCTGGCCACCCTGTCCAGCGCCGCACGTGTGGTCCACACAGCTTCCCCTTTCCATTGGAAGGGGGTCCTCGGAAACATCCTCAGGACCACGCTGCGGTTTGATCTTGAAAAATCAATCTAAGAGATGCCTCCGTACGGTGACCAGTTGTGGCATGACTTTCTTTTCCTGTGTCCTTGGTGCAGGAAATAGGAAATCTGAAGAACCTGCTCTGCCTAGATGTCTCTGAAAACAGGTTGGAAAGGCTTCCGGAAGAAATCAGCGGCCTGACTTCATTGACGGATTTAGTCATTTCGCAGAACTTGTTAG
Organism: Antilocapra americana; assembly: GCA_007570785.1. NCBI lineage: Eukaryota > Metazoa > Chordata > Mammalia > Artiodactyla > Antilocapridae > Antilocapra > Antilocapra americana. The sequence continues at coordinate 409,526 of ML661334.1, forward strand.
AAATGCTCCCGGACGGCATCGGTGAGTGTGGACGCTAGCTGCCCCCGTGCTGGCTGGTTGGTGCTGGGGCGTGGTTCCTTCAGTCGTTTGCTTTTAAAGAAGGAAAGCAAGGAGTATTTAATACAGTTTAAACTTCTCTATATGCAAGCGTTTCTGTTTTCCTGGTCTGGTAGCTGGTATACTGAATATATGTTACTGCTTTCCTGTGTTGGCCTATCTACTTCCTCTGCAGCTTGTGTCCATGATTTTGGTGAGGATGAGCCCAAATAGTAGAATATGTTTTTGGCATATGAACAGTTATGAAGACTTTTCTAATTGAGCATCACATAAGTTTATGCAGAATGACCTTTGACCTCATGGTGTGACACCCCCCCACCCCACCCCCAGGAAGGGCTGTTACTTGAGGGGGAACACATTGAGCCTTTGCTGGTCCATCGGGAATCATCTTTTCCTTGAACCATTCTGGGCTGTTTCCTTTAAAAAAACAGTCCAGACGTTTCCTTTACCAAAAAGGAGCTCAGCCCAGGGTGAGAAAATAAACACAGGGAAGATAAAAACAGACGTGGGCTGTCAGCTCCGCCATAGCCAGGCCTTCCTAGAAACTGTTGGAAACTATATTTAACCGTGTGCCTGTCAGAGGACAGCTTCTTTGACCTTCACTTAACTGGCATTCAGAACATCAAAGGGAGTGTGGGAGAGGTTTTCAGTAGTCAGAGAAGCCTGTGACAGGGGGCCGGCTTCCTTTCTGGCCATCTGGTCCAGATGAAAGGGTCGCTGATAAGAGTGGGTTGGCAGAAGGACAGACAGAGGCTGCCTTTCAGGTGAGTCTGGTTCAGGAGCTGATGGGAACTGTGACTCTCGGTGGAAATGTTCGGTAGGAATCACAGATAGCGTCAGAACAGTTGTGGGGACTCAGGATGTTTGGCTGCTGGGAAAAGGGAGAGAGAGGCATGAGGTGGTTGACATCGGGCCTTTGAGAGGCTTTCAGGTAGAAGGAGGTGGTGACTTATTCTGTCTTCTAGTTTACGTGGGTGAAAGGAAAAGGTTGTGGATCTCAGTTTGATTCAAAAAAGAGCTTAACATGCATCTCTTAGGAATCAGTGTGGGCTGCTTAGCGAAGAAATGAGCCTCCTGGCACTAGAAGTATTCAAGGAGAGTCTGCAGGCCCAATTGTGAGTGGTGGTGTTGAGGAGTCTCTTGGGGTGAGCTCTGCCAGCTGTACGGTCCATGCCCCAAAGAGGATGCTGAGGAGTCTCATGGGCTGAGGACTGGGGGGCCCTCTGGGGACAGTGTTAGTAGGTACTGATTATGCTGAATAAGGAGCTTATGATTCGCTGAGCCCCTCTATCTTGCCCCATGAGCGTACTCAGAGCAAGTTCATCCTTTCAGCATCTCCCTGTCACCAGCTTTATCGCTTTTGCGATAGAGGCTGTTCTCTGATTGTCCTGAGGATAGTGACGTCACCCTCTGTGGAAAACAAGGACACCTGCTGGGTAGGCGCAGCCCCCGCGGCTGGAGTAGTTGACAGCGAGCCTGATGGCTCAGGGTCTCCTCCAGCCCTTGGAGGCTGAGGAGGCTGCGGTAAACTGGCCCTTTGCCTGTGGCCTGAGGGCACCTCTCACGAGTCCATTCTGCGCCCTTAGTGAGGCAGTCTTGTCTTAATGTGGCTTTCCAGAGATTACCATCTGACCCTGCAGACCCAGAGGTCTCCCTTATAGGGACCATCGCTGACTCGTCATCACCCACAGGTGATAAGATAGACTGCCTTGTGGCTGTCTTTTGTTCTTAGCGAGGAGGATTCTCGTGGGTATTAGTTGCTCAGGTGTGTCTGACCCCATGGACCTTAGCCCATCAGGCTCCCCTGACCACGGAATTCTCCAGGCAAGAGTCCTGGGGTGGGTTGCCATTTCCTTCCCCAGGGCATCTTCCCGACCCAGGGATCGAACCCAGTCTCCTGCATTGCAGGCGGCAGGTTCTTTGCCATCTGAGCCAGCATGATTCCTCGTAACATAGAAGTCTCTCCTCTGTACACAAGATGTTTCCTGTTCTTAAAGCCGTTTTTTCGTCAAATCTATGGGCTTTGACATGATTTTTTTAGGTAGCAACTTTTTAAATGATTTGCCATTAATTGCCAGCTGTTTCTGACAAACAGAACGCATGCTTTTAACTCTCAACCTTTTGTACTCTAAATGCAAATGGCACAATTTCTTGAAGCTGGAATGGAAACGAGAATGGAAATTCCAAACAGCAAGCAGAGGGGAAAAGCCAAGTGGTGAGCAGAAAAGCAGCAATAACTGATGAGCCTAAATAACCCTTTTGCAGGAAAACTAAAGAAGCTGTCGATCTTGAAGGTGGATCAGAACCGGCTCACCCAGTTGCCGGAGGCGGTTGGAGACTGTGAGAGCCTCACGGAATTGGTTCTTACAGAAAACCGGCTGCTGGTGAGTGTGGCCCTGAGGTCGGCGGGAGATGGATGGTGTGGGTTCTGCATCAGAAACGCTCTGCAGGGTTGCTGCTGCATATTTGTAATTTGGGTGGACCGGATGGAGGTCCCCTTCCATTGTAACTAACCAAGGGGCCTTCAAAGCTGACTTGGGACATACAGATGATTCCGGTTCCCCCATCAGAGACTTCGCCGCATCATGATGCTCAGGGTGTGGGCGCTGGGCTGGACACCTGGGGAGGGGAGGCGGGAGGGTGGGGTTGCTGGCCCTGCTTGAGGGTAGGCAAGTGGGCACGTGGTCTGTCTAGTTCTCAGAGCAAATGTGAGCGCGGGGGAGGGGGAGGGGAGGGTGGCTGGCCCTGGAAAGCCTTGGGGGCAGTGAGGGTGGGGAGCCAGAGCACAGGTCTGACCTTGATCTCACCCCGTCTGAGAAGCTGGGTGAGGCCGAGTAGGTGCCTGGCTTGGACTGGCCCTCCGCGTCCTCCGGGCAGGCGGTGCTGGTGGAGCGGGTTTCTGGGGCGCTGTCCTCCACCCGAGGCCGCTCCTGCTGCCCCCTCCACTGCCACCCACCCCGTCTGCTCGCTCTGCTCCCCCTGTTCTGGCCTTGTAGCCTCTTTGTCTTTGGTTGACTTTCCTTCTTTTCCCTCCACTTCTCTGTCTTCATTTTGTCACTTTAGTTTTTGCCCAACTTTTCCTTTTACCTCTTTCTCCCCTTTTCTCCTCTCTTTATAAAAAAAGTAATGCTCTTCTGGTGAGCAGAGCAGAAGAAGACAGCAAGAGTGGGTAAAGGAGGCGGAGCTGGTGGGGGCCTGGGAAAAATCCCCCTGTAGTCAGGCCACTGGCCTCCTTCCCTGTTTCTGGAAGGAATCCAGTAGAATTACAGATGGTAGTTATGACAGTTAGAAAAGGGACGTTCACCCCTGGATTGCATCAGGGTGGAGGATCCTCCTCTCCCCATAGACCCAGGGCTGGTTCCTGTGGGCCTGAGCGCTCACGCCAGCAGGGGCACTTCCCTCCCCACCCCCACCCCAACCGGGCCTTAAGACCACCCCCCCAACACACACCAGCCTGGGTGGTCCCCTCCCCCGCCTCCCAACACACTCCGCCCATCTCTGGCGCCTGCACTCTGGCCTCCAGGGCATCCGCAAACCAGCGTCTCTTTTGGTTCTCAGAGGTGCAGGCAGGGGAGGGGTGAATGTCAAGGGTGCAAATTTCACTTCCTTGACTTGAAGGGCCTTCATTACCTCTTTTGCTGAGTGTTTCTCTGTTCCCAGGCCTGTGTCTTTGACCTCATTTCATGAAACATATACTCTCATTTCTACAAAAATGCAAAATATTAGATGCCACATCCCCAAGTGGGCATTACAAACACCTGCTGTTGAGGAAGGACTTCTCTTGCTGGATGAGATTAGACCCTCTCAGTTCTTGAAAAGATCTGTTTGTCTGTTTTACTCTGAGCCATGTCCAAAGTATGTGTTAATAACAAAAAATGTTATTTTAACAGACTTTACCTAAGAGCATTGGGAAACTTAAGAAGCTGAGCAACTTGAATGCAGACAGAAATAAATTAGTGTCTTTACCAAAAGAGGTATGTGCTTTTAAGAAAATAATATAATAATTAATAAAGAAATAATGATACACAAGGGATCACAGATGTCAAATACTTATATGCTGCTTTTTAAAGGTGTGAACTCTTGTCTGTGGGTCCAGAGATGGTCAGAGGAATTGTATCAAAGAATGACCGTCGGTAACGTTGGGGAGAGTAGGTGGGTCCAGATGGCTGTGAGCGGAGTTGGGAAAGGTGAATGTGGAGGGGGCCAGAGAGAGTGGCATTTGGGGGCTGGCCTAGGAGAAGTGCAACACGGTTGGCAGGAAGGGGTGATCGTGGACTTGGGCTTTGGGGGCAATGGGGTCTAGTGAGCAGGTAACCCCTCCCGTGAGCCACTGGAGTTGTAAAGGCAGGTCTCGGTGGACCGTCTTCCTGGGCAGAGGCTCAGGTCTGGGAGAGCGAGAGGGAGCCCTCCCCGTAGAGGCGGGTGCCTGGGAAGGCAGAGCCTGGTTCTTAAGATTTTTTGGTGGGTGCTCCCAGCAGGAGAAAAGAGCCTCCACCCCTTGTGGGCATGGCTGCCTGACTTCGAGGCATTTAACCAAGGAGGGGCCGGAACTGAGAATGGGAGGAAGCCTTGAGGGGTCACACGAGGTGGCCTACGGGATGCTGTTTAAAAGGAAGGCTGTCTTTCTCCTTGGAACCAGGAGAATATGACTGGAGATGGATCAGTAGAGCTTGGTCTCGTATTAAAGTGTAAGATGCTGTTTCTCTGCCACACAGCGAGCTGGTGAGCTGCTCCCCGGCCAGGGCCACACCGAGGAGGTGTGGCCTCCTGCGCCGTGGTCCTCAGCCAGGAGCAGCTCCCACTTCCTTCTCTGCTCCACCCTTGTCAGCGTCCATCTTGCAGTTATTTCAGAGCTGTTCTCCAAGCAGTAGGAGCTTGACGGGTTCTTATGCTCCCTGGCCGCTTCTGCAGGCGTCTCACCTGGCCTGATCTTTTCTCCCCCGTCCCTGTCTGGGGGTTCAGCGGCCCGGCTTCTCCCTGGTGTAGCAGCCAGTGCTCCTGAGTGGAAGGATAGGGACTACATTCTCACACAGCCACAGTCGGAACCCTAACATTTAGGTAAAGCTGTTTCCAGCAGAAAGACTTAAGTCCCCATCTTAGCTAAACTTTAGGGATTCAAGGAGGAGATTCTGCTCATTAAATCCTCATTTTGATTCCAGTCTAAAAGCATTAAATGAAGGACAGGGCTGGTGTTAATTGTACCCTTGTGGGAGAGCGAGTGTGGGTGGGTGTAGGTCAACACACAGGCAGGGGCAGAGGGAAGGAGAGAAGATCCAGGCCTTCCCTCCTCTGGCCCGCACCGACCCGGGGCTGTCCTGTTTGTTCGGTGAACCGTCCGGGCCGTGCGGAGCTGGATCTCCCTGCCTTACAGACGAGGAAGCTGAGGCTGGCGAGAGCGTTCCCACCGGGGCTCCCACAGCTGCAGTCTGGAGAAGAGACTCAAGAAGTGTCCTCCGCAGCCAAGCCTGTAAAAGCCTGGCCCACTCAGCTCATAGAGATAGAACCCCGCTTTGTCACCTCTGTGACCCTGACATGAGGCAACCCCTTGGTTGCGTAAAGGAAGCCTAGTTTGGACACTTTAGAAGATTAATGCATTTGAGGAAAGTTTTCAGTAAACCCTGAAAAGAGCACTTTCGAGTGTGACGTTAATCCCCAGCAGGGTCCCCACCCTCCGCCACATCCCTGTCCCTCTCTGCATCTGGTCTTTCAAAGGGACACATTGTAGACAAAAACATGAGGGATTGCTTCCTGCAAACTGTCCCCGTCACATTAGCATCAGCCCTCTTTTCACTCTGAGAGGATGAAATTATGATGCTTTCCTGGCATCTGGAATTTCATCAGGGAACGGAGTCTGCACCTTTTCCTTCAGCTACCCAAGAAGGCAGCTGTTTAGGGCCCTGGGGACCGGCTCCTTTCTTGCCCATTTCACCCCCACTCACGCTCAGCTCCCAGACTGGGATGTGTCCCAGTTCTGCTGTGAATCCCAGCTTGGTGACCCTGCAGAAATGGGCAGTGCTGGCCTCTGACCTGCGGACTGGGCCGCCAAACCGCGGAGGGGCCCTCACCTTGCACTGGGTTTCCTTTGTTGGTCTGGAATGTGTGTGTGTGCGTGTGCATGCATGTGGCGGTGTGTGTGTGTGTGTGCATATTCTCTGCCTCCAAGCTTGATTCCATCCCATCAAATCCTGCACTCTCCTGACTGGATTCTTTCTTCTCTTTCCAGACGTGATCGCTTCCTCTTGAATAGTTGTCTCATGCATGACACATTTAAACTGACAATGCCAACCAATTCCATGTATATGCCCCAATCCATAACTGTATTAATGGCCATTGGTCTGGTGTGCTATGTAGTTCTTTCTCTTTTTTTGTCTTTTCTTTCCCATTTGATAATGTCACATACTATCGGTTTACAGCAGAATTCCTTCGTCTATAGCAGCATTTATTTGCATTTTTTCCCCATATGGTTGAGGGGAAAATGTTTGTACTGTGTGGGTCACAATGATTGATTCTGTTTGTGTTGTGTGGTGTCACGTGTAGTAAACATTTGCAAATCAATGAATGTCTCTTGTTTTCTTAATTGTTAGCTGCTTGGATATTTAGAAAAGTCAGGTAAACTTGCCATCTTGTAAGTATTGTTCAGACCACAGTTGCATCTTCAACTTCCATTCTGCTTCTCAAATGCATGAAGATTCAGATTGGCTGACCACTTTATGTGCTTTTCATTGTAAAACATTGGGCATTTTCCTTGAAACTCAGTTTTTGTTTTTGTGAATGACTGCATGGCCTGGAACCTAATTGTGTTACGTGTTTGTCAGATTTGTTCCAGTTATTCTCTCTCAAAAGAATGCTTTTCTGTGAATTACATCTTAAGTTTTTCAGAAATTTTGAAAGGCATAACTCAGCAGCTCACCTGCCTTCACCAGATTCTAGTTTATTGGCATGATTCTGTCTCTGATGGGAAGGCTAGATTCGCTTTATTTGCTATATGTGGCATGCTTCTGATTTTTCAGGTCACTCATTTGCAGCTTTTACCCCTCATCCTATTGCTCAAGTATGTATGTTTATGCGATAAGGAAGTTCCCTTAAAAAAATCCTGGTTTTGGCAGAGGGAAGACTTAAGGGGAAGAGGCTGTTGTAGCGTGATTCGTGGACAGACAGGATGTTGGTAAACGTGTGATCACGCATATGAAGATACGTTTCCGGCCACATCTTACGTCTAAGTAACCTTGACCACAAAGGTTTCTGGCTGGAAGATGTTGCACATATACCTAAGTTTAGGACTTGGTCTTTTTTCTCTATTGTCAAAATGGAAGTGACTTTCACTCCATCCTACCTGTCCAGTGAAATAAGACAAGTGAGGATTTGCAGATCATTCATCACAGCTTTTCCTCTAATAGGCAATCTGTAAACATCAATTACCCACAAATATTGTGATATTCAGAAAGGTCCATGGTGATAGAGTATTCATTTTGTGGATAACTTCCTGCCTAATTCTTTAGTTCAGTTCAGTCACTCAGTCATGTCCAACTCTTCGCAACTCCATGGACTGCAGTATGGACTCCCTGTCCATCACCAACTCTGGAGCTTGCTCAAACCATCGCGTCAGTGATGCCGGCCAACCATCTCATCCTGTATCGTCCCCTTCTCCTCCTGCCTTCAGTCTTGCCCAACATCAGGATCTTTTCTAATGAGTGAGTTCTTTGCATCAGGTGGCTAAAATATTATTCTTAGTACAATTTAAAATTCTTCTACAGTAAGTTCCCTTGATGTTATAGAGTGGACTATTGACATATTTGACATAAGACAAAGCCTAAAAATAAAACGAAAAAAAAGCTGACCATTAGCTTTCAAGATGGAGAAGGCATTTGTATTCTTGGAAGATGGAATAAGTCATGAAAGAAACAGTTGATGGATTTACCTACATGAAGATGAGATTTCTGATCTTTGTGAAAATAAAGGCAGCTGAAAGTCAGGGAGGCTTTTACAACATTGCATGTGAAGGTTATCTTTCCTTACTCTGTTAGAAGTTATTTCACGTCTGAGAAGAGAGATACGTACTTTAGAAGAGTGGACAGAAAGAAAAGCAGAGAAACCCCACAGAAACCAGTAAGTGATTCACAGGAGAAAAAAATTGAAATGGGCTTTTAACATGAAATCATTATTCACAACTGGAATCAAGATTGCTGGGAGAAATGTCAATAACCTCAGCTATGCAGATGACACCACCCTTATAGCAAAAAGTGAAGAAGAACTAAAGAGCCTCTTGATGAAGTGAAAGAGGAGAGTGAAAAAGTTGGCTTAAAACTTCTTCAAAAAACGAAGATCATGGCATCTGATCCCATCACTTCATGGCAAATAGATGGGGAAACAATGGAAGCAGTGATAGACTTTATTTTCTTGGGCTTCAAAATCACTGCAGATGGTGACTGCAGCCATGAAATTAAAAGACACTTACTCCTTGGAAGGAAAAGTTATGACCAGCCTAGACAGCATATTGAAAAGCAGAGGTGTTATTTTGCTCACAAAGGTCTGGGTTTTCCAGAGTTGGACCATAAAGAATGCTGAGCACCAAAGAACTGATGCTTTTGAACTGAGGTGTTGGAGAAGACTCTTGAGAGTCCCTTGGACTGCAAGGAGATCCAACCAGTCCATCCTAAAGGAAATTGGTCCTGAATATTCATTGGGAGGACTGATGCAGAAGCTAAAGCTCCAATGCTTTGGCCACCTGATACGAAGAACTGACTGATTAGAAATGACCCTGCTGCTGGGAAAGACTGAAGGCAGGAAGAGAAGGGAATGACAGAGGATGAGATGGTGGGCTGGCATCACCGACTCGATGGACATGAGTTTGAGCAGGTTCTGGGAGTTGGTGATGGAAGCCTGACGTGCTGCAGTCCACGGGGTCACAAAGAGTCGGACACGACTGAGTGACTGCAGAACAACAACAATTATCCACAACATGTTAATCACAGCATTTATACCTATCAAATGTTCAAGATTTAAAAAATGGAATAATATACCAAATATTGATGAGAGTACAGGAAGTGTCTGTTTTCATGGAAGTATAAATTATTATGGCGTCTCTGGAAGGGAATTTGGTGACATTATTAAAAACTTTAAAAATGTGCATACACTTTGATTCTGTAGTTGCACTTGCAGGAATTTATCCTGAGACGACAATCAGGAATGCACACGGAGAGGCACGCACGAGTTTTTTCTCCACTTGTACACAGAAGTGCCTCACATGTTCCAAGCACCATGCCAAGCATATACAGGGGCAGCTGACATGTGCCAGGTGCCTTCAGGCTAATTCTTGTCTGATTTTCACAACGGTTCTATTCGGGATAGGCAAATAATCATGTACAACTAACAGATTTCTAAACTGAGACTCAGGTTAAGTAACTTGCCCGGGGTCACACGGCAACGAAGTGGGAGGACTAATAAGCAGCATCTAAAAGAGTGATGTGCGCAGTAATCTGTGGTCCATCTATAGAAGGAAATAACTAAGTGGGCAGTAAAACTCCTGTTAGAATCATAACGATGTGGGAAAGCATTCTTGGTGTCATTTTGGGTGGGAAAGCATTCTGGTATGCAGACAAAGGTGCTAAAGATCGTAGCCGGTCCTATTTCTGTGGAGATTCATGTTTATAACCACAGATGCCTGGCCTTGGCGCCTCTGAATGTTAAGGCTGATTATCCCTCTGTGGCAGGGTTTGGTTTGAGTTATTTTCTCATCACTCCATCGTGTGTGTGTGTGTAGGTGGTTTTTATTTTTCCAGTCACCTAAGTTACTTTTTTATAATTAGAAGAATACTGTCACTGTCTGTCAGTGGCCCAACAATTCAGGGGGTCTCAAGACCACAAGGTCTCCAAAATATTTCTGGAGTGGGGAACATTTGAATAATATGCTACAGATGATGTTGGGAAAGGCAAAAAATAGCCTTTGGTTTCTAAAATTACACAAAACATTTCAAATGGGATTTTGATCTGATTTTGCTTATTGTACATTTTCCCTCTTGCCGGTAAAGTATGGGTTCAGTTCTGCTACAAATAATATTGAAAGGAAGATACTGAAGGGAAAGGAAAGTGCCTTTCCAGTCGGGGCAGGATAAGGGCGAAGCTGACTCGTACAGCCTTTCTCTTTGAGTCCTGCAGGCTGTCTGATGGTCTCCTCTGAGCTGTCACCTGCTGGCAATTAATGCTCAGGGAAAGCTGACCGAAGGTTTGCTCCGTGATCTGCAGGTCCCATCTCCTTGAGATGGATCAGATGAGTGCCAAAGAGTCAAGGATGGTATTGTCTTGAATTAGGAGAACACAGTAAGGGTCCTCAGCTACGTTCTGTAATTCTCAGAGAATCCAAGTCCAGACTCTCATGTTCTTGTCTGCAGTGCTGTTATCCTTGTGTGCTGTTACGAGGCTAGAGGGGTTTCAAAATGTCAGCCTCCTGTGTAACTGGTGATGAGTTACTTGAACAGCAGCTCTGCTTCTCAGAAATCCTAAGTGATGAGACATTCCATCCTGTTGACCCCCTAAGGAGCATGTAAACGCTACCTCCTGAAGCTGAAAGAGAAAGCAAAAACGCATGTGAGTGTTGCAAAACACAGTCCTGAACTCAGGGCAGCTCTTCAGTCCTGTGACCCGTGAAATGTCACGCTGAGGCGCCGTCATGGGCACTGAAACCCGAGCGGGTTCTGAGGCATCCAGGGCCGAAGCGGGCGGCCTCCGTAAAGTTCCAGCGACGTGGCAGGGCTCAGGTGTGGACTGCCTCCCGACTCGGACCTGGGACTTGATCTTCTCGGAAAAACCCCAGCTCTGTTTATGTGGCAGAGGAAACAGGCCAGGTCCTAGGATAGGGGCTGTGGCAGGTGGTTCCTTTCAACCCAATGCATATTGTTACTTTCACTAAAGGAACATGTGAGACCCCACAGGACCTAGGATGGAGGCTGAATCCCCCTGCAGGTCTGTGTGATCCCAAAGACCACCCCGGTGCCCCGCATCCCGCCCTGACCTCTGTGCAGAACCCTGTCTTTTGAGTCATGGTTTTAACTGTCCAGGTATCTTTTCTAAAAGCCAAAGTTTCACTCCCTCACTTCCCAGGGCTTGGACGGAGGCCCTGTGGGGGCTCGCGTCTTTTCCCCAGTCAGGCAGCCCTCTCATGCTTGGCCCAGGTGGGCTGTTTGTTGTCATCTTTTCCCCAGAACGTGGCCAGTGGGGCTCAGAGGCCACTGTCCGGCCTTGGCGACCCAGGGCGCCTGAGGCTCTCGATATGCCGCCTTCCTTCCCTCGACCTCTCCAGTGGTGTGAGATTAGAGTGGGGAAGTAAGAAAAAAATAAACCACAGACCATGAACACGTAGGCAGTGTACACCCTACGGGTTTCCCATCCTTTACCCCAAAGTCCCTAAGGGTGTGAACTTGTCCAGAGCTTTTATCGCATGGACAGCTTCACAGCCCTCTCTGACTCACAGTCATTAGTTAATGATTGTTGAGGAGTAGATGGTATAGGAATGTGGTACACATCGGAAGTGTGGTGGTGGTATATCCAACCGTGGACACCCCCCCGCCGATACAGAGATCCTACTGGTGGCAGGCAGCAGGCGGCTTCAGCACCAAGCGAAGCCCCAGATCCCCACACAGGCTCAGCTCTGTGCACCCCCAGGACCTCATCCCTCAGCAAGTGGATCCCACATGTGAATCACCCTCCCCGGAATGCAGGGGAGCCCTGCCTTAGAGCCGGGCCGGGACGCGGTGTGTCTGACCTCAGCCCCTTGCTGGCGCATACTGCCTTTCCTTGCAGACCCAGTGCGGGTCCCCATCCACGTGGAGCAGAGCTGGGGCCCCACGGGGACCGCGGGTGTTCCTCCCCGTGGGTCGATTCTTGTTGGGGTCACCTAGATTCATCAGAGAGAATCTGGTCCTGTCGCTCCTCTCCTGCTCCAGGGCATCCATGGTTTTGATCTGTTTCCTTTCCCAAGGTGCCTGGGCACCTGAGGAAAACTGATCCCTTCCTCAAGCGAGGGAAGAATGCCAGGCCCCCGGGAGATGCTGACGTGCCTCTCTTAGGACATGAAATCTACACGACATCAGAGAGCCCACCCTAGTGATTCTTGCCAGAGAAAAGAGTTCTGTGGTCTCCAGTTGTTGCACATGGAAGCAGATGATAACTCCATGACACAGCCTTTCAGCAGCAGGTGAAATAAATGCAAGCGTGTAAACATACCTTCATGAGGAATGTTGGTTGGTAGCCGGGCTTCTTCCCCTGTGGGCAGATGAGAGGCCAGGCGCCCGGATTACATGTAAACATGCAAATGATGCGGACCAGGGGTTCTGGGATGGCGGTTCGGGGTTAGAGAATGTTTTCGCTAATTAGGGGTGATTGGTAAGATTGGAAAACGACAGAAGAAGGGTGTTTCTATAAGAAATAGTGTGACAAGAAATATCAATCCAAGCTGTCTTGTAGAGGACAGTAGGCAAACCAGTTTTTCTGGGATGGGAAATGCAGATACCTAGAATCAAGGGAACACGACCTGGGTGTTTCCAGGTAATTGGAGAGGAATGTTAGTCCTGTTTTCCTTTGTTTTCTCATATATTCATTACAGTTACGTGCTGTGGTTAAATATAGTATTTCAAAATCTTTAACTCCTGAGGGAAGATATAATAAGTTGTACATGAAAGTAGTTACGGAGCAGTTTCATAAATGTGCTTTCTGTTAAGGTCCAAACGTCCATCCGTTTAACACAGAGATAAATATAGAAAAGGGCAGAAGGTGTATTCAGACGCTGATGAGTACCCAGGTGTCCTGCTCCCCTGTGGCGGGAGGCCCTGGAGCGCTTTCCCCTGTGCCGGAGTCAGTAGGCCCCTTCAGGAGCCCCTTCGCAGCAGCAGCCGCTCGAGTGTGGAGAGTGCAACATGGCCTGCGGGGTGGTGTGTGTAGGGCGGGCTGGGTTTGCACCCCCCTTGGTTCAGCTTTCCTGTCTGGAGAAGCCACAGCCAACTTAACTCAAGAGAGTTAGGGAATTGTGAAGAAGACCAGACTTATACTAAGCTCAGTTGCCTCAGAAGTGGTTGCTTTAGAAACAGGGACTCCAGTGTGGTGTGGGTGCAGGTGTTGACGTAGGCTTTTAGAAGTGGGCTGTGTTGTTGTGTAGTCGCTACGTCGTGTCTGACTCTGCGACCCCGTGGACTGCAGCACGCCAGTCTTCCCTGTCCTTCACCGTCTCCCAGAGCTTGCTCATTAGGTCATAGCTGACCGAATTTACTTTTTTGCTAAAAAATGGTTGATTTTGCATTTGTCAAAGGCAAATGAATTTATCAAATTAAATTGTGAATGACCAGAGGCTATTCAAAGATGTGTGGTAGAAATCAATGTATCCTATCTCAGATGTCTCTCTCTTTTTTTTTTTTTAAATAAACTGGAACAGTCAAGTTAACTCTGTATGTGTGTGTGTATGTGTGTGTGTATCATCTTTGGCGTAACTTTTAAAACCTAGGATTCCTTTTGTGTTTTTCTTAAACTCTTTATTGAAGTACAGTTGATTTACAATGTGTTCGTCTCTGGCGTACAACAAATTGATTCGGTTATACATACATATGTATATATATTTATGCTTATTCCAACCTAGAATTCTTAAACTGCCATATTACCAAATTGTATATGTGTCTGGACTGTGTCATCTGGTTAACATGTTTGAAAGATAAAATGACTTTCTGTTCAGAATGCAATTTTTGAACTGAACTGTTTATTTTCTTGGCTTCATTGACAGCATGGATATTTAATGTTTTGCAGAGGTTTGCATCAGGTTACTCGGTGTTTTGTATGATTTAAATTCATGATAGCTTGTTATCAGTGAGACTTACTAGTCACGTGATAGAATTTTGTGCGTCCTTTCCATGCCATGTGATGAACAAGACCGTCCAGTCCCACCGCCGTATCCCAGAACAGCCTGGAAAACAGCCGTGTTTCTTTTCCTGTCACAGATTGGCGGCTGCTGCAGCCTCACTGTGTTCTGTGTGCGTGACAACAGGCTGACCCGGATCCCCGCGGAGGTGTCCCGGGCGGCCGAGCTGCACGTGCTGGACGTGGCAGGGAACAGGTAAGCCCGAGGCAAGCGAGGGCCCCCACCCCAGCCGTGCCGCCTTGCCCTGGCTCCACCTGGTAGAGTATGCACTGGATGGTTGCGGGAGCCAGGCCCGGAAGCTCTCAGTGTGGGAGCCGGAGTGATGGAGCCCGTGGAGGGGACAAGGTCAGGGCCGCCGGCGCCTGGGTCCTTTCAGGGTACCCTAGCAGAAAGGGGTGGAGACCTAGGCCTTGGCTTTTGTAACTGGCTTCCATGAGTCACCACAGGCCTCGGGTTCCTCATCTGGAAAATGAGCTCCAGTGAGCCTGAGCTAGAGGTTAGCTGGGAATCTTGCTCTGCTCTGCCTGTGGCTCTGAACCCCCTCGGGGACACTTAGCTGGCGAGAAGATCCATAGCTGACTTCAGAGTTACCAAGTGCTTCATAGTCTAAAAAGCCTGAAGAGCCGCCAGGCTGTGTCGGGTTCTGGGTCAGAGGCCTGCCGGCATGCTCACCGGCCCATAATGTGCAGTAGTTTCAACCGTTCTGAGCTGATCTCATCACTGCGGACGTCACTGCACTTTCCTACCCAGGCTCTTCTTACCACCTCCGACCCTTTCTCTGCCTCTGTCCTTTATCTTTTGTCACTCGTGCCTCTCTCGGGAAGACCTCTCTGGGTCTGCATTTCTGGGTTATCCCAATGATCACTGCCTGTTTACCTGCATGCGATCCTCTGAAAGCTAAAGTAACCTGAAGTGACGTGCGATGGTTTGTGTGTCATTGTGATTTGTGCCTTCAGCAGATGCCTGGCAAATATTTGTTGACTGAATGAAAACATTAGAAATGTTAGTTTTGCAGAATGGCTGACAGGCCACTGCAAAGTGCCTGATGTCACAGGCTTCATTGCCAAGAGGAATTTAAAAAATGCTTTCGAGTGTTAGATGGGAAAGTGCTGGACCTGGGGGTTGGGGGGCAGGGGAGGATGATCACTGGTCCTAAGTGGTAAATGCCGGGAACTCGAAGAGTGTCTGGGGGACTGTGTCCTCTGTGATTGGCTGCTCACAGGTCAGGCGCGGGCCACAATTTTTCACTCCTGCTAATGGATCGTGGGCAGCAGAGCTAAGCAAATAGCAGGATGCAGGGGAATCTGGTGATGAGTTATGGCCTCAGGAAACGCTCACTGTTTTCAAGTTGATGCTTTCAGGCCATCATGATAGATTCTTAAGGCCACTCACTGGTGACTGAAATCTCGGGATCAGTTAGAGCTGGATGTTGACTTTCCGCTTGGACTGAGCCCCCAGGAGATGTGCCACATGAGCAGGGCCCCTTCCCCCACTCCTGTGCTCTTCCTGCAGCAGGAGAAGCTCAGGGACTCCCTGCACGTTTTCACTGCTCTGGAGAGCATGCATTTGCATCACTAAGTCTTAAGCAGGAAGATGACTCCGGCATCTAAAAACTGCTTTTCACACGAGGGAAGTCCCCATTCTCCAGTTCTCAGAAGAAGGGAAAGTTCTATTTTTATTACGCCTGGGCCAGGGTGGAGAAAACCCAGTTAACAAGTTGAGTGCCGCAGCTGTCATCCGGGTGGGTTAAGTGTGCCGTTTATTCCATGGTATACAGACTCATAACCAGATTTCAAGCTTATTAAACATATTTAATGACTACTTATTTAAAGTATCGGTATAGAAGCTCATAAAAAAGAGGCTGCCATGTCAGCTTTTCAGCTTGCAGAGATGTCACGCCATGGGAAGTCCTACCAAACACCACAGAAGTTTCTGTCTGTCCTCCCAAACATGTAAAAATAGCAAATGGCACAGGGACCCAGCATGTTCGTTTCTAGAAACCTTCTTTGGCGCATTTGATAGGAAAAATTGCAGCAAGGATAATGCTAAGATGCCACTTGAAAATGAAAGCACGAAGCCTCCGGGCCCAGTAACAGAGGAAGTGCCTTGTATCAGTCTTGGGGGCCCAGGACTCTCGGCTTCTTCCCCATGGGACTGTCCAGCAAGTACACAAAATCGGGTATTTGAGCATCTTCCTCCAAGTACTACTAATGCCAAATACTGCAAACCAGGGCTGTCAATGGAAAAATAGTTTATACCTTTGAATTTCATAATCCAAAAAATTAAAGAGTAAATAAGGTATCATCACATACCTATTAGGATGGCTTTTGTCAAAAAGACAAGAGGTAAGATGTGTTGGCAGAGAAAAGAGCACTCTATTGGGGGAATGTAAGTTGCTGCAGCCGCTATGGAAAATAGCGTGGAGTTTTTCCTCAATGAATTTTTATAAACAGAACTACTGAATGGCCCAGCAGTCCCACTTCTGGACATATGCCCAAAGGAAAAGAAAACAGGATATCAAAGACATATCTACTCTCCCGTGTTCACTGCAGCTTTAGTCACAGTAGGCAAGGTGTGACGACAGCGTTGGCAGCGAGGGATGGATGGATAAAGGAGGTGTGGCGCGTGCCGTGTGTTTGTATCACACATACAAAGTGGAATACCGCCCAGCTGTGAGAAGGCCGGAAACCCTGCCGTTACAGCACGTGCGCAGTCGCGCGTGTGTCCGGCTCTTGGTGATCTCACGGACTGGAGCCCGCCTGGCTGCTCTGTCCGTGGAGTTTTCCAGGCAAGAATCCCAGAGTAGGTTGCCAGTCTCCAATTTGCAACATGGACGGGCCTTGAAGGCATTTTGCTAAGTGAGATGAGTTAGAGAAAGGCAGATACTGGGAGAGCTCACTGATTGGTGGAATCTAAACAAGCTGAGACCGAATAGAGCGGTGGTTGCCCGGGGAATGAGGTGCCGGAGGGCGCACGTTTCCAGTTAGCAGGTGAAGCAGCTCTGGGGGTCCAGCGTGCAGCGGGTGACTGCAGTTAGCAACACTGTGATATCCCTCAGAGGTGCCGGGAGAGTCCGTCTTACTGTCTCCAGCATACGCACGCTGGTGATTGTATGAGGAGATGGAGACCCTAAGCCTAGGCAGGCATTTCCCAGTGTCGTTGTCCTCTGTGTGCTTGGGGAGGTTGGTTTCAGGACCCCGCCCCCAGCAGGGTACCAGCAGCGGCAGGCGCCTGCAAGTGCCCAGCCCCTTACGTTAGATGCCGCAGTACAGCGGACCCCCGAATCTGTGAGCCCTGCACCCTCAGACGCGGGGAACTGACTGTATATGTAAGTGCGTCAGATCAGCACACTGTCCACCTCGGGTTCACAAAGTGTTACATGTCAGTAAAGCTGGAAAAAAATATTAAAAGGCAGAATGCAACACAACAGTGTAGCCAGACTGCGGAAGCCTAGGGAATGCACTGCATCTGCGCCGTGACGCACGATGCCGCTGCTGAGCGCGTGCGTGGCCGGCGCCCGGTGATCCCGTTCTTGTCTTTGAACGTCTTAGAGCAGACAGCTCCAGAAGGTGAAGTGGTTCCCCTGAAGGATGACTGGAAACCCAAGGTTACAGAGGCTCTCACTTGAGACATTTTGGCACTGTTGACATTCTTTTCACTGATTGTGTATTGCTGTCTATATGTATCTTTAAACATTGTTGAAAACTTGGCTTAAAACTAACAATTCTTGTAGGAAGAAACAAACTGATTAAACACTCAGTGGTAGTACCATTCAGTCATTGGTTAAGTTAGTATTACATTAATCAGTCAGCCACGTTTGGTTGTTAAATAAATTTGATAAAGCAACTGCTGTCCTTATCGGCTCATAGCTCCCTCATAGCTATGAGGGGCTTCCCTCGCAGCTCAGTTGGTAAAGAATCTGCTTGTAATGCGGGAGACGCTGGTTTGATTCCTGGGTCAGGAAGATCCCTTGGAGAAGGATAGGCTACCTATTCTTGGACTTCCCTTGTGGTGCAGCTGTAATGCAGGAGACCGGGGTTCGATCCCTGGGTTGGGAAGATCCCCTGGAGAAGGGAAAGGCTACTCACTCCAGTATTCTGGCCTGGAGAATTCCATGGACTGTGTATAGGCCATGGGGTCACAAAGAGTCGGACACGACTGAGTGACTTTAAAAAAAAAGTCCTAATCAGAGGTGCAGAAGGACTTGTCACCAAGGTATCTAAAAAGGAGAAGCTCACAATATGGTTGTTCATTTTTTCTAGTCCTTGTACTGTTGCTGTAAATAGTAGCCGTAGGCTCTTTATTTCTTTTATTTATTTAGGGGATGTGGTCCTAAGTGGAACATGGTGATGTGTACCAATGGGGCTGTGGCTTCTTACTGATCTTGTAGTGAGCAGAAGGTACCAGAATAAACCGAAAATATTAATTCTGCTGGAAAGTGGGAATATATACATATATTTAAAAAAAATAGAAAACATACGTACATAATGTTATATGTATTTAATATATACATAGATTTTATAAATTTAAAAGCTCTGTTTCTGGCCTGTGTCTGACTTGGTTCAGAGAAGCAGGGCCGTGTTTGCCTTTCCCCCTCAGCCTGCAGTGCGTCAGTGCAGGGCCGCCCAGCCCTCAGAGTCTGCTTGCAGACTGGGTGAGGGGCAGAGGCTTTTTTTCCCCTCTCACACTGGGAACAGCTCTGTCCACGAGACACGTGTGAATGAGCGCGTGTGTGTGGCATGTGCTTGGCCTATAGCAGCCGTATCCAAGCTGCTACCCTGACGCTTTGCAGGAAAACCTGTGTTCTAGACCACGGATCTGTCTTCCCTGGCTTGGTGGCATGCGGCTTTCAGACCTGTTGCTATGGAGTCTAGTAATTTGCTTTTGCTCCTACGATACGATTTGTCATCCTTAGCAGCCGTTACTGATGCTCCGCGTAGCCTTTTATTTATGCCTTTGTTTTAGCATTTAGCTGGGAAGCCGGTTATTAGCCTGGGAAGGCACGATGACCGTGGTTTCAGTATCTGTGTGTTGTGCCAGCTTTCGAGCCTTCATTTATTCTTTTCTTTACGCTCGTAAAAGTAGAGATGCTGACTATAGATTTCTTGCCCAAGACCTTGAAACATTCCAGAGGATATTAGCGTAACTCCTTTTTAAAAAAGAAATAGGGACAAACATTGAGAAGAAATTATCTTTGGGTTCTGTGACATGAGAGTTTGACATCCTTTAAGTACCTGCAGTGAATTAGGGTATTCTTTTTAAAAAGCCCCATCATTAGCGTCTGGCAGATACTTGCTTTGCGTCTTCAACTTCCTTGCATTTGGCATGTGTGTGATGGCATTTAGGCAGGTGAGAGATCATTTGAAGCTTATACAAATAGGCAGAGATTTTGCTTCCAAGCCACCTCAAGGAATCCAACCACTGCGTCAGAAAAAGGGGAGCTGGGGCTGTAAGTGGCTGTGCCCCCAGCCCCCACCCTGCCCCGGGCATCCTCATGCTGCATGCACGTCACTGCACTGGGTCGGAGAAGGCAGTGGCACCCCACTCCAGCACTCTCGCCTGGAGAATCCCAGGGACGGAGGAGCCTGGTCGGCTGCAGTCCATGGGGTCGCGAGGAGTCGGACACGACTGAGCGACTTCACCGTCACTTTTCACTTTCCTGCATTGGAGAAGGAAGTGGCAGCCCACTCCAGTGTTCTTGCCTGGAGGATCCCAGGGACGGGGGAGCCTGGTGGGCTGCTCTCTGTGTCGGACACGACTGAAGTGACTTAGCAGCAGCAGCTGCACTGGGTGGATTTTAGAACACGTATCTCCCACCCAGTTTGACTGTTATTAGTAAACTCCTGGCAGGTATAGCACGTGGAGTCTTTTCTGGGTCCTTTAACATAGGTAGGTTTCGTTGCATTGACTCAAGAACCTCACTCCCCTGTGGGCACTGTTCCCTAGTTTACCCAGCACCACGCCCCTTGCGTGTGTGGGGGATGGATCAGCCTTTACTGGACGATTCGGAAAAGAGAATATTTTCTCACCTCCATACATAGGACAAGGGAAGGCGTTTGCGAAAATGCATTCACTCTTCTTACAGAAAGTTTGTTAATACTCTCACTGTTTTCTTTGGTCATTTTCAACTTTATCTGCTAGAATAACTTAGCTGGCCTATGCTTACGTTTTCCTTGGATCAGTCTTATACTATCGGAGTCCAGCTGCTCTTCCTAGAGTTCCAGTTTATTTCCCGTAAGTCTGTCAATTCAAAATGCATCTGATAAGGCAGTATTACTCTGTTGGGGAGACATTAGGTAGCTCGTCTGTGTATGTTAAGCGGAGACAGAGGTACCATTTCATCGAAGAAAGGACCCCAGGGCCAGAAATTTCTTTGAAGAAAATGTGTGTCATATTGTAGATAACACACTGCGATCAGCTGATTTTTTATGTAACTTATGAAATCACTTCTAAGGTGGAACCATCATTTAGTCCATGGAGCCACCCTTGGAGTAAAAATACTTGATCAGGTATAACCTTTGGTTCTTTAAACCTTAAATTTGTGGCATCTGCAGAGGTTCGGGTGTTTTCAGAGTGAATTAAGGACTTGTATAAAGCGTTGGTTTTTACCACAGCCCCGCACTCGGCGTCCTTCCATTTGGGGCCGGATAGTTCTTTGTTGTGGGGCTGTCCTGTGCATCGCGGGATGTTTGGCAGCATCTGGGCTGTGACCCACTACATGACAGTGGCCTCCCCAGGGACTTTGCTGGCAACCCAGCGGTCAGAACGCTGTGCTTCCAGGGCCAGGGGCCAGGTTCCCTGGTTAGGGAACTAAGTTCCCACAAGCCACATGGCAAGGCCAAAAAAAAAAAAAAAAAGCACTCCCCAAAATGTCTCCAGCCATTGCCAGGTGTCCCCTGGGGGCAAAATCACCCCTGGTTGAGGTATTCTCCACAAGTTGCCTTTGCCAGGTACCAAGTACGTTTGATTCCTGGTGACAATCTCCACTAAATAGATTTCACTGGCCAAGTATTTGTACAGACATAAATATAAAACTAATCTTGAGGAATTGCATTACAGTTTTTAAAGTGCTTTAATAGATACCATCCCCTTTGAAACTGAAGCAGTCCAAGGTGGAAATTAATGATCACGTAGGTGTCTTGAGAAGTGGGAACTTTCAGAAATTTTTAAGTCTAAAATGGAATACCTAAAATAATCTCCCCTGAGAGAGCAAGTGGAGCCCATGAGAAAACGCTTGTAATCTTTAACTGTGATTTAAACTCTTCAGCATCCCGGCCTCCCTCACATCCCAGTTTACAGGTGCTCCTGGGACCAGGTGATCCCACGGCTTCATTCCAGCCCTGCTGACCATGACTTAGGAAGAACTCAGCTTCCGGGTCCTTCCACAAGTGCACTGACTTTCCCCCCTCTTTACGTGGAAACGGGCTTCCCTGATAACTCAGCTGGTAAAGAACCCGCCTGCAATGCAGGAGACCCCGGTTCGGTTCCTGGGTCAGGACAATCCCCTGGAGAAGGGAAAAGCTACCCACTCCAGTATTCTGGCCTGGAGAATTCCATGGACTGTGTAGTCCATGGGGTCACAAAGAGTCAGACACGACTGAGTGACTTTCACTTTGCTAGCCTACGAGTAAACAGTGTGTGCTGTAATTTCCTTTTTTTTGCCCTATGGCCTGGAGGTGCCAGAGAGAGGTGACGGCAGGAAAGGGTGATGCAGTCACCCCCCGAAGCATCCCCTGGCAGAGGGGACACAGTGTATCTCAGTATAAACAGAACACCGTTTCACATACCGCACCCAATCTCAGGAAGCAGTTGTTGAATTTTTTTCTGTGATGGCCAAGGTTTGGTTTAATTACAGATTGTAAGCGCCTGACCTCTCCCTGTGTTTTCATCAAGGCTGTCGCACCTGCCCTTATCACTGACCGCTTTGAACTTGAAGGCTCTCTGGTTATCGGACAACCAGGCCCAGCCGCTGCTCACGTTCCAGACGGACACCGACCACACCACCGGGGAGAAGATTCTCACCTGTGTCTTACTTCCTCAGCTGCCTTCTGAACCCGCCTGCCAAGGTGAATTGAAGGGCCAGGTTCGCTGGGCCCCAAGAGTTAGCAGCGGCTCCTGCCCGTCCGTAAGGCCTCTCCCCGACCACGGGGCTGCAGGGCCAGCCCAGCTGTGAGGTCCTGTGGGTCTCCCCTGGGGAGCTTCTGCTGTCTCTTTGCAGAACACATGCTCATACCTGCGTGTCATGCCTGACATCCTTTAATTAGCCTTCTGGTTTTGAATTCCAGCTAAGGCTGGACATGCACATAGGTACTCCTAAAAGAGATAAGAGTCTCTTAAAATTCATGCACACCGTTTGGAGGATTAGTGTTGATGGTTTCCAGCAAAGCCTTTTAAGCCAGGGAGTTGTTTTGAGTAACTGTACCTTTGCTTCGTAAATCATATGCTTTAAAAAAAGCATTCACAGTCATGAGGAGTGGCTGTCACAGAGCTGTTGCTGAGAGCTGGTTTCGATAGAAGTACAGGAGGCTCTGGGCAAATGGAGTCACCTCGCTGATCCCAGCCTGGTTAGAGGAATGTTAAGATCCCAAGAGGACAATGTAGGTTGAGTGGCCAAGAAAAGTACTAGATCCAACACGAGCGGCCACCTCACTGTCAAGAGGAAGTTTTTGAAGTGAGCATGTCAGAAAGAATCTTGAAAAAGAGGTGTGTGAATCATGATGACATTCTGAAATGAAGTAGTAAACACTGGTTTAGCAGATGTGATCTCAGATAGAATTACGCATCCTTGAAAAGGCAGGGCCACCTTGCCACGGCAACCCGCCTGATGTGGTCTTTGTCCGACAGAGAACCTGCCCCGCTGCGGCGCCCTGGAGAGCCTGGTGAACGACGTGTCGGAAGAGGCCTGGAACGAGCGGGCAGTGAACCGGGTCAGCGCGATCCGGTTTCTGGACGACGAGAAGGATGAGGACGACAACGAAACGGTGCGGGGTTCGGGCTGCTTGTGTGCACGGGTGCTCAAACCGGAGACGCCTTCTGAGACGGAGAGCGGCGCCTGATGGGGCGCCCTCTTACTTTTGAATAGCCTTTTCTCCTTCCTGCCTTCAGCATTTAAGGAGTGCTTTTAGAAGGCAAACACTAGTTATCTCTAAGGTCCTGGTTCACCACGTAAAGCGCTTGGGACTTCTAGGTTTGCTTGCTTGTTTGAACGGGGTGTGGGTGCTTCTTTTTCCTTCTTTGTGATGGTTTCCCCTCAGGCCCCCACTGCTTTCTTAGAAGTTAGTTAGGAGGTGTTTCTTTTTGGTTATTCCCTGTGAACTAAGCCTCTCTCCTCCCTCCACCGCCGTGTACAGCTCTGCCGTGTGGACTCATCCACGTTTCACCCGTGGCTTAGCTTGCCTGCTGGCCTCTTGGACTTTGCGCGCCCCTTCCTGTGACCCAGGAGCCTTCACCTTCTTGAAGAGAGCTTGTGACCTTCGTAGGATTCCCTTACGGGCTTTCATTCAGAATCAGGCATAGGTTTGAAAGGACCACTCCTCCCGACTTGCCTCCATCCTTGACCCGTGTCTCTGCCATGCGGCTGAGTCAGGGACAGCTTTTGAGCCTTCCTGCAGGTTGACTTTGGCCTCTGAACTCCCTGACACTCATTGAGATTTTCATAAGCAGAGCTCACAGGGAGTACTTGCTGCCCCCGAGACAAAGGGAGGTTTTTAAATTACTGCCAGGCAGTAGTTTGTTATTCCAGCTGTCCGCAGGGGGACTTCTATTTACTTACAGTAATAGAGGGCAGAGTAGGAACTAGGCGTGACAAAACGACTCCAGCCAAAAGGGCTCTTTAATTTTATCTCGTGACTTCTTAGAGCAAGATAGTTTCACCAGCTTCTCGATATCTGAGTTCTGCCCTTCCTTTGTTCACCTACGGTGGCCCTTCCTCAGACTCATTGAAAAGAGGTAGGTGCTGTTTTAGGAGCAGAAGAGTACATAGCATCTTTAATAATATAATTTTTAAAACATTGTCCATACCCTGTTACTTCACTTCCAGCCCCGTGGTCTTTTAGGGAAAAATGTAAATCTTCTTCAGTAGGTCATATAAATATTAATAAAACAGAAGAATTAGAGAAGTCCTTTCTCACCTCCCTTTTCCTTCACCTCCTGTGCCTCATGGGTTGAAGAAGGCCTTAAGATAATGTAAAACATTCTAGTGATTCTAATTTTAGAATTTTTGACCTCTTTTTCTTTTTCCTTCCTCTACCCACCTCATTATATCTTGTAGTCTTTTATTTTTTTTTTCCCTGCTGTTCGTGGAACCTTGTTTTTATCTTAACACATCTCATATTTTCCTAAGTATTCTTTTATCCTGAAAGGAACCCTTCCATCTTGACGAGATAAGTTGTAGACAGCATTTTCATCCTTCCTTCCACTTGGGAGCAGTTGATAAATGCTTGTAGCTCCAAGGCAGGCTTTCCACCCGCTCTGCCTGTGACCTCTGGGCAGGGGACTTTGGGTTGGAAAGCTTTTGCGGGAGTGATGGAGTGAAGCCCAAATACTCACCCCACTGTTGGCTTTTCAGAGAACACTTCTGAGACGAGCCACGCCCCACCCAGGGGAGCTCAAGAGCATGAAAAAGACAGTGGAGAATTTACGGAATGACAGGAATGCTGCTAAAGGACTGGATTCCAACAAAAACGAGGTCAACCACGCCATCGACCGCGTGACCACGTCGGTGTAAGTGGCAGGTCTGTCTTACCTCCCGAGTCGTCCTGCTGCGGAGCCGGCCTGTCCCCCGGGGGGCCGCCCAGGCCCCGTCTCCATGGACCCCGCGTCGGTCCCCCCACTGGGATGCTGCGCCCTGGGAAGTGCCTTACTCATCCGACAGCCAGTCACTGCACCCACCCGCGGTCTCCAGCTTGATTTTTTTTCTTTCCTCCTAAATTTCAGTTGTTTGTAATAAGTAGAATACACTGCTGACAACACCTGACGTTTGCTTTGTCTTGTGTTGGGGTCAGGGAGAACAGGAAGGGGAATTCCGGTCCCCCTGCCTCCCGTCACTTGCTGGGACATTGCGAACCCACGTTCTCTTGGACCTACTAATGAGAGTTTTATGTATGGGAAAAAAAAAATTGGTAATTTTTTAAACCCTTTTTGGCAGCTCAGATGGTGTACATTTAAACATTTTGTATAGGTATTTCATAACAAAAAATATGTATTTCCTTTTGTTACTTTATCTTGGAAACGGTACACATTTTAGTATTTGTGCAGGAAAAAAAAAATGCAGTCCTAGAGTATTTGTTTTTATTTGTACCATCCACTTGTGCCTTATCGTCGCCTGAGTCCTGTCAAACCAATTGTCACAGTGACATCTTTGAGCAGAGATGAGGCTGGAAAGGTGATGCTTTGAAAGCAGTGTTGGATTTTAATCAGTAATCAGGAGGATTTATTTCTAACCAAAAAGAAGAGTTAACCACCAGTTTGCAAATTTTATCAGTTGATTTGTGTTTTTTTAAGATGAACCAAAGGGTTAGACTGCTAATATTTCATATCGTTTCCACTCTGACATTTTCATGAATGGGTCTCTTAGGATGAGTGTCCTGTCTGATTGTACCTACTCAGAAGGTATGTGCCCTTTGTAAAATAAAACAGAGCAGAAAAGCACAAAAAGAGAGAACCGGTTCAGAAATTCAGTGGGGAAATAAATTATGTACTTCAAAGAGAAAGTATGATTTTTTTTTTATTAAAGAAAGCTTTAAAAGTTTTATACTGAGATATAAAAACCACCATAAAACAGAATAACCTACGGCCCTGTTAGAAATGTTGCTATCTTTATAAGTGCAATTTAATTTGTAAATAGAGTTTGGATCAAAATGTAACAAAATATTGCTTCAAGTTTTAATTTTAAGTCTGCTAATTTAAGAGGTACCGGGTATGTTTCGGCGTGTTTCTGTTGATTTCTTTTTAATTTTATTTTGTATGATCTGATAAAAGAGGAATGAAAAACGCCTGTCCCTGTCTGGTGTTTAGGAAAATCATGCTGTTGGTGTTGCCTTTTTATTCTTTCCATGAAATAAAGTCAGCCTGGACATTAGTGATACAGCTTTTTAAAGTTGATTATCTCCTCGTATGTTCAGATGATAACAGGCAGCTGAGTTCTTTAAGAACGTGCTCCCTCTCCTTGGATTCCTGAACCGCTGGTCAGCTTTGCGTGACCCTCCTGTGGGACTGAACTCCCCCATCTCCCCCACCCAGGGGGAACCGAACCCAGCACCCTCCTCCAGTCTGCCTCCCCAACTTGGGTTGGGGCCCTCTGGCCAATTGAACTCCTTAGAAACCTGTTTTCAGCCAACCAGATGCGATGCCTTCTTTTACTCAGTTCATTTTGCATTTTTGGTTGTTTGTGTGTGTGTATCAGTGTGTGTATCAGTTCGTAAGACTGCTGAGTTGAAAGCGTGTAGCACATAGCGGTTTTCAGCTGGCCAGTTTTTATCTCATTCCCTTATCAGATAGTGGGCACCCTTCTTTCCATTTTAAGATTCTGGCATACTCTGTTTTGTAAAGAAGATGCCACAGACTCCTGGGCTCACAGAGCAGCAGACTGGCTTTATTTAAGGAGAGTTACCTTGACCCTGAAGAGCAGAAAAGACTTCCTGGTATTTTGTTGGTTTATCTTCATATGAAGCCCAAACTTGACTAGTCAGCAATCCATGGCTTGGGTAGAAAAGAGACAGAAATAGTATGTGTGTTTGAATTTTTCTAGAAAATTCTGCATACCTAATGGTTTCCTTTGGTCTGTCTCCTCTACACATTCTCCTGTTTTTTTGCGTGTTTTTTTATTTTTTTTCTGCTTTATTTCAATGTTTTTTGTTTTCAGAAAAGTCACTTTCATCTTAGTCTTTTATTCTGGGTGACACCATGCTGCTCTTCCCCCCAGATGCTGGGACAGACGTGTCCTTCATGATGGAAACAGCACCAACCAGTCAGACCTAACCCAAGAACATGCCAGCCTCTTCCAAAGAAAATAAATAATAATTAGTTATGTAGAGTCTCCTTGAGAAATTAAACTGTTCTGTCCACCTCTGTTCCCGCAAAGCTGTGGTGAACTGCACAGGAAAGGATGAGCTCTGTAGGAAAACAGAATCCACCGTGGAAGTTCTCTCTGTTCTTCAGGGTCAAGATTTCACCTTAAATAAAGGGTCTGCTTCTCATTCAGCCCATGAGTCTAAGTATCATCTTTATAAAACAAAACCAGGAATGCCAGAATCTTAAAATGGGAAAGGAAGCAAGGTTTCTTATCATTATAAAACTCCCTGGGGGCTCAGTGGTAAAGAATCTGCCTGCAATGCACGGGTAGACTAAGTCAAGATAAGCTTGACTTAGGTTCAAGCTTATCATTTTAAGGGAAACTTGACTACGTGAAAGGATTCCTTGTGAGGCCAATGCCAGAAGTTCCAGACCTCTTTCTGAGGAATCCTGCTCTCCAGCCCTGTCAGCCCTGCCCCTGTCTGGCTTTTCCTTTAGGAAAGGGAGGAGTACCCTGTCTGGCCTGTTTGTCTTGGGGGAGTGGCAGGTAAAAGCAGGAAGGACCTGTTTATCTACTTGTTTGTAGCCCCCAGTTCCTCTTCTTTAGCAATGAAATTGTGCCTAAGTGGGTAAAATTCTCAAAATATAGAAGGAATGAAATCATGAAATCATTGATGATGATGAAGAGGAAAAAAGGAAAAGTGTTAGTTGCTGAGTTGTGTCTGACTCTTTGCAACCCCATGGACTGTAGCTCCTGTCCATGCAATTCTCCAGGCAAGGATACTGGAGTGGGTAGCCATTCTCTTCTCCAGGATGATGAAGAGGGGCATTTAAGAAATCTAGAATAGGTTGCCCGGATCTTCTGCTTTTTTCTGGAAAGTTTGGAGGAATGGGCCTGACCAACCCAATCTTTCTACCTAGAAACTTCCCAGTGAGGTTTCACAGGGTAAGAAAACCCAGGTGAGTCAGGCACTCCAGCCGCCATGGATGGGAGGGTGGAGGCTGGGAAAATTCCTTCTCTGTTGGAAAGTTACTCTGAGCAGCCTGTTCTAATCTTGTAACGTGACCGACGCCCCTGCTATGGGCACACTGGCTGGCAGGCAGCGAGGGTGCACAAACACTGTGTGATCGGGGCGGCCCTGCAGCTGCTTGTTAGGGAGCCCAGTGAGAGCTGAAATCTCACATCAGCCTTCAGAGCTGACTTCACCCACGTTTCCAAAGAGCCAATTAAAGGAACTTTAAAATCAAAAACGAAAGTAGAGGTATAGTGGACCCTCATATACTTGTCTTCCAGAGTCAACAATTCCTAGCATGAGAACAGTGCTGAGCCATTTAACAAGACAGGGAGCAGAGTTCCTTGGGCTATACAGCAGGTCCTTGTTGATTATCATTTTATATGTAGTAGTGTGTATCTTTTAATCCCAAGCTCCTAATTTATCCCTCCCCTTCCTTTCCCCTTGGTAACCATGTTTGTTTTCTATGTCTGTGAGTCTGTTTCTGCTTTGTAAATACGTTCATTTCTATAATTTTTTTTTTAGATTCCACATATAAGTGATATCATATGGTATTTGTCTTTCTGACTTCACTTAGTATGATAATCACAAGGTTCATCCATGTTGCTGCAAATGTTAGGTCATTGTGTAGAAACCAAATGATGTTTTATTTTGAAAGGTTTTTTTTTTTTTGATGTGGACCATTTTTAAAGTCTTTATTGAATTTATTACAATATTGCTTCTCTTTTTTGGCCACCCCGACCAGGGATCAAAACACACTTCCTGCTTTGGAAGACAAAGTCTTAACCACTGGATCACCAGTGTGCCAGACCTTCTAGAACTAATACCAAAAAAAGGTGTCCTTTTCATCATAGGGGACTGGAATGCAAAAGTAGGAAGTCAAGAGATACCTGGAGTAACAGGCAAGTTTGGCCTCGGAGTACAAAATGAATCAGGGCAAAGGCTAACAGTTCTGCCAAGAGAACACACTGGTCATAGCAAACACCCTCGTCCAACAACACAAGAGAAGACTGTACACATGGACATCACCAGATGGTTAACACCGAAATCAGATTGATTATATTGTTTGCAGCTGAAGACAGGGAAGCTGTATACAGTCGGAAAAAAAAAAAAGACCAGGAGCTGACTGTGACTCAGATCATGAACTTATTACAAAAAAGTGAAAAGTGAAAGTCATTCAGTTATATCCGACTCTTTGCGACCCCATAGACTGTACAGTCCATGGAATTCTCCAGGCCAGGATACTGGAGTGGGTAGCCTTTCCCTTTTCCAGGGGATTTTCCCAACCCAGGGATTGAACCCAGATCTCCCATGCTGCAGGTGGATTCTTTACCAGCTGAGCCACCAGGGAGGCCCAAGAATATTGGAGTGGGTAGCCTATCCTTTCTCCAGCAGATCTTCCCGACCTAGGAATTGAACCCAGGGATCAAACCAGGGTCTCCTGCATTCTTTACCAACTGAGCTACCAGGGAAGCCCTCCTTATTACAAAATTCAGACATAAACTGAAGAAAGTAGGGAAAACCACTAAACCATTCAGGTATGACCTAAATGAAATCCCTTACAATTATACAGTGGAAGTGACAAATAGTTCCAAGGGATTAGATCTGATAGAGTGCCTGATGAACTATGGACAGAGGTTTGTAACATTGTACAGGCGGCAGTGATCAAAACCATCCCCAAGAAAAAGAAATGCAAAAAGGCAAAATGGTTGCCTGAGGAGGCCTTACAAATAGCTGAGAAAAGAGACGTGAAAGGCAAAGGAGAAAAGGAAAGACATACCCATCTGAATGCAGAGTTCCAAAGAATAGCAAGGAGAGGTGAGAAAGACTTCCTCAGTGATCAGTGCAAAGAAACAGAGGAAAGCAATAGAATGGGAAAGACTAGAGAACTCTTCAAGAAAATTAGTGGTACCAAGGGAACATTTCATGCAAAGATGGACACAATAAAGGACAGAAAGGTATGGACGTAACAGAAGCAGAAGACACTAAGAAGAGGTGGCAAGAATACACAGAAGAACTATACAAGAAAGAGCCGAATGACCCAGATAACCATGATGATGTGATCACTCACCTAGAGCCAGCCATCCTGGAATGTGAAGTCAAGTGGGGCTTAGGAAGCATTACTGCAAACAAAGCTAATGGAGGTGATTGAATTCCAGTTGAGCTGTTCCAAATCCTAAAAGATGATGCTGTGAAAGTGCTGCATTCAATATGCCAGCAAATTTGGAAACCTTGGCAGTGCCACAGGACTGGAAAAGATCAGTTTTCATTCCAGTCACAAAGAAAGGGAATGCCAAAGAATGCTCAAACTACTGCACAATGGTACTCATCTCACACCCTAGCAAAGTAACACTAAGAATCCTTCAAGCTAGGCTTCAACTGTACATGAACTGAGAACTTCCAGGTGTACAAGTAGGATTTAGAAAAGGCAGAGGAACCAGAGATAAAATTGCCAACGTTTGTTGGATCGCAGAAAAAGCAAGAGAGTTCCAGAAAAACGTCTACTTCTGCTTCATTGACTACACTAAAGCCTGTGACTATGTGGATCACAACAAACTGGAAAATTCTTAAAGAGATGGTAATACAAGACCATCTTACCTGCCTCCTGAGAAATCTGTATGCAGGTCAAGAAGCAACAGTTAGAACTGGACATGGAAGAATGGACTGGTTCAAAATTGGGAAAGGAGTACATCAAGGCTGTATATTGTCATCCTGCTTATTTAACATATGCAGAGTACATCATGTAGACTGATGACAAGCTGGAATCAAGAGTGCCAGAAGGAATACCAATAATCTCAGATATGCAGATGACACCACCCTTATGGCAGAGTGAAGAGGATCTAATGAGCCTCTTGATGAAAGTGAAAGAAGAGAGTGAAAAAGCTGGCTTAAACATGAATATTCAAAAAACTAAGATCATGGAATCCAGTCCCCTCACTTCATGGCAAATAGATGGGAAAACAATGAAAACAGTGACAGACTTTATTTTCTTGAGCTCCAAAATCACTGCAGATGCTGACTGCAGCCGTGAATTAAAAGATGTTTGCTCCTTGGAAGAAAAGCAATGACAAACCTAGACAGATACTAAAAAGCAGAGACATTACTTTGCCGACAGAGGTCTGTCTAGTCAAAGCTATGGTTTTTCCAGTTGTCATGTATGGATGTGAGAGCTGGACCATGAAGATGCCTGAGCACCGAAGACTTGATGCTTTTGAACTGTGGTATTGGAGAAAACTTGAGAGTCCCTTGGACTGCAAGGAGATCCAACCAGTCCATCCTGAAGGAGATGAATATTCACTGGAAGGACTGATGCTGGAGCTGAAGCTCCAATACTTTGGCTACTTGATGCGAAGAGCTGACTCGTTAGAAAAGACCCTGATGCTAGGAAAGAAGGAAGGCAGGAGAAGGATATGACACAGGATGAGATGATTGGATGGTATCCCCAACTCAATGGACATGAGTTTGAGCAAGCTCTGGGGGTTGGTGAAGGACCGGAAGCCTGGTGTGCTGCAGCCCACAGGGTCGCAAGGAGTCAGACAGGGCTGAGCGACAGAACAACAGCACCCAGCATGCGTGCTAAGTCACTTCAGTCCTTTCTGACTCTTTGTGACCCTATGGACTGGAGTCCGCCAGGCTCCTCTATTGGATTCTCCAGGCAAGAGTACTGGAGTGGGTTGCAGTGCCCTCCTCTAGGGGAGCTTCCCAACCCACGGGCTGAGCCTGCATCTCTCGTGTCGCCTGCCGTAGCAGGTGTGTTCTTTACCACTGTTGCCACCTGGGAAGCCCTGGACCACCAGGGGAGTCCTCAAATTATGTTTTAAAATACATCCATGAGGAAAAGGCCGTACAATGAAATAATTTAAAAACCTCAGGAGAAGCAGAGAGTCTAAAATTTTAAGCAGCATTTGGAGTCTAAAATTTTGAAGCAGCACAGCACAGCCACTGGAATCATGTACTCGGGTTTGAATCCCAGAGCTGCAACGTGGCTTTGGATAAGCGACTTAACCTCACCCATTCTTCATTTCTGAAATGGGGCAATGATGCCTCTCATAGGCTCAGCCTGAGGATGAACTAGGGTGTGTAGGACACAAGCTCTCAGGAAGCCTGCATCTGTGATTATTACAGGTCTCCCTGTTGTTGTTATTCTAATGGTGTTATTAGCAGCTCTACACTTCCTCCCATGGGCTCCACAGGGTGTGCTCACCAGGGTCATATTCACCATTCACCGGAAATGAGGACACACGCTTATTCTCTATTGGAGAAGACGTCATCTGAAAACTCTCCTGTGATGCTGTCTAGAGACCCATGGGTCATGTAATGGACCAGGGAAGTTTTAATTTGCAGCTTGCTCAATGGTTAGGTTAGCAACCATCCCCTTGGAGCTGGTAACTGATGGCTCCGATTAGGGAATCTGCCTGCAGTGCAGGAGACTTGAGTTTGATCCCTGGGTCAGGACAATCCCCTGGAGAAGAGAATGGCTACCCACTCCAGTATTCCTGCCTAGAGAATTCCCTGGACAGAGGAGCCTGGTGGGCTACAGTCCATGGGGTTGCAAAGATTCAGACATGACTGAGTGACTAACACTTTCACCTGGTAACTCCTCACTGTAACTCGAGTTACTAAGCTAGGTGTTCTCAAGGGAAAGCTAGTTCCTACTGAGAAACCGTTAAATGCCTAATTGAGAAAAGGTCTCTGGGTTTCCACACCATGTCTCCTTACTGCCAAGTCCTCGGTGTCCTAAGCTTTGGTCTCGTGTCCATTTACTCTTATTTTTACTTTGGTTCACCTTTGATTTTTGTAAATCCCTCCTTTCCCTCTCTTGCTGTGTTCTGTTCCTTCTCTCTCTGAGGGAGATCTCTGAGGCTTCTCTGTCCCAGGAGGGGAAAGTAGATTTAACTAACACGTGGAACATCGTTGGGAAAAAACCTACTGGATAAAAGAAATCAATGCAGCCTGAGTTGGCAAGCCTGCAGTCCACACCCTTCTTCCTGGAGTGTTTGCTTTTTGAAAAGCTGACAGCTGGCAGGATGGATGGGGAGACGACAAGAAGAACTTGATCTGGTTGCCTTTGTTCAGCAGGCTGTGGGGAAGATTCAAAGTGAGATTTTGTGTCTCACAGTTGGCAGATGGACAGTGTAAACCTGGAGTGGGCAGTCCCTCCTCCAATGGGCCCAGGCCCTTGAGAGAATCTGACTGGGTTGATGCTCCAAGGGCTTGTGAGGGACCAGAGTTTTGATTTCTAAGGCAACGATGAACTACCTCTGGGTGCAGTGAAACACTAGTTCCAAAGGCTGCTGTTTACTGAGCACTTACTACATGCCACATCCCTGGCGGACTGAACACAGTTCCAATTTTCCAGAACAACCTATGAGGTAGGTTGTTTCCATTTTGCCAGCTGACATTTTGCAAGAGACAGTTAGGATTCAGCTAGTTTTGATGTGTTTGTGGGAGGAGGCAGGTTCCACATCCTTCTGTTTCACCATCCTGAGCTCTCCCCACCAAGATTCAGATAGTTTTCATGACTTTTACAGCATCAAATAGTAAATGACAAAGTTGGAATTCACTTCACACCTCCATTGACTAGACTGATTTCCATAACTCGTTTTCCCTTAGCCCCCTCCCTCAGCCAAAACACTGTGAAGCTGCAGTTATATTTAGAGCTGTATTTATTGTAGAGGTGGTAGTTCTGTCTTAATTTATTAAGATCCTCTAGATCTAGGTTGTAGACAAAGCCTGGGATTCCCAGGTGCCACTAGTAATAAAGAACCTGCCTGCCAATGCAGGAGATGCAAGAGACGTGAGTTTGACCTCTGGGAAGGGACAATTCCTTGGAAGAGGACATGGCAACCCACTCCAGTATTCTTGCCTAGAAAATTCCATGGACAGAGAAGCCTGGTGGGCTAGAGTCAGTGGGGTCACAAAGAGTCAGATATAACTGAAGCGACTTAGCGCGCACACATGCATGGACAAAGATTGGCGCAGAACCCTGTGACGTTGAGCAGTATCTGTGCAGACTCAGATCCTCCCCGGCGCCCACTTAGGGTGGCAAATGCTATGCCCTCCACCCCCTCCCCTCCCTACTCTACATGGTGTTCTATGGCAAGAGGTGCAAAAGTTTTCATGGGATCTCTGTTCTACCATCTCAAAATGCTTGCAATACTCAAGAAACTTAGAAGAGACAGGGCTTAGTGGGTGACCAGGAAAGAAATCAGTGTTTTTTAACATTGACTGAAGTGACAGTTGGGGAACCGACTCTCGAGAGAGCTCCAACATGTTGCAAAAATCAGCAGTTAGCCCTGGAGTGAGTGAGCTAATTAGGAACTATCCGCAACCTCGCTGCCTTTCACAGCCTGCCCTGGGAGAAAAGACAGATCAAGAAGCTTGGAGATCCAGAGTGCTGCAACCTGACCTCGATGCAGTCTGGGGGGAGGTAAGAAAGGTGACTCGTGGTTTAGTTCAGATCCTCCCTTTAAAAAGTAGTGTGAAGGATTTGACAAATAACGATCACTCCCCTTTAGGGACTATTGCTTAACCATAGAAGCAGAAAAGTAGGAGGAGGGGGAACTCATTTGATTTAGCAGGATTTAATTTTGATGGAAACTGGCTCAACATCCCTGGTTGTACGAAGAAATAGCCTTGTGTAGTCAGTATTCATGTGGCAGGAAACCCGGGACTTTTGGGGTTGGATGGGGTGACACCTGTATCTGACAGCCTGTAAACAGAATGCACAGAGGCTTCTCAGAGGGGCTTTCTCAAGCTCAGGCTCGCTCTTTGCTCCGGGTTTGCTCCTGTCTGAGCCCCGCATCCCGAATCCCATGTTCACACACCTGGCAGCTGCTTCTCGCCCCTCCCAGTTGGAAGTGTGAGGGCTTGTTTGTCTAAACCTCGAGCAACACTTCTTGGAAAAACAAAACAACAGGCTCACTTGTCTGGGCATTGAGTGTTCTTCCTGAATGTTGTCCTGCCCATTGGCCCAGGGGCATCCTGGGTGGAGTGAGTTTCGGGGATGGTTTGGGGAGTTTCGGGAACGGGCTCTGGGCTGGGTCTGTCGGATGGGGCTTGCTCTTGGTTTTCATCATTCTGGAACAGCTGAGCATCAGGAAGTATCGCTGTAGATGTAGGTTTTTAGGTTCTGGCCTCACGCTTCTCAACCTGAGGGCAGATGCACCCGGGGAGGCATTTACCCGAAACCTAACCCTGGTCCTAACACTCGCCTTAAGCCTCCCAGGTGGGAGGGAACCCTCGTCTGGCTTGTGTTCTCATCAGGACTCTTGAAAAACCGCTGGCCAGATGGGGTCCCTGCTGGTTGTTGCCCCCCTCCCACTGCTGGCTGTCAGCTTCCTGTCTCCATCCCTCCCCAACCCCACCCTGGGTTGGCATCGCCAAGGTGAAGGTAAAAGTGGTGCGCTCAGGGCCTGAACAGAAGCAGACCTTTGGATACCCAGGGCTTGTCGTCTGTGAGGACTGGCCTAAACCAGAGACCCAGCCTCCTCTTTCTCATTTCTGTGTACAGTTCCATTTAGCACATAGGTTGTTAGAAGAAACTCATCAACGAAATACCAGAGCTCTGGCCTGGTTCTGTCCCCCTGGGGGGCCAGGATACTGTAGCTGCTGGGGATAGGATCACATTGCTCTTCAAGGAGCTGGCATGCGGTGGCCAGGAAAATCAGTGCCCAGCTGCCCTGCCTCCTGCCTGGAGGAGGAGGCCAAGCCCGTTCCTGCTCACCATCCTGTGACCCAGGACCACTACAGGGTCCTCTCTTTCTTGGAGGCGACAAGCACCAGAGTCCTTTGATGGCCATGTTAAAGCAGAGTGCTGGCTCCTGCTCCCAGAGTCTGACTCAGGAGGGCTGGATTGGGGCCCCAAAATCTGCATTTCTAGCATTCCCAGGTGCAGCTGTGGCTGGCTCATTGTCCACACTTAGAGAACCACTGCCCCCTGTATTGGAAGGAGCAGAAGCCTTAGAGTTAAGCAAAGCTGGGTTTAAAATCTAGCTATATAGCACTTAGTTGGGCTTTCCTGGTGGTTCAGATGGTAAAGAATCCGCCTGCCAATGCAGAAGACCTGGGTTCAATCCCTGGGTCAGGAAAATCCCCTGGAGAAGGGAATGGCTACCCACCCCAGTGTTCTTGCCTAGAGAATCCCACAGACAGCCTTGTGGGCTACAGTCCATGGGACTGCAAAGACTCAGACATGACTGAGCAAGTAACACAGCACTTAATTCTGAGAGGTTTTTCTTAATTTCTCCAAGTCTCAATGGACTCATTTTTAAATGGGCATACCATCTTTTTTAGAGGATTAGGGGACAGAGGTGGCTCAGAGCAAGCGTTCAGGAATCACCCGCTCCTCTGCTGTCCAGGAGTGTGCAGGCAGTGGTCCCACAGGTGGGCATAGGGCACCTGGTCTCTGTAGCTGAGTGCTGGACTGGAGGCGTCTGTTAACACATCTAAGCTAATGGGAGTTGAGGAGGTGCCACCAGGACCAGAAACTCTGATTGGGAGTGTCCCAGGGGATGCCTGGAAATGCTCATGGCCAGACGGGGTTACCGCAGATCAACACTTCCTGACTTGCCCGATGGCGGAAATGCATCTTACTCATTTGTGTGTCTGTGCCTGACATTCCAGCCCCAAAATTCCAAACCTACAATCTGCTGTTACACCACGGCTGTTGGAGGAAATCTCCCAGTTGTGCTATCTCTAAACATTTCAGGATCCTAAACCTCACTTGTGTTTTCACATGGGCCAGCACTCATTTTAATGTCTCAAGAAGCTAAAGCCACGTTGATTTAGTGAACTGGTCCCAAGTTTTCATTTTTCTCCACAAATCCATGATTCTCTGCAAAGATGATCCTTAAAATGGGTAACTCGTATGGAAAAAATATATCTTCATAAATATTACTGGTATCCTTTGTTATTATCTAAAGCAAAATTATATATAATTAATTTTAATTAAAGCTTTCATAGATATCTAACTAATGTCTAATCATTTATCATGATTGCTATCATGATAATGGTGCTAATCATTTATCATAGAATTTCCAATAAGTTGTGCATTTTTAAGCCTTGTTTAATGTTTACTTCATCACTATCTAAATGATAGTTTCTCTGAGCCAAAATTTCCTCTGAGAACAATGGCAAAGTTTTTTGGACAACATTCCTATTAAAATATTCAAGTGCAGGAGTCCTTAAACTATGGCTCACTGCCTGATTTTGTAAATAAAATTTTGTTGGCGCACGTCTGTGCTTATTTGCTTATACAGAAACTGGCCCTCAAAACCTAAAATACTATTTGGCCCCTTACAGGTAAAGCTTCCAGGGGTTTCTGCTTCTATAGGGCCGATATGGCTCTCTTGCCACCAGAGGGCGCTGTGTCCTGCCTGCTTATCACAGCCGGATCCCGTCTGGAAATCCTGGCTTCCTGCAGAGGCTGACTTCAGAAAGCTGGTACACCTTGGGTCCTGCCGCTCCACCACCGACAGTACAGCCTCCTGGCCACTTGCTCTGTCAACAAGGGATGCTCTGGGATCACCGCTTCTCAGAATGCTAAGGTCTGGAGTGAACCCTTGGTGCCCTTTCTGGGCCCCATGACCATCGGAGGCCTGGCTAAGCAATGTGACCTGTCACCTCCATAAATGAAATTCTATCTCATCTCTTCCCAGGTGGCGCAAGTGGTAAAGACTCTACCTGCCCATGCAGGGGACAAAGTGACGTGGGTTCCATCCTTGAGTCTCTAAGATCCCCTGGAGAAGGAGGTGGCAACCCACTCCAGTTTCTCGCCTGGAAAATTCCATGGACAGA
Source organism: Antilocapra americana (assembly GCA_007570785.1). Classification (NCBI taxonomy): domain Eukaryota; kingdom Metazoa; phylum Chordata; class Mammalia; order Artiodactyla; family Antilocapridae; genus Antilocapra; species Antilocapra americana. The sequence goes on from ML661334.1 coordinate 447,302, forward strand.
GGAGCCTGGTGGGCTGCAATCTGTGGGGTCACAAAGAGTCAGACACGACTGAGCACACATGTACACACACGCAGCATCCTGTGGGAAGAGCGACAGTGTTTTAAAGGTTGTGCAGGCAGCACGTTAGTATACCTGAACGCCCGCCTTATTTTAGGGAGGAAAGACAGGCTTTCCTATATGTCCGTCCTCCACTAGGGATGTCCCCTGGGCATCCATGCTGAACTGTCCTTTCCCCAGACCCCAGTCCCTGGTCACAACCTGCTTTTCCAGCCTCTCTCCTGACTTTGCTCCACCAATGACCCACTTTGCCCTTTAACTTCAGCAGCTTTTTATAAACTATAATATCTTAGGTTAGCGATGACCTTGATCTGAAGTCCTCCCCCCATAATTACCTGTTTCCCCTGTTCTCTGCCAAGGTTCTTGAAAAAGAGCTCTGGTCTCGCTCTCTCCCCTTATAACCCGCCCACCCTCACCCTCTCCACCCAGTTCAGTGGGCACTTCCTCCAGCACACCGTGGAAACTGCTCTGACCCGCCACTGGGCCTCCATGTCGCCATATTTGACGAACATTTCCCCCAGCTTTACTGAGATATAACTGATGTATTATTTAAGTTTAAGGTATAGCAAGGGTTGATGTCACACATTTATATTTGCAAAATAATGACCATACCTGGTATGCACATTTTGATTCAGCTCTTGCTTTTCTAGACCCATCTGTTGGATTCGGTTCTGTAGAGAACCCTCTCCTCCTTGCAACTTCAGTGTTTTTCCAACTTTTAAAAACTGCAACTCAGCTTAAGAAGGAACCTTCTGCATGGTAACCCAGTAAACAGGTATATCTACTCAGCAGAAACTAATGTTTCCCAGTGTATCCTTACCTGTATACAAGAACCCTAGTCCAGTTTTGTTCTTCATCAGTGTGAATTACTTCACAGTCAAGTAACTGATTTTATGACCCAGTGATGGATCCGATTCCATAGCTCAAAGCCCATACCTTTGCCTCCCCTGACAGTCTTTGCTTCTCCTCACACATCTCTCACCATCCTCCCTGGTCCTTGTACTTCCTGATATTCCCAGCGTCTTACCTTCAGCTTTCTGTTCCTTGCGTATGCATGGTTCTTGGGTGGTCCTGTTTTTCCTCTTCATGCTGCAGACACCAAAATCTATCTTCACACCGGAGTCCTGCCCTGTGCTCCTGCAGGAAATGATATTGACCCCAGGTTCCATTCCCAGAGCCCTGCCCTGGGTCAGAGACAGAGGGGACTGGTTACTGGTTGAAACTCATGGACTTGAGGCTAATCTGGGACACAGCTACAAACAAAACAAAAATAAAAACCAACTGCGTTTTTCTGCTTGGATCTAAGACAGGAAGACAGGACCAGTGCTCTCTCTTCTAAGGCTCATGTGTATCTCTTTCCGATGTTTTTCATTCCTTGCTCTTTGTTAGAAGTGAGTCGGTGAGCCCAGCCTGCACTGAAGGGGACTCTTTTGGCTTTATTATCAGCAGCAGAAGAGGAGATAATAGCTCTCTTCAGGCACTATCCAGACTGCAGGACACACACTAGTTCAATTCGGTTTTAAATCCCACAACACCCCGAGCTTGGTGGTCTTATCCTCATCTAAAAGACTGAGACACTGAGGCATAAATCGGATAAATGATTTGCTCACAGGGGCAGCTCTTGCCCTTGAACCAGGCCTGTTCAGTTCCTCTGATGCAGGCCCAGCCCCGGTGTTTGCGAAATTGTTCAGATCAAAAGCTAGTTTGGGGGTGGTGATGACAGAAAATGACAGAGAGGCGCAGGAGTTATTCCAGCCCAGCCTCTGGACGGGCCCCCCTAGTCAGGTTTTCAGCCGATCAACTGCAACAATGACCTTTGGTGGGTGGGTGGGTGGTGGGGAAGTCCAGTCGAATTAAAATGGCAGAGGGTAATGAAGCTTCTTACCCCTGACTGGCATCTACAGTTCAACTGGTAGGAAGTTGTGTGTTGTTGGGGGAAGGAGGGGAGAAGAAAGAAGGGGAAAGGGAGGTGTGGTGGGTGTTTGTGAAGTGGGTGGGGTGTGTAAGGGGCAGGAGAGGAGACTGGGCTTGGAAACAGGCCTCGTCGGGGAGGTAAAGAGGGTGATTCCATTAAGAGAGAAAAGGCTTCTGCCTGCTTGACCGGCCTGTTGGGAAAACTTTTGGAATGGAAATGTAGTTTCGTGGTATCCAGTGCACTTTTGGTAGAAAGGTATGATGTTCTCACAGAAGAAGAATCAAAGGCAGGTTTTCTCCACCTAGTAAAGTTGCCAGGGGAAGGTCTACCTGAACTGGGCGTTTGCAGTGGCGGTCCCCATTTCCCCACCACTGGACTCGGCTTCACATTTACGCATCGTACCAAGTTAACCTCTCTTGCCTCTCAGACTGACAGCATTTCAGCGCAATAAACGGATGGTTTTCTACAACTATGGCTGAGGTACACTTCCCTGCTCACCTTCTAAACACAGCCCAGCTTTTGAGGGCTGCCCGACACGTAGGCACTGTTTCTACCCCTGTGGCCCCCTGGGGCTCTGACTTCTACTGTCTGAAGTAGTTTCTTTACAGTCTTTGAGTGGGGAAACTGTGGAAGACCATGTGCAGACTTACACAGTAAGCCCCCTACATATGAGCGAGTTTGGTCCCAAGAGTGCATTCACAGGTCCGGTTTTTTGTACATCCACTATAGTTAGCCTAGATACCCAACTAACCCATATAGTACTGTACTGTAATAGGTTTACAATACTTTTCACACAAATAATACATCAAAAACAAAACAAAACAAAAACCATTTTTAATCTTACAGTCAGACAGTCAGTCAGTTCAGTCGCTCAGTCGTGTCCAACTTTTTGTGACCCCAAGGTCTACAACACGCCAGGCTTCCCTGTCCATCACCAGCTCCTGGAACTTACTCAAACTCATGTCCATCGAGTCAGATTGGTGATGCCATCCAACCAGCTCATCCTCTGTCATCCCCTTCTCCTCCTGCCTTCAGTCTTTCCCAGCATCAGGGTCTTTTTTAATGAGTCAGTTCTTCGCATCAGGTGGCTGAAGTTTTGGAGCTTCAGCTTCAAAATCAGTCCTTCCCCTGAATATTCAGGATTGATTTCCTTTAGGATTGACTAGTTTGATCTCTGTCCAACACCACAGTTCAAAAGCATCAATTCTTCAGCACTCAGCCTTTATGGTCCAATTCTTACGTCTATACATGACTACTGGAAAAACCATAGCTTTGACTAGATGGACCTTTGTTGGCAAAGTACTGTCTCTGCTTTTTAATACTCTGTCTAGGTTGGTCATAGCTTTCTTCCAAGGAGCAAGTGTCTTTTAATTTCATGGCTTCTGTGACCATCTGCAATGATTTTGAAGCCCAAGAAAATAAAGTCACTGTTTCCATCGTTTCCCCATCTATTTGCCCTGAAGTGATGGGATCCGAATCCATGGTTTTGGTTTTTTGAGTGTCGAGTTTTAAGCCAGCTTTTTCACTCTCCTCTTTCACTTTCATCAAGAAGCTCTTTAGTTCCTCTTTGCTTTCTGACGTATGGGTGGTGTCATCTGCGTATCTGAGGTTATTGATATTTCTCCTGGCAATCTAGATTCTAGCTGGTGTGTCATCCAGTCCAACATTTTGCATGATGTACTCTGCATATAAGTTAAATAAGCAGGGTGAGAGTATACAGCCTTGAGGTACTCCTTTCCCAGTTTTGAACCTGTCCATTGTTCCATGTCCGGTTCTAACTGTTGCTTCTTGACCTGCATACAGATTTCTCAGGAGGCAGGTAAGGTGGTCTTGTAGTCCCATCTCTTTAAATTTTTCCACAGTTTGTACTGATCCACATAGTCAAAGATTTTAGCATATTCAATAAAGCAGAAGTAGATGTTTTCCTTGAATTCTCTTGCTTTTTCTATGATCCAATGGATGTGGCAAAAAATCTCTGGTTCCTCTGTCTTTTCTAAATTCAGCTTGCACATCAGGAAGTTCTCGGTTCACATACTGTTGAAGCCTAGCTTGGAGAATTTTTAGTATTACTTTGATAGTATGTGAGATGAGTGCCATGATGTGGTAGCTTGAACATTCTTTCGCATTGCCTTTCTTGGGATTGGGATGAAAACTGACCTTTTCCAGTCCTGTCGTCACTGCTGAGTTTTCCAAATTTGCTGACATATTGAGTGTAGCACCTTCACCATATCATCTTTTAAGATTTGAAATGGATCATCTGGAATTCCATCATCTCCAATAGCTTTGCTTCCTAAGGCCAACTTGACTTTGCATTCCAGGATGAATGATCATTCTAGGTGAGTGATCATACAATCGTGGTTATCTGGGTCATTAAGATCTTTTTGTGTATAGTTCTGTGTATTCTTGCCACCTCTTCTTAATATCTTCTGCTTCTGTTAGGTCCATACCGTTTCTGTCCTTTATTGTGCCCATCTTTGCATGAAATGATCCCTTGGTATCTCTAATGTTCTCGAAGAGATCTGAGTGGGTAACAGGTAGGAAGGCTAGGGGTCCCCAAGCAGAGGAAATAGACTGCAAGTGGCAGACATTTTCCCCCCCTTCTTTTTACAAAATTAAAAGGAGGTTTCTTTTAAATTCTGTGTTTTTGTGACAACACCTTGTTCCACCTGAACTTACCTTTTCTCAAACCTTGAGCTAACCAATGCTCAATGTTTTTCTTATGGAAGTGTTTTTCTTAAGCTATGTTAATGAGCTATGTATTTGCCTTAGAATCTGCCTTTAAGATCCATGTTAATTGTTTTATGACCTGGGATGCCTCACCTTGTACCAATGCTGTCTCAAAATGCATGTTGTGGGAGAGGTGCCTGATACAGCTGTCTCTGTTTTGAGGTTGTATCAGATCTATAATTCCTTGCTAAAAAATAGCAAGGGGGGGCACTCTTTCTACCCTCTTCTGATGCCTATGTCAGAAGCTTCCTCTATCCCTTTATACTTTAATAAAACATTATTACATTAAAGCTTCAAGTGATCAAGGCTCATCTCTGACTCTGGATTGAAATCCTCTCCCTGGCAGGTCACAAAACCCTGGGCTAGCTCCAGGCTCACAGGCATTCAGATGCGTTTATCTTTCCTTTTCTCCTTTGCCTTTCACTTCTCTTCTTTTCTCAGCTATTTGTAAGGCCTCCTCAGACAGTCATTTTGCGTTTCTTTTTCTTGGGGACGGTTTTGATCTCTGCCTCCTGTACAATGTTATGAACCTCCGTCCTTAGTTCTTCAGGCACACTGTCCATCAGGTCTAATCCCTTGAATCTATTTGTCACTTCCACTGTATGATCATAAAGGATTTGATTTAGGTCATACCTGAATGCTCTAGTGGTTTTCCTTACTTCCTTCAATTTAAGTCTGAATTTGGCAATAAGGAGTTCATGATCTGAGCCACAGTCAGCTCCCGGTCTTGTTTTTGCTGACTGTATAGAGCTTCTTCATCTTTGGCTGCAAAGAATGTAAACAGTCTGATTTCAGTGTTGACTATCTGGTGATGTCCATGTGTAGAGTCTTCTCTTGTGCTGTTGGAAGAGGGTGTTTGCTATGACCACTGTGTTCTGTTGGCAAAACTCTGTTAGCCTTTGCCTCACTTCGTTTTGTACTCCAAGGCCAAACTTGCCTGTTACTCCAGGTATCTCTTAACTTCCAACTTTTGCATTCCAGACCTATGTGATGAAAAGTACAGTACCTTGAAAAGTATAGTAGTGCAGTACAACAGCTGGCATCCAGGGACCAGCATCAGGTGAGAAGAGTTACTGACAGGAGAGGGGAGAAGAGGTGGGAAATGGTGGAGCTGAAGGGTCATCAGCAATAGGAGATGGAGGGAAGCTGAGATGTCACTCACACCTGATGCTGATGGCACAGGTTCTGGTTCCTTGCTGGAACCAGGTGTGTATCCATATCTTTGAAAGTTCACACTAGAAACTACTTTACTTCTGGTTAGTTTTGCCATCACTGTGAGTCCCCAGGTCACTGGTCCTGAGATGGAGATTTGCGTGTAGAAAGTTTGCTGGGAAAGGTTCTCTGTGGTGACCCTTGAAGTGGGGTGTGAGAAGCAGGACTGGGCCATAGGGGAAGCCGAGCAGAAGGCCACTGGGGCAGAGGCTTCAGCCCTCCCGGCGGGTGCTTGGGAGCCCAAGTGAAGCAGAGAGGGGGCCTTTGCACCCGCGAGCAGTGGTTGATATGGTCGCACTGCCAAGACGGGTTCAACTCAGACCGGGCAGCTACCTTTCTGGAGGTCAGCTGCTTGGCAGGATGGGGGCCCAGGAACAACAGCAGTGGCCAACTCACTGGACACTGAGCAGGGAGCACCCCACTTCTGGAGGAGCATCTATGCTGCCCCCACTGTGGATGTGGCATCCATTCCAATAATCCTAAACATCTGCTCAGTTTCTGAGTATTTGTTCAATTTCAAATTCTCTTCTGGGACTCATTTTTTAAAAATTAGTATTTGTTGTATTTCCTGAAAGAGATTAGGAAATTACTGACTTCTTAAATGAAACTGTCTCCTGAGGCCAAATGCCCTAAATTGGCTTCTAGGCTGATGTACAGAATGAGTTTGTTTATTTTTCTTGAAGTATAGTTAATTTATAATGTTGTGTTAATTGCTGCTGTACAGCAAAGTCATTCAGTCACACACACATATACACTTAAAAAAAAACAATATTCTTTTCTACTATGGTTCATCCATAGTTTACATATATTTTCCTCCACCTTCTTATTACACAGTCTGACTGCTAATGCCAGGAAAGGCTTCACTGACTTCCATATCTTGAATTAGGACTAAACCACAGGGGTTACATTTTGTCAGCAATAGTTTTAGTTCATCAAGAAGCTGGAGAGGTTAGATTCTTTTACACTTATTGGGAATATTTAAGTAATAATATTACAAAATGACAAATATTTGCATGGTCTCCTATTTCCTTAATTTTCTGCAGTCTCTGTTTCTCTCTTATCAACCTAAAAAATTCAAAGTAAATGTCAGTGTTCAGCATCCAGTGAGACAAACAACTGGAGAAATAAAGGATCCTTCTTACTCTACTTGAAGTTTTAAAAGGGCACACGGCCCCTTTCATTCTTATGAAATATATGGTTACTTTATGTGCTACTCCAAAATAGCATATAAAAAGAAGTGCTAATTTTATACAAATACATAAAAATTGGCTCAGGGAGCCTGGATTTGAGGGGAAACACAGCCTTACCCTCAGGGAGCCCTAGTGGCGGAGGGACTGAGCTCTGCCCAGAGCCCCAGCCTGAGAGGAGAAGCAGCCCAGTTCCAGGGAGCCCCACTCTAAGGGGAGATCCCACCCCTGCCTCAGGGAGCCCCAGTCTGAGAGGACACACAGCCCCACCTCAGGGAACCCCAGTCTGAGGGGACACAGCCCTGTCCTTAGGGAGCCCCAGTCTGAGGGGAGACCCAGCCCCACCTCAGGGAACCCCAGTCTGATGGGACACAGCCCTGTCCTCAGGGAGCCCCAGTCTGAGGGGAGATCCAGCCCCTCCTCAGGGAGCCCCAGTCTGAGCGGACACAGCCCTGTCCTCAGGGAGCCCCAGTCTGGTGTCTATACCCTCCAAGTAGGTCGAAATTAGTGGGAAAGTCCATCACCTGTTCCCATCCTGACTCCCAGGATGTAGGTAACAGGCTCCTGAAACCTCCAAAGATCTCCTTTGCCAGGTTCCCACTGGGGCTCATTACGGGGAAAGGAAAGTTGTTGTGGTTTTTCGGACAGGTTCAGCTTAGCTAATGAAAAACAGAAGGGGGAGTCAGTCCAGTGAGGAAGCTGGGGAGACACAGCGCTCACCTGAAAATGGGTGAGAATAGGTCTTTGGAAATAGAATATACTAGGTTAAAAAAATTAGTTTTTAGGCCTTTCTCGTTGCAGCTATAACATGAAATATTAACTAGAGAAATGTGCGTCTATTTATAGTCCAAAACAGTGTGCTGTGAATGAAGGTGGTGATGTTGCCGTTTTGGATGGTCCTCTCGGCCTGGCTGGGGTGGGTTAGTCCCCTTTGTGTCTGGTGGCGTGTTGCCACGGTACCATCAAGAAGCACTTTCCCGCCATGCGCCTGATAGTGGACTTTTCTGTTCTCAGGAAAGGGGTGGGCAGGGAGAAGAAGCTCATTTGATGACTTAAATTGATTAAGTCCCACGAATGTGGATGGAATCACGGTGAACATATGTGCATGCCGAGGAGTGAAAAATACTCCCTCATGCACAGTATGCTCCAACTGTGCGTCTCAGAATGATCTATTTATCAAGTTTGGTTTGAATTTTCCAGTGCTGGACCCAGTACTGGAGTGGGCTTCAGAGGATTTAGAAGATTTTCTTATTAGATCTTACCTGTCAGTTGACACTGTACTATTTCTTATAGGACATCACTTTGGCAAATAAAGATTTAGTGATTTAAAACATTTTTCCATGTATCCTGAACAATCATTCCTCTGTAATTATTCATCATCGTGAGCATTGCTTAGTTTTTAAGGATGTTTACTGATGGCTTCAGTAGGTTGTTCATATTTTGGTAGGTCTAGTTTTAAAAATTTTACAGAGTCAGCAAAATCCCTCCAAATCACTGTCTCTTTGAGTGACTAAAGGAAATAATTATATTTCTATTTCTAATAATTCTATTTTTATTCATTGTAATAATTAATTCTGATTCTATTTCTTTACTTTTATCCCCCTCTATGTTCTATTTTGAAAAAAATCAGTTAAGCCTTTAAACTTGAATGTACTAAAGGAAAAGCTTTTCTCAGGCATTTCTCTTAAGACAAGGTGAAGATGTGGAAAGGAGGATGATTTAGAAGGGGTATAATGCTGGTAGCACTAGAATGTCTGAAGAAAGCACAGGAATAAAATACAGCAAAGAGTGAAAATAATCTATTAAAGATGGTCTCTATGTCTTAGAATATTTTCACCAATAGGATGAGTGATATCTATTTTTAGATGGATGTTATCGTTCTGCTTTGACACCTTTTTTAGAGGCTGTGTAGTACTTATTTTTCTTCTTTTTTTCTGTGTAACATTCATTTTTCTTCTTAAAATCTAAAGCAGGAGCCAGTCATTTGGTGATCTCTCAGATAGTAGATTCAACAGCAGTGACCAAAGAAATGCCTGGGAGGTTTTCATGAGGAATCAGAGAAGCTACATGCACAGTAAGGATTTGGTTGTGACTGTTGGAAGAGATGCTTTCTCTGATTCTGCTTTCAGCAGTTTGCATCAAGTTTCCAGCCGTGTCTCTAGAGACACTGAAGGTCACTCACATCCCAGGAGTGACAAACAGATACAGCAGTCCTTCAAGGCAAAGCTGTCCATGCAGGCGCACGTTGCCACCTTGCCACTTGGAAGCCCTCTTCTAGGGGCAAATGGCCTCATTGGGTATTAGCGTATGTGTGTGTCATGTACATGTGTGTGTATGCATGCACGTGTGTGTGCTGTGGTGTGTGAGATGAAATAATTTATCCATTGCAGTCGATTTCTCTGGACCCACATATAGTTATTTGTAGGATGCAAGAATAGAGTTCTCTTAGTTTGACAGTACAATACAGAGAAGTGGAATGACTGAGTCTCTACTTATTCACAGAAACACATCTTTATTTGTCAATCGCTTTGCATGTATCTGCCTAATTTGGAGATGGCAAGGGCAGAACTGGATCCAGAGATGATGGCCCTGTCTTGGTCTGAGATCTGTTACTGACTGGCTATGTGTCCTGAGGTAGGTGGCGTAACTGCTCTGTGCAGGTCCTCCCTACAGAGTCTTTGGGAAACAAGAATATTCCTCTTAAGTTTTTCAAGCTCTTGAACTGCCAGTCATTTAGAAGAGTGACATAAAAACACAGAATGCTACTCTCTTAATGAGTTTTATAAAAACTTTTCAGAAAGCCACACCTGGGATGATGATGCTTTGTCTCTATCTCGGTTGCTTTCTCCTCTCTTGACACCCTCTTCCCATCTGCTCTTCTTTTAGAAAATGCTGTTCCCTGCACAGAAAATATTTACTTCCTTAATATTTTGGTGAATTTCCTTCTAGGTAAATTGCAGCTATTTGTGAAGAAAAATACAAGTGTTAGAAAATAAAATATAACAACTTAGAATAAAGAAAACTCTAAATTCATGACTTGGGTGCTTTGCAGAGTTTTTTACGTTGTTACTTTAATAAATAACGAAAGTTAGAAAATACAAAACACAGGCCACTGTCGATTAGGAGCTAATTGTGTCCCTAATGGTAATTGGAATATTTTTAAGAAACAAAAGCAACTCCTTGACAGTTTTCTAGGCTATTGCATCTACCATGCAGACAAACAGAAAGCAGCCTTGATATGAACACAGTTATTTCTCAGAGAAATGTGTTCATAGATATTCTCATTTGCAGAAATTCCCCTGGCATCAGCAGTATTGGCTCAGATATTCCTCTTACACATAAATATTTAAAACATACCCTGAGGTTTATAGAAAAAACAACAGCCTCTATTTTGTGTGCTTGTCCTTGGGGAGAAGCAGAGCTGATATGTGAACATTAACAGTGTAGATTCACTTCTCAAAGGTAGCTCAGCTCCAAATTCTGAGTCAGAAATAATTTTCTAGTTGAGTGGTTCTCAGCTTTTGCAAGGATTGAGAACACCGTTTTCACATCTAAAAAGAGTTACAGACTTCTTCTTGTAAAACAATGCGAAATCACATAAAATCTTGGCAGAATCATATTTTCATTGCTTTCAGTTGAAGAAATAAAATGATAAAAAAGTTACTATGAATTTGGTAATTCTTTAAGAAGCTTGTATTTCTTTTTCTCCTTTCCCTTGAGTTTCTTCTATATTCATGTTGACTTTTTAGTTACATGTATATTTTGATGTGTCACCTCAAATTCTTTGTGGGGAGAGTATAGGTTTTAAAAATGAAAATCAGGGACTTCCCTGGTGGGCCACTGGTTAAAACTGAGCTTCCAATACTGGGGCACAGGTTCAATTCCTGGTCATGGAGCTAGGATTTCATAGGCTGCATGGTGCAGTTAAAAAAAAAATCAAGAAAAAAAAGTTAATTTAGGAATTTTTATTGGGTAAGTTATTTTGTAAATGTAGGGATAGTTTATATTTAAATGATTTAAAGCTGCGAGTGCACAGAGCTTAAGAAGTTGGGCAAGTGTACAGGGTTTCCAGTAAAAACTTGGCAGTCTACTGGATATTTCCCAATTTCCATTCCTTAACAACAATCACTTCCAACCAAGTGAGATTTTTTTTTGAGATTTATTCCCATATCCCTATATGGCAGATTTTTGTTATTACTTCTTTGCTACAACTTTGCTGTTACTAGACTTTTACGGTTTTAGTCATAATGTGTTGATTGACAGTCTTGCTTGATATTTTTTCTTTTTACCTACCATTTTGACTTTCTGCCTTCCCCACTCCCTCCTAATACAGTTGTACCAAAATTTTGGTTAAAAGAATATTCAATGCTATGATTTTTTGCTATAAAAATGCTATTTGAAGGTTAGGGAGGGATTATTGGGAGTTTGGGATCAGCAGATGCAACCTATTACGTATCGACTAGAGGGAACGCTATTTAATATCCTGGGATAAACAATAATAGAAGAGAATGTGATAAAGAATGTATATCTGTGTATCACTGAACCATTTTGCTGTACAGCAGAAATTAACACAACATTGTAAATCAGCTATATTTCAACAAAATAAACAAAAAATAAAATGCCATTTTACAGACAAGGGAACTGGCATACAATGGTTACTTTTGCTCTCTTGTAAAGTGCTTTATTTTCCTTGGAGTTATAATTATTTGCTCCATTATCTTATATGCTTGTCACCAGTTTAGTCCCATATTCTGTCAGTTGTCCCAATGTAATCAGTCACATTAAGTTCTATCTCATTGTCTTGAAGAAATCCCTTGCTATTTCCCAGTTTGCTCTATACTCCCTAATTGCTCTCAAGACCTGTTTCAGAATCAGTTCCTCAGAAGCTCCCTGCACTATCTTCCTAGTGATTTTTTTTTTTCCTCTCTGATATTGGATTATCTGTGTTTTACTTCCTTTGTCTCCCTGTTTCTAGGTTTATTTCCTCACTTTGGTGGAACATATCCTTTGGACTTCCTTGGTAGCTCAGAGGGACTTCCCTGGTAGCTCAGATGGTTAAAAATCTGCCTGCAATGCAGGAGACCTGAGTTCAATCCCTGTATCAGGAAGATCCCCTGCAGATGGGAATGGCAACCCACTCCAGTATTCTTGCCTGGGAAATCCCATGAACTGAGGAGCCTGGTGGGCTACAGTCCATGGGCTTGCAAAGAGTCAGACATACCTGAGTGACTGGCACACACACACACATCCTTTGGTAGTTTTTGAGAAGAGATTTTTCAGGCTTAGCTTATCAGAACATATATATATTAAATTTTATTGTAATTTTTAATCAATAGTTTGAGTACATAATTCTAGTTTGGAAAGTATTTTCCCTCATAATTTTGATTTCTTGTTTCTAGAGTTTTTGTTTGGTTTTCCAGTGCCCTTCTGATTCCTGATCTTTTGCAAGGAAAAAAGTGAAGCTTTCACATTCTTCTCTACTTTCCTGTTGTTCTGAAATTTCACAATGCTACAGCATCACATAGGTCTGTATTCATCTATATATTAGAATTATGTACACCTTTAAGATGAAAATTAATATTCTGAAATTAATTAATCTGAAATTAATTAATTAATCTGAAATTAATCTGAAAAGATTATTATGTTGATTACTTACTGTTTTGTTTCTTTGTTCTCTCTTTTTGGATTTTCTATTACTTGGATCTTTGAGTGAATGGATTTCTCCTTCTCTATTTTTTAATTCCTATTTTCCACATTTGTGTTTTGTCTGTTTCCTGGAGGATTTCTTCTTACAAGTTTTTTATTTCTGCTATTGTATTTTTGATTTCTCAGAGCTCCTTTCTTTCCCCAAGTATGTTTTTTGCATACTTAAAAGAATAGTGTCCTGTTCTTACTTAATGAATGTGATCGGTTCTCGTATCTTTTTGAGGATATTCATGGTATTTTTTGAGGAATTTTTTTCTTCCTGCATTGCATCTATCTCCTATAAGTTACTTTTTTTCTTGTTATTTGCTCTGATTGGTCTTTTATAAGAGACAGTTTCCTCAAATGTCTGGTGATCCTTACTTGTTTGCTTACTTTTTAAAATTTTTTGTTGTGTGCCTAATGGCTTGCAGGATCTTAGTTCCCTGACTAGGGGTTTCACAGCAGTGAAAGTGCAGAGTCCCAACAATGGACCACCAGGGAACTCCCTAACTGCTTATTTTTAAGTGGGGCATTAAGCTGACCGGAAGCTCTGTTTCCATGAATGGAGCCAGTTTTTGGTGTGTCTTTGACATGGTGTGTCTTTGACACGGTGTGTCTTGCTCTGTAAGGCAGTCTGATAATGTCAGTATCTTTAGGACTTTTCTACTGGACTAGTGTGAATTTCCAGAGTAGTTTCATTTTCTCCCTGTAAAATGCCTGTACCCTGTTTCCAGTAACTTGGTGGGGTGATGGTGGTGGGGTAGGTGTCTCAAATTCCATATGTTAGCTTTTTTCTTCATTCTACTTGTTTGGGTGCATAGAATAAATTTTCTTGGGTGTTTTTAGATGTAAAGAGAAAAACAAAAAGCCTCCAAGCCCTGGGGGAATTTTTCAGAGTTTGGGCTGGATGTTGAGACTGATGATGTCATACAGCAAAGGGATGTGAGAAGGCTCCTTAGTTACATAATGGGGATTTCTGCAGAACGGCTTGAGCTAGCAAGGGAAGGAGACTGGCCTTTCCTTTTGTGGTCAGAGGAGTGAGCTGGGGAAAGGGCTCACAGGCAGAGAGACTGCTGTGGTTTGAATCATCCCCCTGCACAAGCAGGGAGCACCCAGGCTTTCTCAGATGCCAGGATAAGGGGAAGAGGGAGGAGTGAGGTTTGAGAAGATAAAAGGAATTTTTGTGTACTGAGGTATAGGGAAGTCATTCTAGCTTAGACATGAGTTAACTTGAATCTGATGCTAACTACAATAGCTTGTTTGTGGCATACCAAATATACATTGTACGTCTGCTTTAATTATTAAAGAAAAATAAAGAAATCTATGTTAAAAAAAAGACTAAATGCTCCTTTTCCTAAGAACCCAATGCCAGTCCTCTTTGGATGATAAGTCTCCCTCTGTAGGTACCAAGGCCCTGCTGGATATGCTCTGCATCTGCTTTTGAAACCTTGAAGTGTTTCCCTGACTGGTTTAATGTTCTTTACTTGGACAAGATAGAAAACTGTGCTGTAAACCCTGCTTCTTGGGAGCAGTTTCTCAGAGTAATCTGGAAAGTGAGTTTCCTGGCTCTAGTCCTCAGTTTGACTCAAACTTTTTTCTATTCTTTTTTTTTTCCCCAGAGTTCATTAATTTTTATTGGAATAAGCACATGAAAAAGCAGCCTCCATTTTTGCATAGCATATTTTACATGTTTGCAGAAGCAAAGAGTTCTACTAGGAAAAGGGAATGTGGTTGATATTGACAAGCATAAAAAAATGATTATATATTGATGGCTACTTCAGAGGTAAAATGTCTGCCTGCAATGCAGGAGACTCCGATTTGATCCCTGGGTTGGGAAGATCCCCTGGAGAAGGATATGGCAACCCACTCCAGTATTCTTGCGTGGAGAATCCCATGGACAGAGAAGTCTGGTGGTCGATGGGGTCGCAAAGAGTCGGACACGACTGAGCGACTTCACTTCACTCAGACATATTTAAATTGCTTTGGATATATTCTTTCTTACTTTTCTTTTTAAAAAATCTTTATTGAAGTAATTTTGTTGATTTACAAAATTGTATTAGCTCTAAGTGTACAGCAAAGTGAATTAGCTATACACACACACACTCATGTGTATCTTTTCTTTTATTACTGATGGCTTATTGATTATTTTAATTGACAGAGAGCTGCCAGCAGTCAGACATTCAAGATAGAGTCAGACATTGCCATATTTAAAATGGATAACCAGCAAGGTCCTATTGTAGAATTCATGGATATGTGTGGCTCATCATGTATATGTATGAGTCCCTTCACGGTTCACCTGAAACTATCACAACATTGTTATTTGGCTATACTCTAATACAAAATAAAAAGAATTTTTTAAAAAAGATAAGTCAACCACTTTTAATACATTCAGCAAATGCTATCACCCAAATAAAGTACCAACTCCTGAACAGAAAAAAAAAAAAGATGGAGTCAGAATCCTTCCTTACAGGAACACTCTAAACAGAAGGCAGTACAAATGTCTTAAAGATGATACAGAAAACGTTACTAAGGGAGATGGCCCTGCCCAAGCCCAAGAGAGGGAACCACTTATTTAAAAGTTCAGTTCTCTCTTTATGGGGCTGATGCTGAGGCCAGGAGTTGAGTCTGTTGTTAGGAAAACTTTTTCAAAAACCTTTTAGGCAGTGGTTTTCAGAGTGCAGCAGACCATTCACTAGCAGTTGCAGTGGCACCTGGGAATTAACGAATGCAAATTCCCAGGCCCCACCCTGGCCTACTGAATCTGCAGCTCTGTGGGGAGGCCAGCACCCTCTGTTTGAACAAGCCCTCCAGATGCCAGCACATAAGCTCCAACGGAGAACCACAGGTGGAGAGTTTACAAGTTAGGACAAGTCCAGGACACAGCCGGAGAGCTAGCCGGCACAACGTCATGAAGAAACAGGACTTGAAAATTTTCCACTGGCAGGTGGGAAAAACAGGTCACTGTTTCTGAGAAGGGTGAGTGGACGGGAGGTGTTCGCAGAGGAGAGGGGAGCCCAGCCTCATGGCAGAGGCGAGGCTCTGGTGGGGAGAGAGCTGGAAAGAATTTCCCGGAGGTAGGGGGAGACCAGGGAGCTGAGAGTGGTGAGCATGGTGCCCTGCTCCAGGGGTTCTGTGCTGTAGCATCCCTCCCCCAGTGGACGCCAGTCACCCACACACGCCCAACCTGTGTGGTGCAGTGGGGAAGCAGGGGAAGACGGCAAAGGGAAACACTCCCTCCCACTCTGGGCAGGGCGGGTACACTAAAGATCATTTAATCATAGTTGACATATTAATACAATGTTGTATTAGTTTCAGGTCCACAGCAAAGTGACTCAGTTACCTATGTGCTTTTTCATATACTTTCCCATTATAGTTTAGTCACAGGACGGAGACGACAGAGGATGAGATGGCTGGATGGCGTCACCGACTCAATGCACATGGGTTTGGGTGGACTCCGGGAGTTGGTGATGGACAGGGAGGCCATGGGGTCGCAAAGAGTCGGACACGACTGAGCAACTGAACTGACTGAACGGACTGAATACAGTTGTGTGTGCTATATGGTAGGACTTTGTTGTTATCCATCCATACGTATGGACCTGCTAATCCCAACCCCCAAACCACCCCTGCCCCCCATCTTGGCAACTACAAGTCTGTTCTCTGTGTGAATTTGCTTCTCTTTGAAAGCTGCAGTCACTGGTATCGTACTTTAGATTTCACATATAAGCGATACCATAAGGTCTTGGACTGACTTCACTTAGTATGAGAATCTCTAGGTCCACCCATGCATCTGCAAGTGGCGTTGTTTCATTATTTTTTATGGCTGAGTAGTATTCCCTGGTATATACGTGCCACATCTTCTTTATCCATTCATCTGTCTATGGACAGTTAGGTTGCTTCCATGACTTGGCTATTGCAAATACTGCTGCTTTGAGCATGGAGGTGCATGTATCTTGTTGAATTATAGTTTTATCTGAATATATGCCCAGGAGTGGGATTTTAGGATCATATGGAAACTCTATTTTTAGTTTTTTTGAGGAATCTCTATACTGTTTTC
Source organism: Antilocapra americana (assembly GCA_007570785.1). Taxonomy (NCBI): domain Eukaryota; kingdom Metazoa; phylum Chordata; class Mammalia; order Artiodactyla; family Antilocapridae; genus Antilocapra; species Antilocapra americana. Next base: position 464,139 of record ML661334.1, read on the forward strand.
CATGGTAGCTACACCAATTTACATTCCTACTGACAATGTAGGACAATTCCCTTTCATCCACAGAGATGGTATGTATTTTTTATTTTTGCTTACCAGTGTGTTCCCCAATGCATTCAGTATCCACTGACTGACTGACTAGATAAATGAGGTATTTGAGTATTTTTAGAATCTATGGCAGGGACCTGGATTAGTTAAAAACAAAATTTTTAACTAATTTGTTGCTGTAGGCATCTTATATATTAAAAATAGAAATAAAAAATAATTGACATGCATTTGATTTTCCTCCATAAAGATGGTATGTAAATTCCTCTAAAATAGAATATACCTGTATCTATAAATGGGGCTTCCCTGTGGCTCAGCTGGTAGCCAATCCCCTTACCAGTGCAGGAGATGTGGATTTGATCCCTGGGTTGGGAAGATCCCCTGGAGAACCCACTGCAGTATTCTTGCCTGGAAAATTCTATGGACAGAGGAACCTGCTGGGCTACAGTCCCTGGGGTTGCAAAGAGTCGGACATGACTGAGCACGGACACCCATATAGTATCTACATTTTCCTTGAAAATTGTTAAAATGAAGCCTACTCCTATAGACAGATGTCTTATAAGCTTCTATAATAGTTTTCCTCATATTTTAAAAAAGTTAAACTTTCTAATTAAGGAATACTCGAAAATAAAAATAATGCAAAGAACAACTGAAGTTACTCCCACCCAGCACTGCGCCTAGAGGTGAACAGAATCCCATGGAGTTTTAGGGCTGAGACCCTTGTGGTTGGCACTCCCCACTTCCCTGAACCCCCTGCTCCCCCAACTTACAGCTCAGGGTCTTATTCTTTGCACGCTTATTTGCTGATTTAAACCAAAGCTTCAGCATTAACTGTCATCTTTTACCATTTTAAGTACTTTTCCATCATGGCCATCATGGGAGAAAAAAAAAAAAAATCAAACTCCTTCCTTGTAGAAGCCATGCTCTTTCTTCCAAGTGTGTCTTTTTCTTTCTCTTATCCATTAATTCTTAGTCTCCATTAATCCCGCTCTGTGAATCCATCCCTTCTTCTGGCTTCTATCAACTGAGTCTCATCTACCAGTTGTTTGATCTTAGCTTTCTTTTCTGTATTCATTTCACATCTCCATATGCCTTTATGGGATTTCTTTTTGCTCTGTTACTTCGAAGTCTTTACGTCCAGAAGGTAATTCTGATTCCCTCCTCCTGGCTCAAAAAAAAAAAAAAGAGTCAGCTCTTTGGATTTACCTGTTTGAGTCAGTAGCATCATCATTCTTGTTGTCAACCAACTCCTCTCGTCTCTGTTCTGGAACCATGGCCAGCTGATAGTTTTTGTATGAAAGCATCTGTGTTGACTCTTTTTTTCCCCAGCAATGGAAGCACGGAGTCTTAACCACCAGACCAGCAGGGAAGTCCCTATGCTTGTTCTTAACCCTTTTTATTTCTCATTCTTTTGTACCTAAATCACTGCAATCATCCCACAAGCAGCTTCCCCTCCAAGGCTCACTTCCAAGCACTGCAGAATTAACCTTTGTCAAGACGACTACCCTTGTCCATGATTCTCTTGTTAAGGAACCTCTGGGGGCTTCCTGTCGTCCTAAGGATGAAATCCACCATCCTCGTCCTGACTCTCCCACAATGAGCGGTCCATCCTTCAACCTCGTCCTCCCCTATTTTCCAGTGAAAAAACATCCCTCTGACTAGGTTGTCCTGGGTCCAGTCCCCTGAATCCCCACATTTTCTCTTCCAGTCTTAGTTGAGATGTTCACCAAGCCACAGCGATTTCCCCCTAGTTTGAACTTTAGAAGCCCTTCCTATCCCATGTATTTTGTTCCTAGTTATAAAAGTACAGCTTCTCTCCATGGAATTGAGTCCCTACTATGTGCTCAGCACTGTTCTAAGTTGTTCTCAATTTACTTATTCATCACACAGTCAGTGGAGTAAGTCCAGTTATCACTTCTGTTTAACAAGTAAGAAAACGGACATGGACACATGAAGTCACTTACCCAAGGTCACAGGACGGCAGGACCAGGATTTAAATCCAAACGGTGGCTCAGCATCTGCCCTCTTATCTCCTCATCACCCCTTCTCAGTGTGTGCTGCCTTCCACCACTCCTACATGCTATCTGCGTGTGCACATTTGAATGTGTGTTGTTTTCTGTACACGCCCTTAAAGGCAGGAACCTTGACTCATGCACGCTCCAGAAGTCCCAGCGGAAAGCTATGTGTGTCCATAAACGTTGAATAGTTGAGTTAAATGGTTTATGGGGACTTTTTTCCTTCCTGAGATGATATAGTTCATTTTCATCAGTTGAAAGGATAATCTCAAAGTCACATGTGACTAAGTCATGACCGAAGGAAAGGTAAAATATCTGGGACTAAGCCAGTGTCTTGGCCTCAGTGCTTGGGTTCAGCAGAGTCTGATCGTTTCACAAATGACCCCGTTTTGAGGTCTGAAGAGCAACGAGGCTTGGCGGACCTGCACGATCTCCCTGTGCTTTGCGAGGGCTAGAGAGTGAACTTGGCCAAGGCCTGCGTGTCCGCAAATGAGAACGAACCAGCCTTGACTCTAGAAGGTGCAGCTGAATGGCCAGCATTGAAAATGCAGTGACTCTTTCCCACTGTTTCTTTTTTTTTTCCCTCTCCTCTTTTGAAGCCAAGGGTGAGTTGTGAGAGGAAGGTTGGATGCAATTTTTCTGTGTTCTCAGCAGGGCCGTGACTGACAGGCTGCTGGAGAAAAATTCCGCCAGAATGCCCTGTGTACCAGGAGGAGGCAAACAGCCAGACGGATGATGGAGATGTGTCTCAACCCACTGCACACAGTGTCCCACGCTCCATCACGAGTTGTGTCTTTTGACTGTTTTCTCTTCCTAGAATGAAATGGCTTCAGAAGCTTTTCCAGGTTGCTCATATGATTTATCAGTTTAGGTAAAATGAGGAAAGCTTTCTTAAGAGCCATTAAGGAGTGGATATGGACCTCAAAGTATATGCCAACTAAATGTCGAATATCATTTCTGGAACTTTTCAAGGACTTTATAAGTGAAAAGAATCACTTGCACATATTTTGTGATTCTTAGCCCACATAAGATTTTCCTTTTACAAAGCCCTCAGAGACACATCGATGATTTTTCCTTTTTTTTGGTGACACTGTGCAGCTTGTGGGACCTTACCTCCCTGAGCAGGGACTGAAGCCTGGCCCTGGTGGTGAAAGCACTGAGTCTTACTCATCAGGGTATTCCCAGAAACACGCACACTTTTTAAACAAATAAATTGTTATTTATTTGGGGTTATGAACTAGGTCTGCTGGGCACAGAGCTGGGGCTAAACAAGTCTGGGCCGGGTCCCGCCCTGGAGGCACTTGCCCGCTGGCTGTGAAGGCCAGACAGGCCCTCTGTGAGCCCCGCATCTTCTGTGAGCCCAGACATCTCCGCCTTTGTCTGCACTCTACCGGCCTTGATGTGATCTCTGGGGCTGTTACCGCTGCGGACCTGGAGGCGACCACTCCAGAGGCAGCTGGTTGTGGCCGACACACCACGCACCTGGCTGGTGTTTGCAGGCTTGCCCAGTGCCCAGTCTGCACATCGGTGCATGGCGGCCTGAGCACTGTGTCTAGGTGATCATTATAGACCACCAATCTAGTTTATTCTGCGTTGGCATCACTGCTTGCATACTCAGAGTTCTGGAGGAGGTTAAGTTCATACTTCTATTCCTGTGGACTAACCCTATAAGATACGGATGAAAGTAAAAGAAAAACTAGAAGCTTATTTTAAATACAAGACAATGATAAACTACAGATTAGATGACTTAGAAGAGGCACTGTCCAACTTCAGAGGTGGAACCGTACTAGTGGAGACGTGGCCTGAGAGGCAGAATATTTAACTTCTCCTGTTGGTTCAGTTTATTAATATGTTGACCCTTAAGGGGGTTATTTAACTTCTTGGAGCATTTAAGAAGGACTCACATGCTTCCCTGGGCTGTCATGAAAGAATCTGAAATTTCAGAGAATAGATACGTGTATATGAAAAACTGAATTACTTTGCTGTACACATGGAGCTAACACAGCTTTTGTAAATTAATCATACTCCAATCTAAAATTTAAAAAATTGCTATACCAAGTGATTAAGATAAATATCAGAAAAAAATGGCCATCCATTATCAGAATTCGTTTTGTTTTGTTTTGGCCCCAATGCACTGCAATGTGGGATCTCAGTTCCCCGACCGGGAATTGAACCTGTGCCCCATGCATTGGGAGTGTGGAGCCTTAACCACTGGACTGCTAGGGAAGTTCCGTGTTTGCATTATTTTGAATTTAGGATTTCACAATGTTTTTAGAAACATATTGCATTTGTAACAATGACAAAAAAGAGTATACCAGAGACAGAGGTAGACAGACATGCAATAGGCACAAATAAGGTCCAGTCTTCACCGTGAGAAGGATGTGGGAGCAGTCTGAGAAGGTGAGTCCTGAGATGGGATTACATTTTGCATTTTACTGTGCATTGAACTGAAGAAAGGAGTCGTAATTTGTAATCCTCTCTGCCTCCAACACTTAGCTCATAGTGATGAACTCTGTTTTTGAGATGAATGAAAAAAAAATAGATGAAACTCACAAATCCAGAGAAAAATAGAACATATACCGATACAAGCTCGCAGATTTCCCAAATCAATAAACCCCTTCTTAGAATGCTTACTATATGCCAGCCAGACATAGGCCCTGAGTGTACAGCAACGCACAGAACAGAGTGGTTTTTGCTTTTAAAAAGTGTGCTATGCTGGCATAGCAAGAAGATATGTAAAAAGCAATTAAAATATATTCATATTATAAGGTGAACTCTAGGTGCATAATTAGGAGTCTGACAATTGCTAATTTTACAATTATGCAATACATTGAAATCCACATGCGTAAAACTTTTGTTCTAAAAACTCCTCTGAAGGGAGTTTTTAGAACAAAATTAGCAGGGATATGATTTGCCAGACTCTTTTTCTCCTGTAGGAGAGACTTGTTTGTACATTCTTCATGGTGTCTATTTACAGAGACCCAATGTGTGATATACAAAGGACAAATTTTCCCAGAGAACATCTAGTAGTATTATCAGCTTGAAGTTATTTATCTTTGGAGCATTCATTGAGCACTTACTAAGTTGTAAGGAGATACCAGACTCTGCCTTTAGAAATCACTCTTCAATACAGTCCCCTAAACACTTGTCTTTGAAATGTGGCTAGTTCAAGTTGAGATAAGCTATAAATGTAGAACAGATCCTGGATTTTGAAGACTTATTATGAAAAAAGAAGGGAACTATCTCTTTAGCAATTTTATATTGATTACATATTGAAATGATATTATTTTGGATTCATTAAATATAATATATTAAGATACAATTTGTTTCTTTTTTTCTGTTTAAAATGTGGCTACTAGAATATTTACAGTTACAAGAGTAACTTATATGTGTGTCTTCTGTTACCTTTCTGCTGGATCTGCTGCTTTAAAAGTTAATAGACTAGTAGACAGATACACAAGCAAATCATCAGACAGACAAGTGCCTTAGGGAAGGAGGGATGAAGCGCAGAGGAAGGCGCAGGGCTTTCCCTGGTGAGATCAGAAACAGATTCAAAGGGGGAAGGAGGGCAGCCTTGGAAGACAGAGAAGCATAAATAAGGCAGGGAAGAAAGCCTGGTGTCTTCAAGGATAGATCTGCCTTTAGGGGGACAGAGGAAACAACCTCGCGGCACCAGCAGGAAGCTATAGGAATAGTTGTCGTGGTTTCCTATAATATACTTAAAATTATGTGTCGCTTATTTATAACGTTAGTATTTGCAGATCTTGCCATCTGAATGACAAGACTCATAGAAAAATTACCAACTCGAATGGCTGTATTATCCAAGACACCACTAGATGGCACTGTGCTCTAGGGCGGAAAAGCAGGTAGGCCAGGAAAAGGGGCGATTTTTTGGCTGTCTCAGCGGCTTAAGAGTTTCAAGGGCACGCTTATCATTTTTGAGCATGAAAACCTGACACATTCGTGTCTATTTAATTAGATACATCTATACCTAACACTGCACTAATACATGACGTCCATCATAAAACATACATATAGAAAAATGGAAGTATGAAAGACTATGATGAAAATTTAATTGAAGCCCTAGATTTTTTCCTGCACTCTGCTGGATTATTTTGGAGAAGGAAATGGCAGCCCATTCCAATATTCTTGCCTGCAGAATCTCAGGTACAGAGGAGCCTGGTGGGCTACAGTCCAGGGGGTCACAAAGAGCTGGACACGACTGAACAGCTTGGTATTTTTGGGGTTGTGTGCATCTCCCTGGGTGTGTGTACCTCACTTCGGAGAACATGGATCAATTTCATGATTTTTATTATGATCTTTTTTTTTACATGTCAATCCTTTTAAAGTAATGAAATTAAAGGCTAAAATGAGGAAAGGTCAAGACTTGGTTGCCTGGAGATGTTTTATCATTTTCCATTTAAACCAAATTTCACCTAATATACCAGAATAATAACTGAGTTAAAACAGCAAAGCAAGTACTATGGAACTTTTTCTGTATATTTTGTTGTTTAAAAATCAGGTTAAAAAATTTAAAAAGTGACAACAAACAAAGCAAACCAAAGAGAGATATAAATTATATAAATATTGTTGCTGGCCTATGCCAAACAAACATGAAGAATTAAGTTAAAAAAAAAAGAAACCCACCAAAAAACCCAACCAAGGGGAATAATTTCTGACTTTATTAGAGGAATATAATTTCATTTTGCCCCAGTTTCATAGAACTGTCTCTGTAGGAGGTTTCTGTTGTTTTGTAAAATATGATGGACTTCTGGATTTCAGAAAACAAGTGATCCTCAGTGATCAGGTGACCCCACTGGTCAGGGGATCCCTGATCTAGTCAGCTGTGGATCCAGGGACTGGATTGCATAATGACATCCACTCCTATGCTTGGGAGATGGAATCAGATTTCGGAGAATAAAGATTACAAAGTAGACAACACCCTACAAGCATTATTGAGAGAAGGATAATTCCAGGTAATTACATTTGTACAAGATTAATTTTTTGCTTTGTAAGACATTGCCGTGGGCACTTTCCATGGATCCCTACAAGAATTAAATCATGTGCTGCTGCTGATATTCAACACTCTCTGAAAGGAGTTCAGGGTGGAGAGCAGAAAAGAGGCTCTGTGTGCTGGCGGTGGGGGGTGGAAACTGGCAGAGCAGGCCTTCAGGTAGTTAGATATTTTCAGGAGCTGATTTTATGGGCTTAATTCTTTCATCTCCTCCTATCTAGAAAAGTGCTAAAATCCTTCCCGGTGAAGACTGTGCCTCGTGACTAGCAGAAACCTGCAAAAATATGTGCTTGATTGTGTCTACTCCCTTTTCTCCAGAACCATATCTAAACTGACCTTTCCCCTGCCTCTTAGGAACAGTTTCAGAGCTATCTGAGGTGCCATCTCCTGGTCCTAATTTTGCCCCAAATAAAACTTAACTTGCAACTCTCACACTGTGCATTTTTAAAAGTAGAAGGGGCTTCCCGGGTGGCTCAGTGGTAAAGAAACTGCCTGCCAATGTAGGAGATGCGGGTTCCATCCCTGGGTTGGAAAGATCCCCTGGAGAAGAAAATGGCAACCTACTCCAGTATTTTTGCCTGGGAAATCGCAGAGGAGGCTGGCCGGCTATAGTCCATGGGGTTGCCTAAGAGTTGGACATGTCTTAGCAACTAAACCACAGCAAATTGACAAGAAAGCTGGATTTAGGAGTTAGTAGCCCCTATGATCACCATGATGCTCTTCTAACCAGCTTGTTCATCAGTCAGAACTCACTGTGACTCAAATAGGAAACAGGGCTCCTTTCCTCTCAGCATGGAATCCAACCACCATCTCTCAGACCTCACAGGCTGCCTCGTGATGATTCTCCAGATGCATGTACTAACTTTGCAGATGTTTTTAGTGTGTATAAGCCTCAGTTCAGTACAGCTAAATCCTCACATCCATTCTAAGGTTCCCCTTCCATCACCCACTGGCCAGGCTGTTGTCCTGGGGTCTGGGGGTGGGACGTGTGTGTGTGAGACCCCCTTCCTGCCTCCCACGCCTCCTCCCTCCTCCTTTTGAGTCTCTGAGTCCTCTTATGGGCCGAGGCTTCACGGAGAAAGTGCAGCGGGGCGCTGCTGCTCTGGAGCACCCTTCCCACCATCTTTTCCAAAGACTAGCTCTCTCTCTCCAATAAAAAGTTAATAAAATGAAAAAGACACAGAGAGTTTCAAAAAAATAGTAAATAAGAAAAAATTAAGAAAAAACAAAAGCAGCAACAACCTAGCCCTCTCTTCAGGGACCCCTGGAAACATCTCTGAGTGCCCAGGGCCTCCTTTCAGCCCAATTCCCAACAGCAATCTGGTGCCACCTCTTGCTGTCCTAACGCCCTTTGGGTGGCACCCCCAGAGACTCACCTCACAGCTCCCTTGCCCAGTGGACAGCTATCTTGGGTAGAGAACCAGCAAGAATTCTCAGCTTCAGCTGTCGGTGTGCACTTGGCCCGTGGGAAGCCCAGCATCCCTGGCCGATGCCACCCACCTCTCCCCATCTCTCATTTCTGTCCATGCCATTCTTTCCTGTCCGGGGAAGCAGGCTAGCTAAACTGGCAACCCACTGGGAGAGGCACCAGCTTCCCTTCCTGAGACCACCAGTTTCTACCAAGGATTCTCTTAAAGCCTCCTTTGATTGGTTTCATTCAAGAGGAGAAGAAACCACCTTCTTTTTCCTCCTCCTCCTCGCATGCCAAGGGGTGGCCTTCCAGCTTGGGCAGTTGCATCCTCTCAACCCTCCCTCTCCAGCCCCCAGTCATTATCACTGATGGCAGAGCATCCTTTACACATTCACTTACTTAATCTTCATACCAGTGCGATAAGATATGTTTTAGGAGATGAGGAAACTGAGATGCCAGAGGTTAAAGAGCTTGAGAAGGTCACACAGCGAGCAAATGGGAAAGCTGGGGCTCAGAACTAGCCAGTGTGTGTTTGGAGCCTGCGATCTTGGGCATGAAGCTTTCTGAGGTGTGTGTGGCAGGGGTAAGAGCCAAAGGGTGCATATGGTGCTGGACCTGGGCTATAGGTCACAGAGCAAGGTGACCATCTCTTACTAAGTCCTGGAAAGTATCTGGCCCCCGTGTTTGTGTCCTGCTTGAGAAGCCTACTCAGCTTTGAGCATTTTCTACTTCCAGGACAAGAGGAAGGTGATGTCTATAGGATCCCTAAAGGCATTTGTTACCTTAAGAGTCTTTAAAAAGTTTCTTCATGTGGCAATATTTTAAAGCTGATCAGCCATGACTACATGATATAAGGAGCCCTTAATTTAAAAGCATGATTGAGCACACAGAACTCCTGGCTTTTCTTAATGTCCATGTTACAGTTTTGATGGATGGATGAAGTTGTTAGTTTTTTCCTTTAATTTTATTATTTTTTAAAAGTTGAAATGTAGTTGATTTACAATATTAATTTCAGATGTACAGCAAAGGGATTCAGTCTTATATATAATTTTTCAGTTTCTTTTCTAAGTTATTATGAAATATTGATATAGTTACCAATGCTGTAAGCCCTTTTTGTTTAATCTATTTTATATAATAGTCGCATGTATCTGTTAACCCCAAACTCCTAATTCATCTTCCTCTCCTTTGCTCTTTGGTAATCGTTTGTTTTCAATGTCTGTGAGTGTGTTTCTGTTTTGTACAAAAATTCTTTTGTATCATATTTTAGATTCCACATATAGGTGATATGTGATATTTGTCTTTGATTTACTTCACTTAGTGTGACAATCTCTAGGTCCATTCATATTGCTGCAAATGGCATTATTTCATTCTTTTCTATGGTTGGGAAATGTTCCTTTGTTTATGTGTACAACACATTTATCCATTCATCCGTTGAAGCACACTTACGCTGCTTGCATGTTTTGACTCTCGTGAATAGTGCTGCAATGAACATTGGGGTGCATGCATCTTTTCAAATTAGAGTTCTCACCTTTTCAGATATATGGCCAGGAATGGGATTGCTGGAATAAGTTGTTAGTGTTATAATTGAGATATTTTGTGTGGCCATTTTTTATCAAAGTAAGGACCAGTATTTAGCGGGGAAGTAAGCCAAAGTCTTTATTTTCTCTCAACTGCAAACCTGGGTAAATAATAACATGTTAGGTTGATAAGTAACAATAATTTCTTGGATAAAAGCCCTTGATTAATTACTTGTCTATTTACTGAAGCATCATTTTGATACCCTTTGGCAATTCCCCCTTTTGGCATGCATTTTCTGTTTGCTTTGGTCCTTGGAAATAGCTGAGGACTTGAATTTATAACCCTCCTTATTAGCACTTTATTTAGTGAGTCAGGATGGGTGGTGGGTGGAAGGAAAGGGAGGAGGGTCAGACACGCCCGTTATCTTCGTTAAATCCGGAGAAAGTCGTCTTCCTCACGGCCCTAGGGGTTGGATTCTGCCATGTGAAGAGGATCCTGTAGATAATCTTTAATTTATTTTAAAATTTAAAACAAGAAGTAATAAAAAAGGGATGTGATGAGTTACTCTGTGCCCACAGGAAGGGACTGTCTCAGAACCTGGCTGACCTGATTCTGCTGATGACTCAGCTTGGAAGGACGCCTCATTTGGGAAAGTGAATCAGGTAATGACAGTAAGTTACACCTGTAGCAGGGAGAGAGGCTCCCTGGTGCTGTACTGCCTGTGATTTCTGGGTACGTCAGGTCCATGTAGGCAGTTCACTTTCCTGAGGAGGTGGTCACCAGGTTAACTTCTCTTGCCTTGATTGTGCCATCTTGAAGACCAGGTTCTTGAAGTTCTCAGACTTTGAATTAAAGAAGCATTCAATTTCACGTTAGCCTTAGGGGCTACGGTGCTGTGACAGGACTTGTCCTGAGAAATATAAACATCACACCAGATGTGTGGCCTTAGTATTTTCACAGCTTTGTTTGCGGTTATGTGTGTGTTATATGCTGATGTCTGTAATGACACCAGACCCAGCTCTGTTAGTCCTGCTTCTAGTCATGACCCACTGATACTAATGCACTTTCACTGACTTAGTGGACTCACTTCTAGGATCAAAGTTCTAGAATTTTAGTGTTAGTCTATGATACTTGAAAGCTGGGGACAGACTGAGCTTTTAGGATCAAACAACATATTAGGCAACATGTAATTTTCTACTTGACAAAATTAGACAGAGTATAGTGTCTAAATATTCTTTATTGTATTTTCGTGTTCTGCCAGCTTTTGTGGAATAAGGCACGGATATTAAATGAACAATTCTATTTATATATGAATTATTTAAATGCAGATGAGCATGATAAATGATAAATTCATTAAATGCATTGTGGTATTATTCTATTACATTCATCATAAAACATATAAATTTATGATTTTTAAAAATAATGAGGTAAACAAATGAATACAAATTGAAGCATTGATCTTTTCTTCTTGTCTGCCCTGGGGTACGTGCTCTCTACTTGGACTTCTCTGCAGAGGTTCATGAACTTATAACTAAGATTCATTTTTCACATAGCTATGCAAATAAAAGTGAAAACCAATACTATCATTCTGGAAGGAAGTTCTCAGAGTCTTCTTTTCCAGCTTCTTGTATTCTAGGCACAATTATGAGATTATTTCTAAGGTGAAAATTGATTCTGTAGGTCTCAAAGGTCTAAAGGTATTTAAGGGAAATACCTCAGCCATGAGTGGGAGTGGAGTTATCCCAATAAGTGGAAAACTATGTCAGTGGGTGACGTCACCCTGTGAATCATGCCTCTCTGTGAGTCCTTTTGCCTCCGTGGAATCAAAGTTCACTTGAGGGATAGTGGTGCCCAGGACCTGGGAAATATGCATCTCTGTCCGGAATCCCTGTTCTGTGGCCTGAATCATAGGTACACAAAAAGACAGAGTGCTTAGGGACTCATGTGAGAACTTACAGGAAATAACTTCATGTGGTTCATCGTGTAAGCTCCAAAAAAGTCACTTCTAATTGTTTGGAAGGAAGGGTGTATTCAATTTTTCTTCCATGGTTGTTTGAATAAAATCAGGAAATAGTTTATTCAAACGAAGGAGGGATCAGTTCAGTTCAGTTGCTCAGTCTTGTCCGACTCTTTGCAGCCCCATGGACTGTAGCACGCCAGGCCTCCCTGTCCATCACCAACTCCTGGAGCTTACTCAAACTCATGTCCACTGACTCAGTGATGCCATCCAACAGTCTCATCCTTTGTTGTCCCCTTCTTCCTCCTGCCTTCAATCTTTCCCAGCATCAGGGTCTTTTCCAATGAGTCAGTTTTTCGCATCAGGTGGCCAAAGTATTGGAGCTTCAGCTTCAGCATCAGTCCTTGCAATGAATATTCAGGACGGATTTCCTTTAGGATGGACTGGTTGGCTCCCCTTGCTGTCCAAGGGACTCTCAAGAGTCTTCTCCAACACCACAGTTCAAAAGCATCAATTCTTCAGCACTCAGATTTCTTTATGGTCCAACTCTCACATCCATACATGACTACTGGAAAAACCATAGCTTTAACTAGATGGACCTTTGTCAGCAAAGTAATGTCTCTGCCTTTTAATATACTGTCTAGGCTGGGCATAGCTTTTCTTCCAAGGAGTAAGTGTCTTTTAATTTCATGGCTGCAGTCACCATCTGCAGTGATTTAGGAGCCCAAGGAAATGAAGTCTCTCACTGTTTCCATTGTTTCCCCATCTATTTGCCATGAAGTGATGGGACCAGATGCCATGATCTTAGTTTTTTGAATGTTGAGTTTCATCCAGGTTTTTCACTCTCCTCTTTCACCTTCTTCAAGAGGCTTTTCAGTTCCTCTATGCTTTCTGTGATAAGGGTGGTGTCATCTGCATATTTGAAGTTATTTATATTTTCCCCAGCAATCTTGATTCCAGCTTGTGTTTCGTCCAGCCTGGCATTTTGTATAATATACCCTGCATGTAAGTTAAATATGCAGGGTGACAATTTACAGCCTCAACGTACTCCTTTTCCAATTTGGAACCAGTCTGTGGTTTCATGTCCAATTCTAATTGTTGCTTCTTGACCTGCATACAGATTTCTCAGGAGGCAGGTCAGGTGGTCTGGTATTCCCATCTCTTTAAGAATTTTCCAGTTGTGATCCACACAATCAAAGGCTTTAGCATAATCAATAAAGCAGAAGTAGATGTTTTTCTGGAACTCTTTTGCTTTTTCTGTAATCCAATGGATGTTGGCAATTTGATCTCTGGTTCCTCTGCCTTTTCTAAATCCAGCTTGAACATCTGGAAATTCTCAGTTCAGTTCAGTACTGTTGAAACCTGGCTTGGAGAATTTTTAGCATTACTTTACTAGCATGTGAAATGAATGCAATTGTGCAGTAGTTTGAGCATCCTTTGGCATTGCCTTTGTTTGGTATTGGAATGAAAACTGACCTTTTCCAGTCCTGTGGCCACTGCCGAGTTTTCCAAACTTGCTAGCATATTGAGTGCAGCACTTTCACAGCATCATCTTTGAGGATTTGGAACAGCTCAACTGGAATTCCATCACCTCCACTAGCTTTTTATGTAGTGATGCTTCCTAAGGCCTGCTTGACTTTGCATTCCAGGATGTCGGGCTCTAGGTGAGTGATCATACCTTCATGATTATCTGGGTAACAAAGATTTTTTTGTATAGTTCTTCTGTGTATTCTTGCCACCTCTTCTTAATATCTTCTGCTTCTGTTAGATCCATACAATTTATGGCCTTTATTGTGTCCATCTTTGCATGAAATGTTCTCTTGGTATCTCTGATTTTCTTGAAGAGATCTCTAGTCTTTCCCATTCTATTGTTTTCCACTATTTCTTTGCCTTCATCACTGAGAAAGGCTTTCTTATCTTTCCTTGCTATTCTTTGGAACTCTGCATTCAAATGGATATATCTTTGCTTTTCTCCTTTGCCTTTCTTCTCTTTTCTCAGCTATCTTTAAGGCCTCTTTACACAACCATTTTGACTTTTTGTATTTCTTTTTCTTGGGGATAGTCTTGATCAATGCCTCCTGTACAACATCACAAACCGCCATCCATAATTTATCAGTCACTCTATCAGATCTAATCCCTTGAATCTATTTCTCACTTCCACTGTATAATCATAAGGGGTTATATGTAGGTCATACCTGAATGGGTCTAGTGGTTTTCCTTATTTTATTCAATTTAAGTCTGAATTTGTCAAGAAGGAGTTTATTATCTGAGCCACAGTCAGCTCCCAGTCTTGTTTTTGCTGACTGTATAGAGCTTCTCCATCTTTGGCTGCAAAGAATGTAATCAATCTGATTACAGTATTGTCCATCTGGTGATGTCCATATGTAGAGTCATCTCTTGTGTTTTTCGAAAAGGGTGTTTGCTATGACCAGTGTGTTCTCTTGGCAAAACTCTATTAGCCTTTGCCCTGCTTCATTTTGTATCTATGGCCAAACTTGCCTGTTACTCCAGGTGTTTCTTGACTTCCTATTCTTGCATTCCAGTCCCTATGATGAAAAGGACATCTTTTTTTGATGTTAATTCTAGAAGGTCTTGTAGGTCTTCATAGAACCATTCAACTTCAGCTTCTTTGGCATTAGTGGTTGGGGCATAGACTTGGATTACTGTGATATTGAATGGTTTGCCTTGGAAATGAACAGAGATCATTCTGTCATTTTTGAGATTGCATCCAAGTACTGCATTTTGGACTCTATTGTTGACTATGAGGGCTACTCCATTTCTTCTAAGGGATTCTTGCCTGCAGTAGTAGATATAATGGCCATCTGAATTAAATTCACCCATTTCACTTGATTTTGGTTCATTGATTCCTAAAATGTCTATGTTCACTCTTGCCATCTGTTTGACCACTTCCAACTTGCCTCAATCATGGACTTAACATTCCAGGTTCCTATGAAATATTGTTCTCTACAGCATCAGATTTCACTTCCATCACCCATCACATCCACAACTGGAAGTCGTTTTCACTTTGGCTCCATCTCTTTATTCTGTCTGGAGTTATTTCTCCACTCTTCTCCAGTAGCATATTGAGCACTACCAACCTGGGGAGTTCATCTTTCAGTGTCCTATCCTTTTGCTTTTTCATACTGTTCATGGGGTTCTCTAGGCAAGAATACTGAAGTGGTTTGCCATTCCCTTCTCTAGTGGACCACGTTTTGTCAGAACTCTCCACCATGGCCCGTCTGGCTTAGGTGGCCCTACACGGCATGGCTCATAGTTTCATTGAGTTAGACAGGGCTGTGGTCCATGTAATCAGTTTGGTTAGTTTTCTGTGATTGTGGTTTTCATTCTGTCTGTCCTCTGATGAATAAGGATAAGAAAGAGGGATAGGACATTTATTTAAGTCAACATTGAGAGCCAGAGAAAAAACTCATCTGCATAGAATAGTCCCATTTGCTAAGTGCTGTGTCTCAGCCTCATTACCCTGGCTTCTGAGAGCTCTTACCCAGACTACTTCAGCATCTTTCTCTTCTCCAAGGCTGTTTATGCCTCATTTGTCCAGGGAGATTTTTTTTTGATTCCACATTCTTTTTGTTTTTTTTGGTTCACACACTGTGGGATCCTAGTTTCCCAGCTAGGGATGGAACCTGCACTCTATGCATTGGAAGTGCACAGTCTTAACCACCAGATCACCAGGGAAGACCCTGATTTCACATTTTTAAAGTCTAGCTCAGAAAATTTCACAGGATTTTCACAGACATCACTTCATTTGATTCTCATAATCCTCCAAGGTGGCTAGACTAGGTTGTTGGTGTCCCCATTTCATGGACAAAGAAAAAGAATCTCAGGGAGGTTAAATGACCTTTAATAAGTGGTTGACCTAAGAGGAGAATGCTCATCTTCTGACTTCTACCCTAAACAAAGGATAAGAAAAATTACAGCATAAGAAGTATATTTTGTTATAGCATTAAGCATATTGAGATGAATTCTAGTGTATACTTTATTATATCCAGATATAAATGTCTTGGTCGCATTTATATTCCCTCCTCCCAGCAGAATTAATTACATTAGCACTAGGAAATTGATTATAAGGAAATGAAGTGTTCAGTGACATCTTAAGAAGTCCCCATTGATTGATGGATTGATTAAACTATAGTTGATGTACAGTGTTGTGTTAGTTTCAGATGTACAGCAAAGTGATTTATTTATACATGTATATGTTTGTATGTGTATATATATATATATATATATATATTCTTTTCTGATTCTTTTCCACTATAGGTTATAGCACTATATTGAATATAGTTCCCTGTGCTATACAGTAGAACCTTGTTTATTTTATATAAAGTAATGTGTACCTGTTAATCCCAAATTCCTACTTTTTATCCTTTCCCCATTTTCCCTTTGGTAACAGTATGTTTGCTTTCTATGTCTGTGAGTCTGTTTTGTAAATAAGTTCATTTCTATACCAACATCTTTTTCATGTATCTTTTCTAGTTAGAGTTTTCTCTGGATATATACTCAGGAAAGAGAAAAAATCAGGGTCTATAGTAGCTCTATTTTTAGTTTTTTAAGGAAACTCTGTACTGTTTTCCATGGAGGCTGTATCAATTTACATACCCAACAACAGTGTAGGAGAGTTCCCTTTTTTCCCACACCCTCTCTGGCATTTATTATTTGTAGACTTAAAAAATAATAACTTACCTGCATTTTATGGTTCTTTATTTTTATTGAGCTATAGTGGGTTTACAATGTTGGGTTAATTTCTGGTATACAGTAAAGTGATTCAGTTATATATATATATATATATATATTTCAGATTCTTTTGTTTTATAGTTTATTACAAGATACTGATAGTTTTTGTAGCCTTTTTGATGATGGCTATTCTGACTGGTATGAGGTGGTACCTCCTTGTAGTTTTGATTTACGTAAGAAGTCCCCTTTCAGATGAAACTCTTGAATTTAGTGTTGCCTCAGAAATCTATTCTTCACTGCCATGTAGAGGGACAAGAAGGTACACTCTGGCCATGGGGCTGTCAAGAGATAAAGTTGGCAGTCAGCTGAGTGCGGGGTGCCAGGCACCGGGCAGCTTACACGCTCTTGCGTTGCGTTGCTCTACCGTATTGGGCAGGTTTTGTCTGGAGAAAGCGAACCATCTACCCTCTTGCTTCCTAATTCAATATCCTTGGGTTTCGTCCCTTTATGCCTGGACCTGCCTATTTTTCTCTATCTACTCCCACCTCCCTGGTGGCTCAGCAGTAAAGACTCCTCCCGCAATGCAGGAGACCTGTATTTGATCGCTGTGTTGGGGAGATCCCCTGGAGTAGGAAATGCAACTCACTCCAGTGTTCTTGCTTGGGAAATTTCATGGACAAAGGAGCCTGGTGGGCTACAGTCCGTGGAGTCGCAAAGAGTGGGCAGTCCGTGGAGTCGCAAAGAGTGGGACACGACTGAGCATGTGCGAAATACACAGTCCTCCCACCCCTCCATCTTTCTTTCTTTCCCTTTCCTTCTATTTCCCTTTATTTCTCATTTTCTCTCATGTTATCTGTCACTTTGATTTTCTATTAAACCATAAGTATCACTAATAGAGTACAGATTCCTATAAATGATGAGTGGGAATTTAGAACAGTTTTTTTTTTTTAAAGAATTTTCAGATCATTCTGTGTGTGTTTGTGTGACTGAAATTAATTTATTTATTGAAATTTGCTTCCTTAATTCTTAAATGGCTCACTCAGGTACACTGGAGTCTTGCTCAAAATCCCTCTCTCGCACAAATATCCTGATGTGGTTCTTTCCAGATGCAGTTTTCTAGAATCTGAAAATTCTAGATCAGATATATTTGCATGGATAGTATTAGCTAGAATCTTGCAAAAATATGCTCTTTTTGAAGTGTGGGTGCAGGGGAGCTGGTGGCCAGCAGATGTCAGACTCACCCAGGAGAGGATCTGAGAATGGCTTCATTGTGGTCTTTCTTTAAGAGAGTTTGCCCTTTTTTTAAAATGAACTTTTGAATAACCAAAGTTAGGCTCTTGTTGGTTTTCAGATAAACTCTGGGTTGGTTAAAAGAGAAAGGAGATCATTTCAAGCCTGTAGCACCATGTTCCCAAATGGTGTGCTGAGTATCCCTTAATAGGTAATAGACATTTTATTTTCACTTGCTGGGTGATTGATTTATGAGAGAGAACAGAGCTGTCCCTTTGGGTGCCTACAGCAGTGTCTCTGCCCCTGGAGTTTTGGAGTTGGTTATCATCTATATGAACCACACCCTCACCCACCCTCTTTTCAGATGAGAAAAGAGAGATCTAGAAAAGATTTTTCGAAAGACTCACAGTTGTGGGGAAAGGTTCAGAGTCAGGATGAAATCTGGGGTCAGAGTAACTGGGGTCTTCAGCCTCAATGATGATAAAGCATCATTTGAGTCCAGAGTTCATGGCCATGACCTTGACCTGGGGAGGGTGGTTTCTCTGGACTCCAGGCTCTGTTCTCAGCATTGCCACGTTCAGATCATGAGAGACATGTCAGACTGGAGAGGGCTGCTCAAACCTGCACTTGTTCACAAATGGTTCTCACAGTAATCCCCATAGCAACGAGGGTGAAGATGGTTGTGCTGGAGGAGGAAGGCAGGTCTAGGCACCACCTGATTGAGGGGAGCGGTCAGGCAGTCAGCTCCCAGCATTGTTTCCCCTTGGGAGCCAGCAGCCCTGTTAGAGAGGGGCCTGGGGAGCTTAGTGTTTACATTAACTGGAAACCACTCCTCCTTGTTGGTCTGTGGTTGGACCCTGACTAGCAAGCCAAAGATTGCTATGGTTCATCTTTCCTAGCCCCGTAAAGGTGAAGGACAGTCTGCTATTTGCTGGAGGTTCCTCAAACCCGAGCAGGCTGCGGAGCTGTGAGCCCCGCTTCGGAGAGATGCTGTGGTGGCTCTTGCAGAGGAGAGTGCTTGCCCACCTTGCTGATGTAACTGGCTCAGCAGACATGGAGACAAGCTCAAGGCAGCCTCCCTCAGAGTGGCTCTCCAAGTGCTTTCCAAAGTAATGTCTGAATGTTAAATCTTTGTTGTTGTTGTTAAATGGGATGCACCATTTAAGGCACCGCACAGCTTGTCGGATCTTTGTTCCCCAACCAGGGATCGATCCGGGCCCCCTGCGGTGGAAGAGCAGAGTCCTAACCACTGGTCCACCAGGGAATTCCCAGATACAGATAACTTTGAAAGAGGCTTCTACCTAGGACTCTCGTCTAGCCAATGAGTGCCAGCGTGGTGGACGTGGAGTGTGTAGCCCTGGACTTTCTTCAAGGAAGAGCTTGCCGGCGGCCTTCGGGGAGTGCAGCGAGCAGACAGCCCACACTTGTCACATGTCCTTCCACGTCTGCTTCAACGACAGATGCTTTGTCCTGTCTCCCTCTGAGCAAGCAGTCCACCTCCAGGGACAGGTGTGGCAGAAGGCATAAAAGCCTAGCCAGCCATCGCCACCCAACTTGGACTTGCCCTGGTGGGCCCTGTTGGTGGGGGGCTCCCAGCTGGGAGCTGAAGTTTCTCTTTTCCCTTTGTCCAAGCCAGCTTTGTCCTCTACACTTCAGGGCTGTTGATCTTCTATCCAGCTCACTGTCTGTGTTGGGGAAACCCAGCTTGCAGGAATTATCTCTTTGTCTTTGAAAACTTTATGTCCCCATAAAGCAAACACCTAAAAGTCTTTTGTGATTTAATTTTCAGTTATATTTACATAAGGCAGGAAAGGATTATTTGTACAAAATCTCAGAAGGGAAAAAAAAGTTGTCTGGTACCACTGCTGCTCAGTCACTTCAGTTGTGTCCGACCCTGTGCGACTTCATAGACAGCAGCCCACCAGGCTATTAATACCATAAAAATAGCTATTATAAATTGACTTTCAACACAGCCCACTTTGCCACTGTTTACCATGGGAGGAGAAGGTTCCCGAATTCTTGATTTATAAGATGCCATATACTCTGAAGTTTTTCACCCCAGTTTTTTGTCTTTCTTCTTTTACTAATGAGTTTCCCTAAATGTCTTCATATATTTCTATATGGGGCTTTGTGGCTCCATCAGCCTTTGGAGATAGTCTCAAAATACCAAAGCATTGTCCTGATCTTGTTGGGGGAGCAGTTCTGCAGATGAGGGAAGAAGTAGGAGGGGAAGGGTGGGTTGACTGGGAAGATGGCCCTTAGGCATCAGGCTCCACTCTTGCAGCCCTAGCAACTTTGTTTCCAGCGTTTGCTGGATCTGTATTCGACTCGTTAATTACCTACCTGGGTACTGTGGAATCAAATGGATTGGATAAGAAAAAAAAAAAAAAACCTGAAGGAAGGGGTGCCCTCACCTTTAGGAGCTGCACAGGTCATAAGCAAAGGTCATGAGCCATGGTTCATGGTGTCAGGGAATTTATGTTTGAGTTGATGACATGCTAGATAAAATCTAAAAACTCATATGCATATGCCACAGATTTTGTTACATAAAATTTGTAAAATTTCTAATTAAAAGGAACTACAGACTGTCATACAGAGTGAAGTCAGAAGGAGGAAAAACAAAAAATATATATTCATGCATATATGTGGAATCTAGAAAAAGAATATTGTTGCTGGTTGAGTTGCTGTAAGTCATGTCCCCCTCTATTGTAATCCCTTGGACTGTAGCCTGCCGGGCTCCATGGAATTCTCTGGAGTGGCTTGCCATTTCCTTCCGCAGGGGATTTTCCCAACCCAGGGATCGAATCTGGGTCTCCTGCAATGGTAGGCAGGCCCATTCAGCCACCAGCAAAGCCCATACACTATTGATACCATGGATAAAATAGATAATAAGAACTGGCTGTATAGCTCAGGGAGCTCTACTCAGTGCTCTGCGTGACCTAGATGTAAAGGAAACCCACACAGAGGGGTTGTATGTGTACCTACAGCCAGCTCACTCTGTTCACAGCAGAAACTAATACAGTATTATAAAGTAACTATATTCCAATAAAAAAAAAGTACAGAGCTTATAGCGTCTAAGTCAGATTTAGAGCTGGTTTTAATATGATACTGCAGGGCGATATCCTGGTTCACACAAGGGCTGGATTGTGAGTGTCAGATCAAGATACCATCCTGTTCTTATCTCTGTCTCAGGAAGTATTCTTATTAGAACCATCTCCTAGAAGAAAGCAAGTTATATTAAAAAAGACTGAAACATGAGTCAGTTTAGTATTGCAGCATAATGAAAAACCACGTATACGTATCCTGGAAAATTCAGGGAGAGTTGTTAGAAAAGAATACAGACGACCAGAAAGAGTTAGTTTTTATTCCTGGAAATAAGCACTTTTCCTAGTAATATATGGATATTTTTGTCTTGAAAATGTGATTTAGGTTTCTCTCAGTATGTTGTTAAAGCTATTTTGCTTGTTTTAATAAGCTTCTCTTATAAACATTTCAACAAAACCAAAAGAAGAAAAAGCGACAAATGTCTTACAAAATAGAAATATCCATTTTCTCAGTGATGATTTAAAACATTCAAAAAATATTTTCCGACAATGACCCTGATGGAATAGTCTCAGAAATATACATTTTAAATGCTGATATGGTTCAGGTGTGTTTAATCTCAAATGGGGTGGTGTGTGCAGTCCAAGTGGTGATGTTTCAGGTTTATTCAGCTTGACAGTACCAGTGTTTCCTTGTTGGACGTTACCTTATCAAAGCCAGACAGTGATAAGTGTCTGGGTTCAAAATGAGCAGCCCCACCGTGTGGCCACCCTCCCAGCTGGCTTGCCTAGAACAAGTATTTCTCCCCCTTTCTCATCTTACTCTCTGACCTTTTAAAGCATATCAGGTGTAACTGTCTGGCATCTTCCTTTACTCTGCTCTTACCGTTCCTCTCTGCTTGTCTTTGCACTCTTCCATCCTATCATTTCTGGATTTTATCTGCCTTTCTGTATGAATGTTCTGTTTCTTTTAATCTACTGGAAAGCCTTCTTATCACGCTCACTTAAAAGCTCTGGTGGCATTGGACCTGGTCTTGATTGGACTCAATCCACATTTCAACTGCCAGTATTTTAGGCTTAAAATAAATGTTATTGTTCAGCTTTATGCTCTCTAAAAAATAGTAGGGCAGGGAGAAAAAGGACAAAGCTTTGTACAATTATCAAATCACAGGAAAATGTTCTTGCTGGATCACCTGGGGATATCTAGGCCAATGTGGAGTTTTTCTTCTCATTGTTTTTCATTTTTGTATGCTTTGAGTAGCAGGGCTCTCAGAACTTTTCAATTCTCATCAAGAAATGTTCTCATTTTGTCATACAAATTCAATTAAACCTCTTATTTTACAGATCTATCAGCCTCATGTTCCAAGGAGCCATGAGGAAACTGTGAATGGATCTGAGTCCTCTGTATTTGCTGTCTCCTCTAGAGCGTTTATCACACGTTGGTGATTTTCTTCCTAGCAGTTAAGAGAAAGAATATCACCCCAGGGCCGGAAGAAGCAACATTACCCTGGACTAATCTGTCCACTATTTGAATCGCAAGAACAGAACTTATCGTCTGAATGTATCATCTGGGAGGTCATCCTGACCCACTTCATCCACAAGTCGGAGTAGGCACATGGCCTTGTCCTGGAAACAAGAATGCTCCCGTCTCCACCGTGTGTGTGCTGCCTGTGTGGACACAGGACCTCGTGTATCCCTACCCCAGCCACCCCACATGGCATTGAATTATCATTCTTATTTAGTTTTGAGCTCAGATTATTGCAAATTTGGACAGTAAAGTCCTTTCAAGATGGTTCCTTGTCCCTGGGTCATATTGCCATGATTCTTGGCAGCATATCCTTACCTTCCAGTGCAGCCAAATGTTCCAAGCTTGAAGGGCTCTTCACCTTCTGCTCCCAAAGCCGCATGGAGTGGGAGGTGGCGGCTAACTTCTCCCACACCTGGACTGGTCTGACACATCCCAGCCCTCGGAGGTTGGCTGAAACCTCCACTCTGCCCCTGTGAGTTAGGTGCGTGAGGTCAGGGCAGAGCCTGGGAAGGGCAGGTCGGCTCTAAAGCCGTGTGCTTCATCATCTGTCCAGGCTGCTCAGTAAACGGAAGAGGTTTATTAAAGTGAAAACAAAAAGTTCCAGGCTCATCCGGCAGCTCCAGCCTCAATCTTTTCCAGCCTGGCTTTCAGCCACTTCGCCAAGCACCCAGGTTTCTTGTCATGGGATGTGCTGTTACAGATCCAGGTCTGCCCCGGCCTGCTCTCAGTGTTCCTGGAGCGTCTGTCTTCTGAGCCTTTTTAGTGGAAAGAGCCAGGAAATATCCACGGGCACCCACACGCATTAGTACGGATGTGCCCACACACACATGGTTGACGCAGGGGCGCATGCACGCATAAACACAAAGTTTAAGCATCCTGAGTTCATGCTAGTATCTCCGATTCCAGTTTACTGTTTCTTTGTTTATGTCTGATTTGAATGTAAGGATGGGGCCCCTTTCTTTCTTTTTTTATATTCTTTTATTTTTTAAATTTCTTGGCCTCCCTGGTGCTACACTTGGGATCTTAGATCCCCCAACCAGGCTTGGCAACCAGGCCCCTGCATTGGAAGGCTAAGTCTTAACCACTGGGCCTCCAGGGAAGTCACTCCAGTTTACCTTTATTAGCTTCCCCCTCCCACATCTATGTGTCTCTTCTTTCCCAGTGAGAATCTTAGCTTCCAGAAGCATCAGGGCATGAATCATTTGCTCAGTCCTGTATTACTTCTGAAATAGTATCAGAATACCTTCACCCAAAACCACTTCAGAAACAAACCTGCTAAAAAGAGTTCAGGACCTTTCTAGTTCTCCCATCTTCCTGCCCAGCACATATGGTCAAAACTGTTAAAAATTATTCAAATTAGGTTTTCCCCTACTGTGGTTATAGTTATCAATATTATTGATTCTAATTAATAATATAGTAGGTAACTAACTTAATTATTTTTGTTTCATTTCTCTTCCATTAGGTAACGAAATTTTGTTACCTAGTAATTGGTGCATCTGTCCACAAAACTTTGCCTTTGAATATTTGTCTGTAATGTGTGTTACAGAAATATAAGAAACACTTGCTTCCATTTTCTGGAACTTATTCACTGTATCTTCTCATCCAGATTTATTCCCATCTGTCCATGCCTTTGTTTCACAGAGTAGATTCTACTATGGTTCTAATCAGTTATGTATGTTCTAATAAAATTCCAGGCACACGGAGCCTAGAAATGTACATGTTTTACTACAAGATACTGAAATCTCAGTGTGCAGGGACCTCATTCCCAGTGTGACTTGATGGCTCCCCACTCTTTGCAGTTTTAAACTTTTATGTTAACCTGGCATTCTGGATGGAGATTTTTCTACTTTTCTGTGAGTCATAGCAATGTAACAGCCATAGGAGAGCTAAACTTGGAGAGACTTGTTTTCAAGGATTTGAGGATCTGCCCTCTGGCTTTTTCTCATCTGTATTTCATAACAAAAAACTAACAAGCATTTCGCTTTGGTGAACCTGGCTACCAAATTGATGCTTGCACACAACACATTCATCAATTAGCATTTGGGGTTTTGATTAAACCATTATGCAAGTAATTTTGCATTAGTGGCTCTTAAAAGTATATTTTAAAAGGAAAAATATGTTTTGGCATTGAATACTTTGAGGTTCTTCTTCAGTTTATCAAAATCTGTGCATACTGTAATGTGGCCTTTTAACGTATGGGTGAACCCTTGTCATCTTAGTACTTACTACCGTACGATACACAAAATAACCCACACATCAAAACTGCCAATAAAATAGCAAAATCAGACTGACATTCCTGAAGTGCATAGAGCTTTTATTTGCTTTTCTATCCCTAACTGGATCCATTGTCTTCTTTTACATTCTACTGCCTAAAACATTTACCCCGTTGTTTTATTCACTCTTTAGTCACATCTTTGTCAGTAATTACCTTTACTTGATTACTCATCTTCCATGGTGACTCCTGGCCTTCGGCTCATCTCTTTTTTGTTTAGCCTCCTTCCTTTTGAAATCCCTACATTTCATTAGTCAACAGCCTCTGATTATCTCAAAGATACCTGGGATTTTTCTGACGAGTCCTTCTACTTCAGATGAGGACCCTGACCTGGGATCTCAAGACCCAGGGGACATCAAGATGGAGGATGAGCCAGTGGAGACAGCCTCCCCTATTCAGACTGTTTGAGTAATGCTTTAAAATCATCTTATTCTCCAAGAAAAACAATTGAATATTTTTGCCACATATATTTTTCTAAATTTGTTCCTGAGTCACACTGCCTTAGTCATAGTTTAAGTTGTTAGAAATTGTTTTAAAGAGGTCCAAAAAAAAATCCATCTTTCATACAGATTGTTTTCATTTGCAAATACTAGAAATTTGAGTTAAAAATCATCTAACTTGATAGTAAAGGAGAAATATCTTATGATATCTCTTACATGTGGATTCTAAAAGAAAATGACACAATGAATTTACGAAACAGAAAGAGACTCACAGACTTGGAGAATGAACTTATGGTTGTTTGCACACATTGCAATATTTAAAATACACTGCAATAGTTAAAATGGATAACCAATAAGGACTTACTGTTTAGCACATGGAAGTCTTCTGGTCCTGGATGGGAGGGGAGTTTGGGGGAGAATGGATACATGTATATGTATGGCTGAGTCCCTTCACTGTTCATTTGAAGCTATCATAACATTCTTAGTGAGCTATACTCCAATACAAAATAAAAAGTTGAAAAATACATAAATATGTTTAAATGCTAATAAAAACCATGTAACTTGAAACAGTCTACATAACATGAAGTCATTAGCATATTAAAATTTCAAACTTTTTATTTTAAGCACATTTTATAAAAACTCCATAGTCAATGACTCTAAAGTAACCATGGATGTATTTTCATTTCTTATATTTTACTGGAAAAAAGTGATTAAAATCATTGTATAGATTTTTACCTTGTTCTTGTGTGGCTGGTGTAACTAATTCTTTTCTTTAGGTACAAATGACCTACTTGTTGTCCATTTTCTGCTAGAATAAAATAGCTTTTCAATTTAATGATTAACTTTGCAAGAGCATGCATTAGTTTGGAGGAGAGAGCAGGTAATAATGACCTAATTCATTGCTTCTTTTTCTCCTAGGTGTTTTCCTTAATTTCCTCTAGACTTAGTTCATACATAGAATAATGTCTTTTATTTACCTTCAACAGAAGTACCTCCTAGAATAGTGCTCTATCCCTGAGTAAATGCTGCTATTCTTTATAGTATTCTAACTAAATTTATTTTTAAAAAGCAGTGCATTTTCCTCAAAGGTTCAGACATTATTGGATGGCAGAGTTGGTTCAATGATAAATGTTATCAAGTCTGATATCTGCGTTTTCTTTATCTTTTCCTTATAGTCACAAAAAGGCTGCCATCAATCCACCCATCATATCTACTATCAAGTCAATAAGAAAGGGAAAGTGCCTGCCTTTAGTGTATAATTTAAGAAATAGATACAGGAGGATCTGTAACCTAAAAATATAAATATTGTAACTCTTCTACTTAAAATATCCCACTTTAAAAATTACTCATCTGAAAGGCTATCAAATATTTTTATTACATTACTATTTAGTGATATTCATTTAAGAAATACAAACTATGTGCCAGACAGTATTTTCAAAGTTGAGACTGTAAACTCTAATAAAGAGATTTTTGCCTTTAAGGACCCTCTGGATTCATCCTGGAAAAAGTGCAAGAAAACAGACAAATATAGTCCTGTGTGATGGATAAATCCCAGACCATAGCACTCCCAAGGGCGGGATTAGAGTGTTGAGCTGCTAACTGATATCTGGGACAGGTGAGACTTGGCCCAGAATCTGGATCATGAAGTTAAGGTGAACAGTGAAAGTGAACCTCCAATATTTTGGCCACCTGATGCAAATACTGACTCATTGGAAAAGACCCTGATGCTGGGAAAGGTTGAAGGCAGGAGGAGAAGGGGACGGCAGAGGATGAGATGGTGGGATGGCATCACAAACTTGATGGACATGAGTTTGAGCAAGCTCCGGGAGTTGGTGATGGACAGGGAGGCCTGGCGTGCTGCAGTCTGAGGGGTCACAAAGAGTCGGACACGACAGAGCAACTGAATGGAACTGAATTAAAAGGTGAAGGGAGGAAATGGAGGGTGTCCAGGCATCAGGATAGCATATGCAAAGGCCCGGAGGTGATCGGGTGCACAGTTTACTCGAGAACCATGTCCAGATCACAGGCACAAGGGATGGAAATTTAGGCAAACACTTCACTTTCTCAGGACCTTGGTCTTGGCCCTATCCTTGTTAATTATATATACTATGAGCTTTTAGTTTCACCTGGTTCTCATTCCTTAGAACTTGGATTTGGTTTTACTATCCTGGGACCTCTGGGCTAACAAGCCAAATACTTTCTTGTGTTAACGTTGGAATGCAATAGAAGCTACACATCACGTCATGATATACATATATCAAGCTATATATGTCACGGTGGCCTAATCTGCCCTATGGGTGTGATTAGTGCTGTGTTTGTGTGCTTTTTCCCTTTTCTTGTATACCATAAAAAATTGAAATATTTCCCCACATTTAAAATCAGGAGATTTCATAGAAGAATCCAGTTTCTCTGGAAAACGAGAAGATCTGGAAAGAGCAGGACTGCATTCTCCTACAGCAACAATAGCCTGCAGCCGCATAAGGACCGGCGGTGCCCAGCCCACCGTGGTCCTCACTTCCTGTTGTTTCATAAGTGCCCATTAGACTAATTAAAGGTTGGTTGGTTCCTGAAGGCATTTACATGTGCAAGCTCTAGTTCAGTATATGAAGTATTTATATAGAGACGGCTTGAGTCCTCCATAGGTATATGCATATATTTATAATGTATGTGTATAAATATATGCATGTGTGTATCAGCTCAGTTCAGTTCAGTCACTCAGTCATGTCCGACTATTTGCAACCCCATGAACCGCAGCACGCCAGGCCTCCCTGTCCATCACCAACTCCTGGAGTCCACCCAAACCCATGTCCATTGATTCGGCGATGCCATCCAACCATCTCATCCTCTGTCATCCCCTTCTCCTCCTGCCTTCAATCTTTCCCAGCATCAGGGTCTTTTCAAATGAGTCAGCTCTTCACATCAGGTGGCCAAAATATTGGAGTTTCAGCTCCTTCCAATGAACACTCAGGACTGATCTCCTTTAGGAAGGATGGATATGTATGTATATATATATGTATGTGTGTAAATATATATGTATATATATGCTGCTGCTGCTGCGGCTAAGTCGCTTCAGTCGTGTCCAACTCTGTGCAACCCCACAGATGGCAGCCCACCAAGCTCCACTGTCCCTGGGATTCTCCAGGCAAGAACACTGGAGAGGGTTGCCATTTCCTTCTCCAATGTATGTATTATATATATGTGTATAAAATATATGTATGTGTCTTTATATGTAGATGTGTATATATATGTATATATAATGTATTATATATATATAATGTGTGTATATATATCTGTGTGTGCCTATATATGTATGAGTGTATATAAATGTGTGAGTATGCATGTGTGTATACCTATGCATGCATAGGTATACACACATATATACATCTTCTTGAAGGAACATTCCTGGGTTAACTTGCACACTAGCAATTCTTGTCAAGCTATATCAACATAATTCTGTTTCTCTTGACACAAACTTACCACATTTCATTGAGTTTACACTGGCTACCAGTCTGCGTGAGTGAACAACCATGAAGCACCTATTATGAATCTTATTTCTAATTATCTAACACAATTTTTGCACCCTGAAAAATGATTACTATCTGATAGACTTTACCATTTAAAAAAATATCCCTCAGCAGGTTATGACAAAAAGAACAAAATAAGACTGCGAATCTTCAGGCATTATGTCTCCTTGGTTTTGTTAACCCATTTAGTCTCCTTGGAAAATAGCTGTAATGTCCTCAGCTCCGTCTACATGATGAGATTGTCACTGATATTCAAGTGGAATGATATATGTTGCCAGGACTGTAAGTAGATACTGAGGACCTTTAGATGAAAGAGGCTATCACTTATCATCCTTAGGAGTTATAAAAAGTATTACCAAAAAGGGCTACTTGTCTAAAAAAATGCACAATTTCAAACCTCTGTGACTTCTTATAAAAAAGGATGCCAAAGAGTGGAAGGCCATATGTATGGAGGCTCTGGGGACTGTGGCCAGCGATAGACTGGTCATTGACTAAGCTCTGCATTATGTTTTGCTCAGAGGGTGGATAAAATTTATTGAACCTATGACTATGGCAGTATTAGACCTCTGGAACAAAAAGAAAAGATAGAGATGATCTTGTCTCGTTCACTCGTTTTAATGATGAACAAGTAGGTTGTCACAGGGACCATGTGACAGAGACAAGACAGGGCCCCGGCCCCCATGACCCTCAGTCTGGGGCCTGTGGTCTCACTCCAAGGCAATGCTCAATGCCCAGATGGGTTGACCTGAAATCTGTTAATTTTGCTATTTTTAAAGGAAGTTAGAGACCTGTTTCTTCTGTGTATTTGAGGCTTATTTACCATGTGAGTCAAATAGGGGAACCTCAATAACTTATCATCTTGGACAGGATAGGGGGTCCTTAGGAGTGATCAGGAGTGAGATTTGAAGAAGAGAAGTGGAAGGCAAAGGTGAAAAGGAAAGATATACCCATCTGAATGCAGAGTTCCAAAGAATAGCAAGGAGACATAAGAAAGCCTTCCTCAGTGATCAATGCAAAGAAATAGGGAAAACAGTAGAATGGGAAAGACTAGAGATCTCTTCAAGAAAATTAGTGATACCAAGGGATTTCATGCAAAGATGGGCACAATAAAGGCCAGAAATGGTATGGACCTAACAGAAGCAGAAGATATTAAGAAGAGGTGGTAAGAATACACAGAAGAACTATACAAAAAAGATCTTCATGACCCAAATAACCATGACAGTGTGATCACTCACCTAGAGCCAGACATCCTGGAATTCGAAGTCAAGTGGGCCTTAGGAAGCATCACTACAAACAAAGCTAGTGGAGGTGATGGAGTTTCAGCTGAGCTATTTCAAATCCTGAAAGATGATGCCATGAAAGTGCTGCACTCAATATGCCAGCAAATTTGGAAAACTCGGCAGTGGCCACAGGACTGGAAAAGGTCAGTTTTCATTCCAATACCAAAGAAATGCAATGCCAAAGAATGCACAGACTACTGCCCAATTGCACTCATCTCACATGCTAGCAAAGCAATGCTCAAAATTCTCCAAGCCAGGCTTCAACAGTACATGAACCATGAACTTCCAGATGTTCAAGTTGGATTTAGAAAAGGCAGAGGAATCAGAGATCAAATAGCCAACATCTGGCGGATCATAGAAAAAGGAAGAGAGTTCCAGAAAAACATCTACTTCTACTTTATTGACTATGCCAAATTGACTTTGGCTATGTGGATCACAACAAACTGGAAAATTCTTCAAGAGATGGGAATACCAGACCACCTTACCTGCCTCCTGAGAAATCTGTTTGCAGGTCAAGAAGCAACAGTTAGAACTGGACATGGAACAATAGACTGGTTCCAAATAGGGAAAGGAGTATGTCAAGGTTATATATTGTCACTCTGCTTATTTAACTTACATTCAGAGTGTGTCATGAGAAATGCTGGACTAGATGAAGCACAAGCTGGAATCAAAATTGCTGGGAGAAATATCAATAACCTCAGATATGTAGATGACACCACCCTTATGGCAGAAAGCAAAGAAGAACTAAAGAGCTTCTTGATGAAAGTGAAAGAGAAAGTACAAAAGCTGGCTTAAAACTCAACATTCAGAAAACAAAGATCATGGCATCCAGTCCCATCACTTCATGGCAAGTAGATAGGGAACCAATGGAAACAGTGAGAGACTATTTTTTGGTCTCCAAATCACTGCAGATGGTGACTGCAGCCATGAAATTAAAAGATTCTTTCTCCTTGGAAGAGAAGCTATGACCAACCTAGACAGCATATTAAAAAGCAGAGACATTACTTTGCCAACAAAGGTCCATCTAGTCAAAGCTATGGTTTTTCCATTAGTCATATATGGATATGAGAGTTGAACCATAAAGAAAGCTGAGTGCCGAAGAATTGATGCTTTTGAACTGTGGTGTTAGAGAAGACTCTTGAGAGTCCCTTGGACTGCAAGGAGATCCAACCAGTCCATCCTAAAGGAGATCAGTCCTGAATATTCATTGGACGGACTGATGCTGAAGCTGAAACTCCAATACTCTGGTCACCTGATGTGAAAAACTGACTCATTGGAAAAGACCCTGATGCTGGAAAAGATTGAAGGCAGGAGGAAAAGGGGAAAACAGAGGATGAGATGGTTGGATGGCATCACTGACTCGATAGATGTGAATTTCAGCAAGCTCTGGGAGTTGGTGATGGACAAGGAAGCCTGGCGTGCTGCAGTTCATGGGGTTGCAACGAGTTGGACACAACTGAGCAACTGAACTGAACTGAACTAGGAATGACAAGAAGTGAGATTTGGTTTCTCACAGGGTGCAGGAAACAGGAGGATTAGTCTATGGCATCAAATATTTGGAAAGCAAAAATTCCAAATATGTCTTACCCTTTTGCTATTGAAGTCATATATCTGAAGTCTTCAGTGCTCTGAATATAAGAAGAATTTTCACAACTGAAAATCTGGCATGATTTTTCACACTGACAAGAAAACCTGTTAGAGGTGATACAACTGTGTATCACTTCTATGAAATAATCTCCTTCTAAAAAGTTTTGGTAGGATTTTTTATGAAGGATATTTCATATTTGAAGTTTTAAAAATGATTATTCAAAATAACATTGTCAGTTTAATACATTATTGTTAGAAACAATAAGCTTTGCTGTAAGAGGCAAAGGACGTCCTCAGTACTTAGGCTTAAAATCCTTTGATAATGCTAGAATTGGACTTATTATATTTTTTTAAATTATTGTTGTAAATTATAAAATATATATAAAACTATATTTTTAATATTAGCTAAAGTTGACTCTGAAGAAAAATTCTTTATATTTGCTTGCGTGCTATGTGCATGCTAAGTTGCTTCAGTCATATCCAACTCTTTGCGACCCTATGGACTGCAGCCTAGAAGGCTCCTCTGTCTACAGCATTCTCCAGGCAAGTTGTGCCCTCCTCCGGGGATCTTCCCAACCCAGGGATCGAACTTGTATCTCTTATGTCTCCTACATTGACAGGTGGTTTTTTTTTTTTTTTTTACCACTAGTGAAACCTAAGTAGATTACTAAGTCTTATTCATTTTTTTTTCTCTTTCTGATCTTTATTTTTTCCTTCTGCACCAGCCACCCAACTGGTTTTCCTGCGTTCACTTATTGTGTTGAATTGTGCTTGTTGATAACTTAGTTGAATTTGGGGCGACATATCCTGAATCCCTTTTCTGGCGAGTTTCCCAGAGTTTTGGTCAACAGAGGAGCTTGGGTGAAAATACAGAAATGGAAGCCCACCAGATTCAGAGATGAAAAGACGCAGAAACTCCTGGCAGGTGGCATTTTGTCCTCGCTGTCCTTCACTTAATGGCCCTCTCATTTTCCTGACCACTGGACCTGCTGCCCAGCTCTGGCCCCAGGTCCACCATCAGATGCTTGACCTCAGACCCACAGAGGCAATGACGCCAGACAGAGGCCACAGCCCCCTAAGACTCTCCGAGCTCCCTCACTGCCCTGCTTCACAGACTAACCGTGCTTGGCTTCTCAGATTTTTTTTCGAGCTTTGTCTTGTGCAGAGGTCAGTGTACCCTGGAACCAGGCTAATGACTTCTATCCCATAACTCTTCTAGACCATTCTGCTCCTCCCACAGCTGTGAAAGCTCTAATTCCTATATTGTTGTGTGGGTTCCCAGTCATGACTCTGCAACTCAATGGACTGTAGCCCACCAGGTTCCTCTGTCCATGGGATTTCCTAGGCAAGAATACTGAAGTGGGTTGCCATTTTCTACTCCATCTAATTCTTATAATAAATCTCTTGTTGCCGTGACACTTCCGGTGCCTTTGCTTCTCCAACTAAAGCCAGACTGATCCATCCTGGGGCTCATCCATGGCTTTTCCCAGAGCCAAATTCTTATAATGGAAATGCTCAGATCCGACCCTCCCTTCCCCATTAATCCTTGACACTCAGGATCTCTCTTTTAAAGTCCCCACTGTACAGGATTCTGAACTCCCTCCTCTGGCCCTGCCCAGCCCACACACTGCCCCCACACCTACATTCTTTGGAGACTAAGGTGTAGGGTGGATTCCCTCTCGAATCCACGGCTCATCCTGTGCCTTGCTAGCTGGGGCCCTGGGGAAGTTGTTCAACATTTACTCGATGCAGCTTCCTCACTTGTAAAAGGGAAAGAAAGATCCCAGCTACCTTATGGAATCTGTGTGAGGTATCAATACAAAGCTGTCCATATACACTAACTGGCTGCCTCTTCCTTATTCTCCACCAGTCCTTCGCCACCCTCCACGGAGAAGGAGGAGGTGGCCCTGGGGGTCGACATAGTCCACCCCCTCTGACCCCATGACCCCGGTGGATGAGGCCAGAGTGTGAACTGTGGGCGAAATCTCTGAGCACTGGGGCAGGGGCATATGGATTTAGGGCCAAGGGAACACTGTCTTTTTTTCCCCCTTATGATTTGTTTATCTTTGGCTCTGCTGGGTTATTGTTGCTGCGTGTGGGCTCTTCTCTAGTTGCAGTGAGCGTGGGGCTACTCTTTGTTGCGGGGCTTGAGCTTCGCATTGCAGTGGTGTCTCTCATTGCAGAGAATAGGCTCGAGGTGCACAGGCTCAGTAGTTTTGATGCGGTATGTGGGGTCTTCATGGACCAGGGATAGAACCAGTGTCCCTTACATTGCAAGGTGAATTCTTTACCACTGGGGCACCAGGGAAGCCTCAGCACTTTGTCTTTTAGCGTAGCTGATTGTTCCTGTGCGTGATAATCATGAGGAAGAGACATTAAAAAATTGTTTACATCAATGTTGGTTACAGATTTGAAGAATGGAGAGAAAGTTTTAAAAGGAACCTTGCTCTAAAAGCCATACTAATTATAGATGCTTCTATCCACGGCTTGTTGTGTGTGCCTAACAATCAGCAGGCAGCACGATGACAAGGAGGCAGAGCCTTACGTTAGTTACAGCGCTAACTCATTTCATTCTGCTGCAGCTGTAGCTTCTCTCTGTGGATGCTTGGCTGTACAAGTTTGTTGTTCAGATAACGTGTTCTTCTGCTGACAACTCAGGGTGATGAAAGGAAGAGCAATTCCCACAAAGATAGTACTAATATTCAGGAATCTTTTTATATTTTATCCCTCAAATGGTACTACAGGAGAGTAGTTATTCCCATTTTTTTCTGATAAGAAACAAAGACTCAGGGAATTTAAATAAATGCCTAAGTCCATAAAGGTATAAATTGGACTCAAATAATATTCTGTTCCAAGCTCTTGTTTGAATCTGTGTGGCAAATCTTATCTGTTGGAAGTTATTTAATGATACACATAAATTCCTTAATTAATGGCATGAAAAGGTGGAGAGAGATGGATTGGCCTCAACTGGGATTTAGAGTTCAAGATGCAGGGGCAAGGGTGTGACTGCTTATTTCTCCTTGGGGTCCAATTTTCTTAGATTATTTATTTATTTATTTATTTTTTCATCCAAGTAAATATTTATTTAATAAAATACCATAGCAAATAAACTACTGATGTAGAAATCCCACAGGATTTAAAAAATTTTTGTAGTTGTTAAGCATTTGCATAGGACTTTTTGAAGAAATGGCTTAACAAGACAACTTCCTTAATACAAAAGTGTCAAGTGTAAATATTTTAAAGAGTAACATCACTGAACAGTATTCAATAGTGAAAACGATACCTTTAGACTTAGGAAAAAAGCTCTCAGCCATAAGGATAAGTTTGGACTCTATTTTCTAACTTTGTCTGAGAGGCCATTATTCCCAAATGCTGTTTATCTTTCTGATAAAAGGCTCATAAGGCAGAAGAGCTTGTTCTGTTTTGGATTTTTCCCCCTACCTCTTTTTCCAAATGAGTGAAGAAATAAGCAGCTCTCATTAAAAAGAAAAAAACAAAAACGGCAACGAGAACCCATCATGCGAGACAGCAAAAGGAACGCAGATGTACAGAACAGACCCGTGGACTCCGTGGATGAGGGCAAGGGTGGGACGACACAGGAAAATGGCATTGAAACATGTTAATTACCATATGTCCAATCAATCGCCAGCCCAGGATTGATGCTCGGGCCGGTGCATCGAGACTTCCAGGGGAAGGGAGGAGGGAGGGAGGAGGGAGGGGGGCTCCGGAGGGGGAGAACATGCAAACCCATGGCGACATCATGGCACTGTATGGCAAAAACAACAAAAGGGAAAAAAAGAAAAAAAAATGTAAAAACAGTCTATGGTTACCCAAACTGGACTTCAGACACAAGATCTGAGCCTTTGGGAATCAGGTCACTGGCCTATAGAGGCTCAGGACCCTGCCAAGGTCAGGCCTGCATCTCTTGGGAGGAGATGAGAGGCTCGAAGAGCTGCGAAGCCAATGGGATTCTTTGCTGATTCTCCTTGTGAGGGTGGGTCAGCTGATGGAACAGACCCAGAGCAACAAGATCTCCAAAACCGTCTACTGTAGGACCCAACAAATAAGTGAAAAACCTAGAGGACACCTCCAAGAAGTGTTTAACTACCCAGTTCCTTCTAAGTCATAATCCTAAGGGGCAAAGATGATCCAACAGTGTTCCAGAGGTGTTTGAATAAAACCTTTGGTTCCATTCAGCTGGTCATTCCTGGTAGAGCCCCTCTACGCGTGCAGACTTCATGGCCAGCGGACCGTCACCACTGGAGTTGTGCTGTGGCAACAGTCTGAGAGAAAACCAGTAGTTGATGAGGCTGGAGACTACCATGTAGGACACTGTGATGGTCCCTGACAGGATGAGCGACACGAACCCCAAGCCACAGAGGACGCACAGCAGAGAGAGGCCACCCACAGAGATGACCAGTCCTTCCAGTAATATGACTCCCACAAATGCAGCCAGGGAGGTAAGCACCAGGAGGAGCAGGAAGAAGCCGACAGGAACCGCTGACACAGCAATAAATACCAGCAAGGTGAGGGTCAGAAAAGGATGCCTGTCCAGGTACTGACCCACTGGAGACTTCATAAAGGAAACCACCTTTGAGTTATTCTGGACAGATGCTATCAGCAAAGATAGCTTCCTCTGCAGCTCCTGCAAGTCCTTTGATGTACTCCGGGGCTCCTCTTTCGCCATCCTGAAACCCACTTCAGTCTCTTTAGGGATTAATTCTACCAGGAAGCTCTTCAATGCAGGGCACAGTCAAATCTCTCATGTCACCTTGTCTCTTGTTGTCACCTGTCCCCGGGGCCGCGGTGCAGGCGGAGCAAAGATCAGCCGGAGCCGCGGGGTGGGAGAGTGGGCCTCCGCCCTGGCCTGCGCGGCCCCGCCCTCGGCCCTAGATTTTTTAAAAAATTATATTTATTTATGTCTGCCTGCACTTTGAATTCTGTTGGCTTCCTACGAGCTCTAAACGTTTAAAAAACAATTCTGTGGTCTCCCTAGCATGTTCTAGCATCTGTGAGCTACTTAAACAGCCTAGAACTGTCTTTAATATTTCAGATACCATAGTCTGTTTCAAGCAAATTATAGTGGTCCCTATTGACTGTAATTCTCTGTCAGGTAGACCACGTGGGTCCTTATGCCTGAAGATTCTTGAGAAGAGGATGCTACGGTTGATCCGACTTTTTTAACTGAAGTGTAGTTGATGTATGATATTATATTATAGATGTACAAGATAGTGATTCACAATTTTTAAAGGTTACATTCCATTTATAGTTATTCTAGAATATTAACTATATTCCCTGTGTTGTACACTATAACCTTGAGGCTTATTTTTTTTACACAATAGTCTGTACCTCCTCACTGGTAACCACTAATTTATTTTCTACATCTGTGAGTCTATTTCTTTTTTGTTGCTATATTCACTAATCTGTTGTATTTTTTAGATTCCACATATAAGTGATATCATACAGTATTTGTCTTTCTCTGTCAGATTAATTTCACTTAGCATAATCCCCTCTAAGTCCATGCATGTTGTTGCAAATGGCAAAATTTCACTCTGTTTTTGTGGCTGAGTGGTATTTCATTGTGTATGAAATACCACTCATAATATATATACATATTCATATATATATATACATATATATGTATACCCCCACATACATATATATATGTATACATATATATATATGAAAGTGAAAATTTTAGTCAATCAGTTGTGTCCAACTCTTTGTGACCCCATGGACTGTAGCCTGCCAGGCTCCTCTGTCTGTGGGATTTCCCAGGCAAGAATACTGGAGTGGGTCATCATTCCCTTCTCTAGGGTGTCTTCCTGACCTAGCAGGCAGATTCTTTACCATCTGAGCTACCAGGGAAGCCCATGTATATAATATATATACATACCACACCTTTATCCACACATCTGTTGATGAACATTTAGGTTACCTTCATAGCTTGGCTATTGTAAATGATAATGCTATCAACATTAGGGTGCATACACCTCTTTCAATTATTACTTCTATTTTTGTGAATATATACTCAGGAGTGGGATTGATGGGTCCTACGGTAGTTCTATTTCTAGTTTTCTGAGCAAACTTCCTACTATTTTCCACAGCGGCTGCACCAGTTTACTTTCCCACCAACAGTGTATGAGGATTCCCTTTTCTCCACATCCTCCCCAACATTTATTGTTTTCCTTTTTGATAACAGCCATTCTGACAGGTGTGAGGTGATGTGCTGGTTTTGATCTGCATTCCCCTGATGATTATTTCAGCTGAGCATCTCTTCATGTGCCTGTTGACTATACTCTATGTTGTGCTGATCTGATGGTTCTGAAATTCACCTGCAGGGTATGGAGGAGAATGAAAGTCAGTTTGTCAAGACTGAAGAAAAGGAAAATGCGATAAAAAAACTTTTATGATGCTTTGAAATCTTGAGAAAGCGGACTTGCTTTATCCTCTTCAAGGGTGTTTGAGTCACCTTTCTTGCTTCCTGGTTGGCAGTTATTTCATTTCCCCTGAAAAAAAAATGCATCAATCATCCAATGAATGGTGTACAAATTAATTCATGGACATGAAGATTAACATGCAATCTGCTAATGCTGTGCTAATGAGCTTATGATTTTCACAAAGTAGACCAATTTTGAGTTTCATCAACCTCAGTAGTTGAAATTAAAATGGAAATGGCAACATTTGTTTTTTGTTCTCCTCACCAAGCAACTAATTATTTTTCTCTGGGTAATGATAATTAACAGAATTCCTCTCATGTTCCTGATCAGTGCACAGCTGGTACTCAGAAAATCACAGAGACTTGTTTTTATGTGATGACACTAAACCCCTGTCTAACTTGGGAAGTGCATTCACTGTATGCTCTTGCCCTCAGTTTACTAATTCTAAATTATGCCTTGATGAACTTCTCAAGTTGGGAGCAAATTTACATTAATAAATTGTCATCAGTCAGAGAGAGAGGGAGAGAGAGGGAGGGAGGGATGGTTATCTTAATG
This sequence comes from Antilocapra americana, assembly GCA_007570785.1. NCBI lineage: Eukaryota > Metazoa > Chordata > Mammalia > Artiodactyla > Antilocapridae > Antilocapra > Antilocapra americana. Next base: position 502,685 of record ML661334.1, read on the forward strand.
GTCTACTATTGAGTGTAGGTTTTGTCTGCCTCAGATGTTGTAGTTGGGCTTAAGATTTTGATCATCTGAATAAGGTGTATCTTTAAAGAGGCATTCTTCTTTCAGTTAAGCAGAAATGTGCTTGGTGAGCCTGACCTTGGGGCTGGGATGTGGTCACAGCACTACTTACCCCCATTCCTTGGGCTTTCTGGAGTGTAGATCTGGACCAGGACTGGCCAGAGGACTTACTGGATAAACATCATGGAGGGTTTCCAAAGCTCTGTGGGGCAGCTGAGTGATTATTATCTTTCTTGTTCTTTGCATAGCAATCCCCTTAGGCACCGGGTCTATGTATCGATAATTTATCTCCGAGTTTTGCACAGTGCTCAGAAGCTAACAGGAGAAGTAATGGCAACCCATTCCAGTATTCTTGCCTGGAGAATCCTGCAGACAGAGGAGCCTGGCAGGCTACAGCCCATGGGGCCCCAAGAGTCTAAACCACCACAACAAGTAGATGAATGAAGAGAGGTATAGAGGAAGACTGCCATGTTCAATTCTGGCTACCCAAGGAGGCTTGACACCAACTGAACAACGCGTGGTGGTTGTGTCTCACAATCATATAGAAGAACTCATGTTTGCACTCATACTACCTGAAGAACACTAGTGAACGTTATGTCTTTTTGAAGTTTTCACTATAGCAAATTTTGAAATATGCTGATACTTTATGGTGGTGAGGCTATAGCAGTCTCTATCAGGAATTTGGATGATTCACTCATTTTCTTTAATCTGGCAAAACTCAGCCTCAGGAAGGCAACTTAAAGGAAATAATTTAAAACAGAGAAACAATTTTTGGCATACCAAGATGCATGTCTCATTTTTTTTTTTTTTTGCAATCATGGCAAACTAGAAACAAGCTAAGCTTCCAACAACATGAGGATGGTTAGTGACATGGCATATTCACTAACTGCAGCTTTACTTGTTGATATAAAAATGCTTTTCAAGATTTTATAGTAAGATAAAAAATTACTCTGTTTAGGTCTAAAATTAATACATTACTCTTGCAATTAAAATTTCCTGTATAGAGAAAAATATTATTAAATCTAAGAATAGAAAAAAGAGAAAAACCCACCAAATATTATTGGTTTTGTTTTTGCAAATTTAAGTGCATCCCTTTGATTGTATCTCCTCATCTCGCTCCTCTGGGAACAGGTGACCTTGCCCCAGCTCGTCCCTCCTCTATGTTCTGTTATCCATGGCCAGATTGGATCGTGGTGGTCATCTGACTCGAGGTGGGGAGATGGATTTTCTCTCCAGGGTATTTACCCTTGGGAATTCAGAGAAAGCAAGTCAGTTGGTGTACATGCCTTGGATTGAGGGACATGCTTGGGGGGTACAGGCATCTTCCCCTGCTTGTACAAAGAAAGAAAATTTTCAGAAAAATAGGAAGAAAGCAGAAATATGAAGAAAGTAAAAACAAAAGATTGTGCTTGTTTCTGATGACTTCTTAGTTTCTGGTTCTAGCCCTCATGAGGCCTGGCTGAATGCCCTAAGATATTCTTGTGTCCTTTTATTATTCATATTATTATTATTTTTCTCACAATTTTTAAAATTGTATAATCCTGCTTATTGAAACTTCCAGAGTAAGCAAATCCATACAGAGAGTAAATAGACTAAGAGGTATGAGGGGCTGTGGGGGAGGCTGCTAATGGATATGGGGTCTCCTTTGGGGGTGAGTCACAACACTGTGAATACACTAAATACCTGCTCATGGTATACTTTCAAACACTGTGAATGTACTACATACCCATGCATGGTATACTTTCAAATGGTATGCTTTCAGATGTTAGCTGGAATGAAGTCTATGTAAATAAGATGTTTCTGCTTTGGGATATTTAAAAATTATCCAGTGATTATGCATTATTACTAATTTTACAGGAAACATAATGTTGATGTATTTTTAAAAAAACAACAGATATTTTATCAAGAGCCCTTGTTGATTTGCTGTTTGCAATAAATGAGAAGCCACACCATTCATGGCCATAGAAGTACAGTATTTCTAATGGTCCTATTTTTCTAATTTTGGGGAAGTATGATAATTTCATTTGCTTCTAACCTATGGTTATTTTGTTATTTTAAGCAAACTTAATATGACCAATTTCATTTTTAAAATGATAAAGAAGAGAGACGTCCATTAAGGTGGGTTATATCTGGCAGTTCTCACCAATGTCATTGCCTGACCTTTGTCCCTAGACCTTGGCCAGACAGACAAAAATTATGTTTGCCACCACCCAACCGTTATTGAAATGCTCAAGGATAAAAGCATTAATGATAGGAGACATTATTCATAATATATTTATTCAATAAAAACACCAGTCCCCATTCTAATTATTTTAAAAATTCTAACTATATAAAGAAAAACCTGGAAAGAAATGTACTTTACCATTAACTGTGGTGTAACTGAGTTGCAGCTTTACAAAAAATTAAAAATTTCCTTTTTGGACTTTGTATTTCCCAGATTTTCTACAGTGTGTATGAACTTGTTAATAAAATGTTTTAAAAGTTAAATTTTTAGTGAAAAACACAATTACCTTAGTCACCAGAACAATCTTGTCGGTCTCCTCTCCTGATTTTATCATGAGCAAGAGTTCTTCGAGAAAGAACTAAGTGTGGAGGGATAGAGCCTGGGCTTCCCTGGATGTACCTGTCAGATGCAGGCCCTTTGACTGCTCTTCAGGGGAACTTCATCAGGAAGACGTGGACAGGGATTCATGGCTGGTCCAGAGAATCCGGGGCTTAGAGCAGGGAGTGGCCTAGAGCTCTGGCTCAGGGGGAAGCGAGGCTCTGCTCTTTCTGTGTGAGCTTGAGAAGTTGCTTAACCTCTGTAAGCCTCAGCTTCCTCCTCTGAAAAATGGTGTAGCGTCCTCACCGGGTTGTCGAGAGCATGAGATGAGACGGAACTGTCTCAGTGGCTCAGCGCAATCGCTGGCTCGGAGTGAGCGGTCGCGGAGTCTTCCTGTCTACTGTTGGCAGACAACCCCCCCGTGTACCCTGCAGGTCCCCCACGCCTGCCTGCCTCTCCGCAAGCGCCCTCTCCTAGTCCGGCTTCCATTAGAGTCACCCCTTGGAGGGAAGGAGCCAGTCGGCCGGGATGGCGTGTGGGCCCTGCTGCCCGCCACTCGCTCTGGCCCCGCACTGTGCAAGGAGTGAGCGGCAGCTGGGCGCACCGACACCGCCGCGCGCCATCGCGAGTGACGCTGTGCGGCCGGGAGATGGGCGGCCACCCGAAGAGCAGCGGGAGTCGCCGCCACGAGAGGCGGGAACACGGCGCGGCTGCCGCGGCGGCCGGGAGAGAACGGACGCGCTGCAGCGCCCGCCGCGCCTCGGGCCTCCTGCCGGCCTCCTAGCTCACGCCTTGCCGGCCCTGGGCCCGCGAACGGCGTGGACGGGTGAACAGTGCGACGGCTGGCGCTCTGGACAGGATGCAGAGCAATACGCCCGTGCATCTCCACCCACTCCCAAAGTAGGGAAACCAGTGGTTCTCAAACTGTAATGCCCACAGGAGTCATCTGGGGGTCTTGTCAGAATTACCGATTCTGACTCTGTAGGTCTGGCCTGGCGTCTAAGATTCTGAATTTTTCACAACCTCCCACATGAGGTCCGTGTTGCTGTTCAAAGACCGCTTTTAGTAGCAAGGACTAGGGTGACCCAGCTCCAGTCTTCGTGGAGTCACCTCCAGTGTCCCTAGCCAGACTGGTCTCCTTCTTTGGCTCTCAACGCACGTCATTTACTCTCCGAGTTCAGCCCTTCTCGGGTTCAGCCTGCTTTGGTGTGTTGCTGTGCAGAATTCTGTTCACTTCTCTCCAAGCTCCTGACAGTAGATGCTGTGGTCCATCCGGGAAGCTGTCAGCATCAGCACAGTGACGTGATCTCCTGTGCCTCCAATCATTGTCAAATTACTAAACTAGATGAAAAAGGAGGAAATGATGCCTTAAAATATTAATAACACTGCCGTATACATGAGTATTAACTTAGAAATTGACAACGTATATCAATTTAATTAGTGGAAATAATGGAAGCCAGTACTGATGTGAAGATTCCAAATGACAGATGACTGTGATTTTTTTTCTTTTAAAAATATGTTATTTGTTGTAGAATGCAGAGTGGGATGATATACTGGATAGGGTCACAAGGCCAACCTGAAATGATATATTTTCCACAGAATATCAAATAAGTGATTTATAATTTGTTTGGCAAACTGAGTCTCTTGGGAGGTGGTTTAAAAACATCCTCCAAAAGGACCAGAGGCCAGGGTTGAATAACCTGGTGTGCAGGCTGGATGCATAATTAGCAGGTTTTGAGGTAATGTGGACTTGCTTCTGTTGGGAGTAATTAGGGGAAAATTTTGTGGCAAATGAGGAAGGTGTGGTGAAGGAATGTGTTGGGGGTGGTCATTAAGAGGATGTGACCAGAAGTCGATTGACGAACTGGACCCAGGTCATCAGAGGTGACTCCCTCTTCCCCTCTCCTTGAAATGTCCATTCTGACCACAGCTCCCATGGGGGAGAGGCTCTGAAGGACACAGCCTGGAGTGAGCTTTGAGTTGTTGAGACCATCTGAATGCAGCGCGTGATTGAACCCAGTTTGACCTCTACCTAAACTTTTAAGATTCTGGTGGGTGGACAGGTGTGGAGAGCTACTCATTTTGTGGTCACCAAAGACAAGCCTCATATATAAGTTCCCTCACTAATTAAACCTGCCACCCGCCAGTCTGCAGTATCTGCCTCTTTCTCCTCGCCCTCCATGTTAAGGTTAGTTTGTGAAACAACAGTCTGCTCTTTGGATGTTTCCTGGAGGCTGGATCTCAGGACAAGTGCCCCACCCACTTGTGGGGTTTGTTCAGCCTGCCACAGGCCACCCCTTGTATAATTCTGACCTACTTTCTCTGGATCAATAGGCATTTCATTTCAAGAGGACTTTCAATCTTACTTTAAAAAATCTGATTGAAACAAACAGAAGAGAAACTCTACTTTCAGTAACCTTTTCCTCATCTGTCACTTACGTCCGTAAGGAAGCTTAAAGAATTTTCATCAGTATACTAAAAATTAGATAGTTGGCTATATTGTAAAACTTTTCAACGCTGGACTCCAGATCTCTACAGTTGCTGAGAATTCTTATCAAGAAATCATCTAGGGAACCCTCACAGCTCCTGTTTCCATGAAGAGGTCTCAGTGGAGATGAGGTTTACGCCTGACTCTTAAAATTTCATTTTGGTAACTTATGCCCAGGATCCAACTTTAGTTACAGAGTAAACAGTATTTTCCAAAGACTGACAGGGTCAGCTGCTCGGGGAATGTGGCCGGTGACCTCCCTGACGGATGACTGTCCCGCTGGCTGCTTCCAAGTCAGTTGAAAGGTAAGCTTTCTTTCTGTATAAGGGCACAGCTGCCTTGGAACATGTTTCATTTTCTACCGATAAAGCTGAAAGTATATCCCAGGCTCGCTGTCTTAAAGGGCATGGAGCTGTGACTTTGGGGGCAAAGTGATTTGTCATGTCAACACAACTACAAGAGCTAAGCTGCTGGGGTTGCGGGAGGAGTGAGGGATGGTGTGAAACCTCATTGCTTTGATTAAGCTACAAAGACACAGGAAAACTTAAATCCAGACCTCCTTTCTGATGTGAGAAACACACACGGGATTCTAATATTCAGAAAGGAAAGACTTCCATCTTTGAATCCTTTTTCTTGAAGGCTTGTTAGTTTAATCAGACTGTTGTCTTCAATCCTGGGACAGTGATAGTGTGTGTGTGGTTGTGTCTCTGTGTGTATGTGTGTGAGAGAAAGAAAGAGAGAGAGAGAGATTTATTGACTACTAGGAAGTGTATCTGCTATATACATATAGTCTATATATTTGTGTATATACAAATATTTGTATATATGTAAATACAGTGTTTATATACTCTGTATAAATAATATATCTTGTGGGTGCTGAGTATAGAACAGTTGAGAAAATGGAATTTGCTGGCCTTGGATCCTGGGCTGACTTTATTCAGCTTGTGTTTTACAGATTCTGGAGGTAAGAATTTTGTTTCACATCAGAATCATTGCTCTTTCTCCATGGGATCATTATTAGTGTTTGTTTTAAAAACCTCACATTTTATTTTTCATTAAGTTTTGATAGAAGAAATGGCATTTTTAAGATGCACACATTTGAAAAGATAATACTTTTCAAAGTACTCACAGCTCTCACTTAATTGAACTGTTTTCTAATGCTCCAAAAAAGTGGTCTACTATCAAAAGTGATTTTATAAATAAAATATTTAATTTTAAATAAAATATAAAGAAAATATTTTATATAGAAAATATTCTTTTCCTCTCATTGACTAAGCTGTCTTGCACAGAGTCATTTAAAAATATGGCCCAGAACCAAAAATAAGGGCACAAATAGTATCAGAAGAAGTAAAAAGGTAATATTCTAGTAGAAAAGGTTTATGCTTCATTGAAGAGGGATAACTACAAAGGTATCACGTTGTTAAGCTGTCATTATCGCAATTATCATTTACTGATGATATTTGGGGGTTTGCTTTTATGTTCTCTTGGCAGCTTCAACTTTCAAAAAACATTTACATACATAGTGACAGGTTCAATATTAAGAACTTGCTCTGTGGACATGATCTTTTCACAAGCCTTGGGCATGTACCTCTGGCCCACAGAAGCCATGAGGAGGTTTAAACATGGTGACCGTGAGAAGTTCTAGTCTTTGAGTATTTGTCTATTTGTCAGGTGACAAACCAGAAGATGAGTCAGAGAGATTTCGTAGAAAAAGAATTCCCAACTGCTGCCTGAGAGTTCACAGTGGTCAAAACGGATAAATAAACTCAGGGAATTCTGGGAACCATTCTCTGTGTTTGGTTCTTCACTGTCACCCCCCACCGCCACCCTCATCCTATTGGACCATCAAACAGAGTCTCCTAGAGACAGAGGCATATATTTTGAACCCAAAGCAACACCAACAAGTCCAAAGTTATCGCAGTTCGCAGTGGAGGGGGGGTCCAGCTAGACGTGCGTTTGGCGCCTGGGTACCACAGGAAGCACATCCTTTGGGTGGGTGATGGGGGTCCTTGGGACAGGCTGTGGCATCCGGAGGCCTGTGCTGAGTGTAGGGTCCAGCATCACTCCTAAACAGGCGGGGTTACATGGGCTTCTGACTTGACTGTGGAGCACACATAGGACTCCTGTCTTGGAGATGCTGTGTAGATTGATAAGAAACCGATGTAAACGGTGTTCCTTATCTCAGAAGAGGATTCTATTTTAATAAAAAGACATTTATCCTTGGCACATACAGTGAGGAAGATCTTCAGTTGTCTACACCACGCTTGCAGACTGTCATTCTTTTGGAAAGAAGACAGCATTGGTTTTTTCACGCCTTGAGGCTGTCCACCTACCTAGTGAGATTTCAGCAGTAGGGCAGTTACAGGTGCTTTTGTTGTGGAAATGAAAGTTCTTTAAATGGCAGGCGTGAGGAAATCAGCGCTATTAACAGAGCAAAACAAAACTGTGTTGACTCTGGGACCTAATAGATAAAAAAGCCATTTTATGTGTGTGTTAGCCCTCTGTATGTAAAATAGATAGCCAGCGGGAATTTGCTGTATGGCTCAGGGAACTCAAACAGGGGCTCTGTGTCAACCTAGAGGGGTGGGATGGGCAGGGAGATGAGAGCAGGGTTCAAAAGGGAGGGAATATGTGTGTACCTGTACCTGTACCTGATTCATGCTGAGGTTTGACAGAAAACAGCAAAATTCTGTAAAGCAATTGTCCTTCAATAAAAAATAAATTAATTTTAAAAAAGCCATTTTAATAGTGGCAAACTCTACTTTCCCCCAGTTTTTGAGTATGGGCACAAACTTTGAGCAGTATTTCCCCAACCACACAAGGCACGCGGTGGTGAGGAATAGAGTGAGGTGACAGTGCCTTGAAGCAAACATCGTTTACTAAGGGCCATTTGCTTCATGTTTGAATGGAATTCTTGCTGGCCTAATGTAGGGTAGATTTTAATTTCCTGTTTGGAGTGACCTGTCACTTATATTCCTGGGGGAAAAATCATAAATTCCCATCTTAGACAGGAATTATAGATCTTCCTCTGTTTTTTTTTTTTAAATAATACCTTCATTGAACCATAATTTACATACCATAAAATTCATTCTTTTGAAGTGGGCATATAGTTCAGTGCTTTTTTGCATATTCAAAGTTTCTATGTCATCATCATTATCTAATATTAGAATCTTTTCATCATGTTCAAAAATCCCACCCCTACTCATTAGCAGTCACTCCAAAGTTTGCCTTTCCCCTCAAACCTTGGCCACCACGGATTTGCCTATTCTGGGTATTTCATATAAATGAATGACAATATGTGGCTTTTTGTGACCAGTTTCTTTCACTTACCATATTTTCAAGGTTCATTCACATTGTTGCATGCATCAGGACTTCATTCTCTTTTATTGCTGAGAAATACACCTCTGTGATACACCTCCTTTATGTTTTCACACTTTGACTGTTACGAATAATGCTATCATGAACATTTGCTTACAGATTTTTGTATGAACATATGTTTTCACTTCTCTTGTGTATATACTTAGTATTAGAATCCCTGGCTAATATGGTAACTGTATATATAAGATTTCGAGGGATTCCTATACTGTTTTCTAATGTGACTGTTCCAGGTTATAACAGCAGCAGCACACAAGTTTCTGCTTCCCCACATCCTTGCCAAGGCTTGCTACTGGTCTGCTTTGATTCTAGCCGTCCTGGTGGGTGCGAACTGCTTTCTCATCGTGGTTTTGGTTTGTGCTCCCTAATCACAATGTCGTTGAACAGCTTTTCAGGTGCTTGTTAGCCATTTGTTTGTCTTCTTAGGAGAAAAGTCTGTTCAAATCCTGCGCCCATTTTGAAAAAATATGTTTCTTTAGTTTTGGCTGTGCCGGGTCTTCGTTGCTGCAGGCTGGTTACTTTCCAGCTGTGGTGCTCAGGCTTCTCACTGTGTTGGCTTCTCTTGTTGGGAGCTCAGGCTTTAGACTGAGTGGCCCCAGTAGTTGTGCTCAGGCTTAGTCGCCCTGTGGCATGTGGGATCTTCCTGGAGCAGGGATCGAATCCCTGTCTCCTGCATTGCAAAGCAGATTCCTAACCACTGGACTGCCACAGAAGCCCCTTTGTCAATTTTTTAAATTGGGTCGTCTTTTTCTTTGAGTTGTAAGCGTTCTTTCTTTATTCTGGATTGTTGTTGTTGCTCAGTTGCTTAGTCGTGTCACCTCTCTGTGACCCCCTGGACTGCCGCATGTCCCGCTTGTGTCCTTCAGTGTCTCCCGGAATTTGCTCAGATTCACGTCCATTGAGTTGGTGATGCCATCCAACCATCTCATCCTCTGTTGCTCTCTTCTTCTCTTGCCCTCAACCTTTCCCAAATAGCAAGGAGAGGTAAGGAAGCCTTCTTAAATGAACAAAGCAAAGAAATAGAGGAAAACAGAATGGGAAAGACTAGAGATCTCTTCAAGAAAATCAGAGATACCAAGGGAACATTTCATGCAAAGATGGACACAATAAAGGACAGAAACAGTATACCAGATATAAGTCCCTTATCAGATAAATGATTTGTGAATATTTTCTCCCATTCTCTCTGTTAATTTTTATGGCATGTTGTTAGGATTTTGACATTATCTTTGAAGTTAACATTTTTTGCTAGATAAACTTCATAAAACCCAGGGGATTAATGGCACACACCTTCACCAAGAACTTGCTTGACGACAGACAGTGGGTTAAGTTCTTTTCACATGTTACTACATTTTAATGTTTGTCAGACATTAAGAGGTTGATACTATTCCCTTATTTAAGGGAGAAGGAACTGAGACTCTGAGAATTAATTTGCTGAAAGTGGCTCAGCTGGAAAGCAGCAGAATCTGCAAGTAAATTAAATTCTTCCTGCTTCCTGAGTCTATTTCTTCTTCACTTTAATTGTTAGTGGTTTGAGTAAAATAAGTGAACAATCAATATTGTATTCATCTGTAGTATAATTTATATTGGATAAACATGCATTTTATTCCTATGTTTTCTTTCAAAAGTTGCCTAAATAATAATGCATTATATGTCTTAAATCACGTCCATGCATGCATGCTTAACTCCCTTCAGTCATGTCCGACTCTTTCATGACCCCATGAACTGTAACCTGCCAGGCTTCTCTGTTCATGGGATTTCCCAGGCAAGAATACTGGAGTGGGTTGCTATGCCCTCCTCCAGGGGCTCTTACCCACCCAGGGGTCGATCCTGCAGCTCCTGCGTGGCAGGCGGATTCTTTACCACTGAGCCATCAGGGAAGCTCTCTAAATCATATCCATTGGATACATTTCACTCCTGTCTTTTGCTCCTTCCCTTCCATCTTTTTTCTTTCTTTGCTTTTTCCTTTCTTTCCTCTCTCCTGTGCTCTTTCCAAGTCCTTTGCTTAGTCCTCACTATGCTTTAAGTGACTGAATGACTCTCTCTCTCTCTCTCTCTCTCACACACACACACACACACACACACACACACACACACAGAGGCTTTAAGTGCCTGGATAAAGTGATGAATAAAGCGCCCTCTGGTGCTTATATAGTACAAGAAGTCCCCGACTATGGATACGTTCTGTTCTTAGAGTGCATTCATAATTCCAATTTGTTCATAAGTCTATCAAAGTTAGCCTAGGTACATATACACAATAGAATACTACTCAGCATTAAAAAAAATTCATTTGAATCAGTTCTACTCAGGTGGATGGAACTGGAGCCTATTATCCAGAGTGAAGTAAGCCAGAAGGAAAAACAACAATATAGTATACTAACGCATATATATGGAATTTAGAAAGATAGTAACGAAAACCCTGCACGCGAGACAGCAAAAGGAATGCAGATGTATAGAACAGACTCGTGGACTCTGTGGAAGAGGGCAAGGGTGGGATGATATGGGAGAATGGCATTGAAACATGTTAATTACCATATGTGAAATCAATCGCCAGCCCAGGACTGATGCTCAGGGCTGGTGCACCGAGATATCCCAGTGGGAGGGAATTGGGAGGG
>ML661334.1:1176020-1390022 GCA_007570785.1 Antilocapra americana
AAAAAGTGGGCCAAAGAACTTAACAGACATTTCTCCAAAGAAGATATAAAAATGGCTAACAAACACATGAAAAGATGCTCAACATCACTCATTATCAGAGAAATGCAAATCAAAACTACAATGAGGTACCACTTTACACCAGTCAGAATGGCTGCCATCCAAAAGTCTACAAGCAATAAATGCTGGAGAGGATGTGGAGAAAAGGGAACCCTCTTACACTGTTGGTGGCAATGCAAACTAGTACAGCCACTATGGAAAACAGTGTGGAGGTTCCTTAAAAAGCTGCAAATAGACCTGCCATATGACCCAGCAATCCCACTGCTGGGCATATACACAGAGGAAACCAGAATTGAAAGAGCCACGTGTACCCCAATGTTCATCGCTGCATTGTTTACAATAGCCAGGACATGGAAGCAACCTAGATGCCCATCAACTGACGAATGGATAAGAAAGCTGTGGTACATATACACAATGGAATATTACTCAGCATTAAAAAAAAATTCATTTGAAGCAATTCTACTCAGATGGACGAAACTGGAGCCCATTATCCAGAGTGAAGTAAGCCAGAAGCAAAAACAACAATACAGTATATTAACGCATATATATGGAATTTAGAAAGACGGTAATGAGAACCCAACATACGAGACAGCAAAAGGAAAGCAGATGTATAGAATAGACTCGTGGACTTTGTGGATGAGGGTAAGGGTGGGATGATATGGGAGAAGGGCATTGAAGCATGTTAATTATCATATGTCTAATCAATCGCCAGCCCAGGATTGATGCTCGGGGCTGGTGCAGCGAGATTTCCCGGGGGGGGGGGAGGGAAGAGGGAGGGGGGTTCCGGAGGGGAAGCATATGTATACCCATGGTGATATCATGACAATGTATGGCAAAAATAATAAAAAAAGTAAATAAATAAAATATCATCCATGAAATAAAAAAAAAAAAAGAAAATGAGTTTCATAGTCACATATGTTTGAGAAACTGGATTGAATAAGTTGAACTATATTTATTAAAGGCTTTCTTTGAGGCTTTCAGATACTAATTGTCCCCTGACTCTAAGAGAGGGTACATTTTGAAAAATCATGAAACTTTGAAAGTGAGTCCTTTCTTCACAGAGCTTTCCATGGAAAATAGTTTTCCATACAATAGGTTTATAAATGCTCTTCTAATTAGATGAGGGGCTTCTCTGGTGGCTTAGATAGTAAATAAAAAAAAAAAAAAAAAAAAACAACAACTGTCTCCAATGCCTGAGATCCGGGTTCGCTCCCTGGGTCAGGAAGATTCCCTGGATAAGAGAATGGCAACCCACTCCAGTATTCTTGCCTGGAGAATTTCATAGGCAGAGAAGCCTGCCAGGCTAGAGTCCGTGGGATTGCAAAGAGTTGGACACAGCTGAGTGACTAACACACACACACTAATTACATGGGGATTACTTTTAGAAAAAACTAATTGCTGTTCTCTAATTCCATTCCCCGAAATCTTTAATCAGAGTAAAAGAAATTTTAGAAATGGCAGAAAGAGAATTTCACAAAGTAAGATGGTTAAACATTAGAATCTAACTGAAAAGAGACATCAAAACTCAAGAATGTCCAGAGTTAAAGATATTTGCTATAGACTGATGCCATGCACACAGTATGTTTGCAGAATATTTTATGATTGAATGTATGAATGAAATTGGTATGTTGTATACTATTTGAAATCATATAGCTATTTAAGTACTGTATAGAGAGTTCTTGCATGGCAACCCACTCCAATATTCTTGCCTGGAGAGTCTCCATGGACAGGGGAGCCTGGAAGGCTACAGCCCATGAGGTCACAAAGAGTAGGCCACGACTGAGAGACTAAGCACAGCACAGCACATAGAGTTCCTATTAGTTAAAACATGTCAGTATTCCTTCTCTTGCTTCCTCCTAGAAAAGGTGAATTAAATACTTGCCTTACAGCTTATAAAATCAAGACCAATAAAAAGTTGTGTAGATCTTGAACTAAAATAAATTTTAATTTGAGTATAGTGCAACAATATGCAGCAAGAGACACAAAGTAATGCATTTTTTAAACCAGTCAGTTCATCTCTAGGAATTTATACTATAAAGCTACTTATCACAAGTGGAAAGATTGAAGAACTACATGAGAAGTCACTTATTATAGAAATATTTGAAATAAAATTAAAAACAATTTGAATCCAAACTGGCATTAATTTGCAATCTAGCTCTGTCATTTTCTACCTGTGTGATTCTAGGAAAGTTAATTTTATAGAGCCTCAATTTGGTAATCCATAAAATGGACATAATAATATATAATTGATGGATATAATTGACCTAATACGACTTTAGTGAGGATTAAAGAAATACAAATAAAACATTTAGCTCAGGTTTCACACAGAATAATGGATCAATAAAGGTTAGTTAAATGGGGAAATGGCTTAATCATATGGCACAAGAAAATAGAAAGTTTTCTAGTTATTATTAATATGAAGGTTACATAGAAACATGGAAAAATATGGAGCTTAGGGCTAGGTGAAATCTATAAGCTCTTTAGAGCAAGTCCATGATAAGTCATATGTAAAATAATTGTTTGATCTGATTACATGTAATTATTACTATTTTATATGTTCTGTAGCATTCTACATTGAGTTTATGCAAATTTTCTTTTAAAGCTAGAGAGCTAGAGATCTTACATGAGGTTAACTTGTGATGATATCATGACAATTTTAAGTCTCAGTGCTAGGTGAAGTAGCAACATTTTACTGAGTACTGAACTTGGAGACAACCTTTAGCACAGTAGTTTCTGATTTATAAGATGTTTTCACATACACTAGTTTTTTTTTTTTTTTATTAGTTTTGCCATACAATGACATGATATCACCATGGGTTTACATATGCTCCCCCTCCAGAACCCCCCTCCCTCCTCTTTCCCCCCCCCGGGAAATCTCGTTGCACCAGCCCCCAGCATCAATCCTGGGCTGGCGATTGATTAGACATATGATAATTAACATGTTTCAATGCCATTCTCCCATATCAACCCACCCTTTCCCTCATCCACAGAGTCCACGAGTCTATTCTATACATCTGCGTTCCTTTTGCTGTCTCGCATGCTGGGTTCTCGTTACCGTCTTGCTAAATTCCGTATATATGCGTTAATATTCTGTATTGTTGTTTTTGCTTCTGGCTTACTTCACTCTGGATAATGGGCTCCAGTTTCGTCCATCTGAGTAGAACTGATTCAAATGAATTTTTTTTAATGCTGAGTAATATTCCATTGTGTATATGTACCACAGCTTTCTTATCACATACACTCGTTTTTTTGACCATGATGCGCAGTTTGTGGGACCTGTGTTCCCTGACAAAATTGAACTCAGGCCCTTGATAGTGAGAGCTCAGAATCCTAACCACTAGACTGACAGGAAATTCCCTTACATTATATTTTTAATTCCCATAGCAGCACTGTGACTAAAATAGAACAAATATTTTATGAGTGACCCATGACCCCAGGTTCAAAAAGGTGTCAATTTTGTTGAATATCCCATGAAATATATGATGGAGACCAGACTACAAATCATCTCTTGGTTTCACGTCCAGTCTTGTTACAGGCTGCCTCTGCTACAAGCTTGCAAATGTTTCTGAATTTGTTCACAAAACCATTCTCCTTATCTGGGACTATGGTACTTCCCCTGTAATATTATACTGTTGTTCAGTAGCTAAGTCATATCCAACTCTTTGTAATCCCATGGACTGCAGTAGGCAGCCTGCCCTGTCCTTCACTATCAACCAGAGTTTGCACAAATTCATATCCATTGAGTCAGTGATGCCATCCAGCCATCTCATCCTCTATCACCCCTTTCCCTACTGCCCTCAGTCTTTCCCAGCATCAGAGTCTTTTCCGATGAGTCAGCTCTTCCCATCCGGTAGCCTAAGTACTGCAGCTTCGGCATCAGCATTAGTCCTTCCAACGAATATTCAGGATTGGTTTCTTTTGAGGTTGACTGGTTTGACCTCTTGCTATCCAAGGGACTCTCAAGAGTCTTCCCCAGCACCGCAGTTCAGAAGAATAAACTTGTTGGCACTCAGCCATCTTTATGGTCCAACTATCACACTCACATATGACTACTAGAAAAACTATAGCTTTGTCTAATATGGACTTTTGTGGACAAAGTGATGTCTCTGCTCTTTGAGATGCTGTCTAGTTTGTCATAGCTTTTCTTCCAAGGAGCAAGCATCTTTTACTTTCATGGCTGTCATCATCATCCTCACTGATACTGGGGCCCAAGAAAATGAAATCTGCAACTGTTTGCATTTTTTCCTCATCCATTTGCCAGGAAGGGATGAGACCAGATGCAATGATCTTTGTTTTATGAATGCTGAGTTTTAAGCCAGCTTTTTCACTCTCCTCTTTCACTTTCATCAAGAGGCTCTTCAGTTCCTCTTCACTTTCTGCCATAAGGGTGGTCGTCTGCATATCTGAGGTTCTTGACACTTTTCCTGGAAATCTTGATTCCAGCTTGTGCTTCATCCAGCCCAGCATTTCACATGATATACTTGCATAGAACTTAAATAAGCAGGGTGACAATATATAGCCTTGATACAGCCTTTTCCAAATTTGAAACCAGTCCATTGTTTCATGTCTGGTTCTAACTGTTGCTTCTTGACCTGTATTTTCTCAGGAGACAGGTAAGGTGCTCTGGTAATCCCGTCTCTAAGAATTTTCCACAATTTCTGATAAACACAGTCAAAGGCTTTAGCATAGTCAATAAAGCAGAAGTAGATGTTTTTCTGAAACTCTCTTGCTTTTTCTATGATCCAGCAGATGTTGACAATTTGATCTCTGGTTCCTTTGCCTCTTCTAAAACCAGCTTGAACATCTGGAAGTTCATGGTTCACATACTGTTGAAGCCTGGCTTGGAGGATTTTGAGCATTACTTTGCTGGCATGTGAGATGAGTGCAACTGTGCGGTAGTTTGAACAGTTTTTTGGTATTGCCTTTCTTTGAGATTATAATAAAAGCTGACCTTTTCCATTTCTGTGGCCACTGCTAAGTTTTCCAAATTTTCATCACTTCATGGCAAATAGATGGATAAACAATGGAAACAGTAACAGACTTTGTTTTCTTGGGCTCCAAAATCACTGCAAATGGTGGGTGACTGCAACCATGAAATTAAAAGACAATTACATTGCTCCTTGGAAGAAAAACTATGACCAACTTAGACAGCATATTAAAAAGCAAACATTATTTTGCCAATAAAGGTCCATCTAGTCAAAGCTATGGTTTTTCCAGTAGTTTTGTATGGATGTGAGAATTGGACTATAAAGAAAGCATAAGAATTGTTGCTTTTGAACTGTGGTATTGGAGAAGACTCTTGAGGGTCCCTTGGACTTCAAGGATATCCAACCAATCCATCATAAAGGAAATCAGACCTGAATACTCATTGGAAGGACTGATGCGGAAGCTGAAGCTCCAATACTTTGGCCACCTGATGCGAAGAGCTGACTCATTGGAAAAGACCCTGATGCTGGGAAAGATTGAAGGTGGGAGGAGAAGGGGACGACAGAGAATGAAATGGTTGGATGGCATCACTGACTCAATGGACGTGAGTTTGAGCAAGCTCCATGTGTTGGTGACAGATGGGGAAGACTGGTGTGTTGCATTCATTGGGGTCAAAAGAGTTGAACATGACTGAGCAACTGAACTGAACTGAACTGATCCTAACGTGAAACAAGTCAAACAGAGGAAAACAAGTATTATATGATATTGCTTATATATGGAACATATTATTAAAGCAAAAATAGCACAAATGAACTTATTTTCAAAACAGAGACTCACAGACACAGAAAACCAACTTATGGTTACCAAGAGGGAAAGGTGGGTAGGGGAAGGCTAAATTAGGAGGATAGGATTGACACATATAGACTACTGTATATAAAATAGGTAATCAACAAGGACCTACTGTATAGCACAGGGAACTCTACTCAATACAGGATAATAAGCTATATAGGAAAAGAATCTGAAAAAGAATATGTATATATATAGATAGATAGATAGATAGATATAGATATAGATATATGTAACTAAATCTCTGTCCTATTCACATGAAACTAATACAACATTACCAAACAACTATAATTCCACTTAAGAAAAACAAAAAACTGCCTATATGGGCTGCTGTTCACATGTGGGGACTGTTCTTGCACTCCTGTGCACTTTCAGCCAAGCAAAGGGTACCACAGGACTAACGCTGAGCCAATAAGATTCAGTCTCTCCAAAATTCAGTTTAGACAGAGCTGGTATAATTCCTTCTGGACTTTTCACCTGAAGTGAGAGGATTTGAACTCAAGAACAGGTGCCGACGTTGTATGGCTGCCGTATTCTTACAGAAACATGGGCAGAGAGAAACGGCAGTATTGCAGAAAAGCACAATAGAGGCTGTGCGATCCCAGGAGCAGGATTGAGAGAGAGTTGAGGAGAGAATTTTTTTTTAAGTTTGCTGTTTCTGATAGCTTTCCTCTGAAGGGTCCCCTCTCTGATCCTGGTTGTTCCTGTTCTTGGATTGAGAGATGTCTCAGTTACTTTACGATAAACTAGCTTATGCAAATCTGGAGCATTCTGCATCCAGAATACGTGTCCCTGGTTAAGATAGAGCTGCAATGAATAAACAGCTCAGTCCCTTTTCTTATTAGCAAAGGTTTCTCGAGGACACAATGCCTCATGCCAGATGAGTGGTTACAGTGGTTGGTGCTCTGAGCACAGTGAAACTGGCAGGAGGAACATTCGGACTTCACTGTGTGGACAGCTGCTTTCCCATCTCCACATGGACCTGACTTAGGACCATACAGAATCAGAAATAGGCATCTCCTAGTTGCAGAGGTTATGTCGGATGAACATTCCTAAGTTTGTGCTCTCTGAGCTCAGAGTAAATATATACACCAACATGACTTCTAAATTTTTTTTCACTTTTTTTTTTTTTTTAATCCTCCTCTGCACATCTTGGTGATTTTCTGAAATTGTACCCTCATCCCAAAGTATGGAAGAGTCTCTTTTGCAGTTCCTGGGCTGAAGTGTATTTTAAAATTGTTTAAGTATTGCAACTAACTGTTGAAGCAATGTTTAGGCAAGAAAAGCAAAAGTCACCTCATCAGACTCAGGATTCCATGGAGCAACAGGTGGAAGGAAACCGCAGGCTTGGGCAGGAGACAGAGAGCAATCCAGAGACAGGAATAAGGCACATATACCTCAGGACCCACAATTACTTTCATCTCTGCCAGACCAGAGTTCACAAAGTGGAACTGAGATCGCCAGGAGAAATATCAACAACCACAGATAAGTAGATGATACTGTTCTAAAGGCAGAAAGTGAAGATGAACTAAAGAGCCTCTTGGTGAGGGTGAAAGCGGGGTGGCAAAGCTGGTTTAAAACTCAACATTCAAAAAACTAAGATCATGGCATCTGACCCCACCCTTTCATGGCAAATAGACGGGGAAAAAGTGGAAACAGTGACAGATTTTATTTTCTAGGGCTCCAAAATCACTGTGGAAGGCGACTGCAGCATTGAAATTAAAATATGCTTACTCCTTGGAAGGAAAGTTATGACAAACGTAAACAGCATGTTAAAAGGCAGAGACATCATTTTGCCGATAAAGGTACATATAGTCAAAGCTATGGCTTTCCCAGTAGTCATGTACAGATGTGAAAGGTGGACCAGAGGATGTCTAGACAGCATGTTAAAAAGCAGAAAGTAAAATGAGGAGAGCCAGTGTAATTTTATATCTTCAGTCAAATTATAGCATTTCTTTCACAATCATCAGACCTCTGCCTGTTCTCTCCCTCAAACATGGAATGACTATGCCCTTCTCCTTAGCTGGATGCCACATAGAGAAGCAAATTTAGTATTCATCACAAAGGAAAAGGATTTGCATTGCTTAGCTTCATCATCAGTTGCATATAAACAGGTCCAAAAGCTTGAGCAAGACCCAGACATCAACAAACTTCCTACAGTGTAAAAAGAAATGCACACTGCAGGGGAAAACGTTTTGAAAAGGAGAGCTAGATGATTTAATTCTGAACTGCCTTTTCCTCATCACTTCACATATGAAGCAAATTTAAGACAGAATTCGGTGTGTTGGAGACAAACAGTGGTACGAAAGCAAGAGAAAAGAAACAGACTTGAATACTTCGGTTTTGCAAGGCCATCATAACTAAAATTTGCTTCCCAAAGTGTCAAAAATCTGATGAGAAGAAGAGAAATCCCATTGAGCTCTGAAATAGCACCTCCCCAGCCCACAATAGAACACTGTGAATATTGAAGGGAAAGTGGCAGACAGGAATACTTTCAGGAAGGGATGGATTTGCAGTGTGTGGGATGGAATGCTTTAGTGTTTTTATGGTGTTGCAGAATAGAGGGCTTCTTATCAAAGCTTGCTTTTAACAGCCCAACACATCCACTGTGCAAAAGGGAAGAAAAGTGATTTCATAATCCTGAGCTCAATTATTTTTTTCCTTTGAATTTGCTTCTACCCATTTTGGAACTCTTTGGATAGTTTCAGCTGTTTCTTTTGTCATGGATGTTCCTGGTGGCTCAGATGGTAAAGCCTCTGCTTACAAGGCGGGAGACCTGGGTTCGATCCCTGGGTCAGGAAGATCTCCTGGAGAAGGAAATGGCAACCCACTCTAGTACTCTTGCTTGGAAAATCCCATGGACAGAGGAGCCTGGTAGGCTACAGTCCATGGGGTCGCAAAGAGTCGGACACAACTGAGTGACTTCGGAACCTCTAAGTGTTTAATCCTACTGGATAGAAAAAATGAGTGAGGAAGGAAAGACATACTGATTTCAGTAGGAAAATAGTGAAGGCAGGATAAGCAGGTAGGATACTGCTTCAAAGAATGATAACTTAATGTGATGTACAAGCATCATGTGTGGAATTTGAGAGCAGTATTGAAGAAAACAAGGTGAGGAGAGATATAGAGCAAGGTCCCCACCCTAGGCAGCAGGAGGTCAGGGATGTGAACACACCTGTCCACAGATGTGCTGTTTGATTGTCAAAGGACACTGATGTTCTCTTGAATGTGGATCCCTCTGGAGAGGCTGAGGAGTTCCAATCCACTCCAGCCTGTCAGCTCTCCCTGTGGTTCTGTTGACTGAAAGAAATGTACAGTATAAAAGCTGACAAAACTGAAGACTTAAGCCTGGGACACAGCCTCTCAGATTTCTCCAGATGTTGCTACTAAGAGGTAGGGGAGGAGCCAGGATACATGGAGGCTTTGCAACAAAGACTTGGGAGGCAGGCCACCAAAAGATTACTGTGAAAGCAAGCCAGACACCTCAAGTGAATGAATTTAGCATTTTTCTGTGTATGGAAATACACTATGCATGAGTCTAGGCTCACTGAAATAAGCCACCTCAGCCATCAGGTTCCAGCATCTCCTCCTGAGTCTCCTCACCATGAGGTGTGGCTGCAGTGAGTTTCTCCCTGATGGTAGGCATTCTGTCTTTATCCTGAGCTTCCTCGGGCCTCGCTGTCAGGATGGTTCTAATGTGATGGCTTCATAGCTGCAACATCCTTTGCTTACTGATATGACAGGTGGTATATTTTCATTGGCAGTACCAAATGCAGCTGGCTGCTTCACTCATACAATCTGTCCTCTGAAGACATCTGAGCTTGTGATTCCTGAGCTACCCTAATCCTCCCATTTTAAATTGTAATAACCAAGGCTAAGAGAGAACTGGTCTTCTCAAGATTACTGAAAAGGAGACATAATGAAAAGTAGCCCAGAAGTGAATTTTCCCTGTGTTCAGTTGGGAGTATATTATATACCAGTTCACATTACTTTAAAACAATTCTGAAAACTCAGAGTTTTCATAATTTATTTAGATCAAAACCAGTTTTGAACTAAGGCAGTCTTTTAATTAAATATTCATGAAAGTGAAAGTCACTCAGTCGTGTCCTACTCTTTGCGACCCTATGGACTATACAGTCCATGGAATTCTCCAGGCCAGAATACTGGAGTGGGTAGTCTTTCCCTTCTCCAGGGGATTTTCCCAACCCAGGGATCGAACCCAGATCTCCCACACTGCAGGTAGATTCTTTACCAGCTGAGCCACCAGGGAAGCTGGAAGCACCTCAGGGACAGTGAAGGACAGGGAGGGCTGGCGTGCTGCAGTTCATGGGGTCGCAAAGAGTCAGACCTGACTGAGCAACTGCACAACAGCTACAGCAAATAATAAGAGACAAAAGGTGAGTACGCAGGCGCGACTTGGATGAGTGATCCCATGGACTGCAGCACTGCTTCCGCTGCTGCTGCTAAGTCGCTTCAGTCGTGTCCGACTCTGTGCGACCCCATAGACGGCAGCCCACCAGGCTCCCCCGTCCCTGGGATTCTCCAGGCAAGAACACTGGAGGGGGTTGCCATTTCCTTCTCCAATGCATGAAAGTGAAATGTGAAAGGGAAGTCGCTCAGTCGTGTCCGACTCTTAGCGACCCCATGGACTGCAGCCCACCAGGCTCCTCTGTCCATGGGATTTTCCAGGCAAGGGTACTGGAGCGGGCTGCCATTGCCTTCTCTGGGACTGCAGCACACCAGGCTGCAAATAGTTTACTGATTTATTCACTGGCTCAAAAACATAGCTTTGGCTGTGTGAGGCATTTAGGAGATATGAAACCTAATAAGACATAGTCCCTGTTCTCAGTGATGTCATAATGCTATTATACACATGCTTGTAATTGTGCCAATACGCGACCCAAACTATGACAGTAACATGATTAAAGTGTCAAGGGAGTATGGATAAAGCAGAAAAGGGGATCTAGAGGAGCAGGAGAAATGAGGAGAGAGCATGCCACAGGAGTAGTATTTGAGTGGGGAAGTTTCAGCTAGGTGAAAGGAGACAAATTACTTAAAATACTAGTCATAGTGTGAGCAGAGGTGCAGAGGCATCAGAACTTGGTATGTCCAGAGGAAATGAGTGCACGAGACACTTGCTGTGTCCTGGGCTTGCATGCATGCTAAGTTGCTTCAGTCGTGTCTGACCCTTTGCAACCCCATGGACGGTAGCCCACCAGGCTCCTCTGCCCATGGAATTCTCCAGGCAAGAATACTGACATGGGTTTCCATGGCCTCCTCCAGGAGATCTTCCCAACCCAGAGATCGAACTCGAGTCTCCTGCCACCGCAGGTGGGTTCTTTACCACTGAGCCACCGGGGGAGCACCAAGCCATGAATGGATGGTTAGATGGATGTGTTATTTTTCTTCAATCTTCATTTTACAGAACAGAAAATGGGAAGGGATTTGTTCAACTTAATTGTTTCCAAACTTTAAATTTAGTACTTATTGTGTATTAGATCTTTTGCCAGATGCTAGATAGAATGAAGAACTTATCTGTAGTCAACTTTTGATGGCTTAAGAAATTAAGGTTGTGATTTGAAATAAAGATGTGATGACCTGAAAGAACTTTTCACCTGTGGTTATGTAAAATGCAAGGTCTGAGCTTTGAAATTTTTCTCAACTCCATTAAACTTTTCTTGGAAAAATACAAATTAGAACAGTCAGTGAATACAACATGATGTTGGATGACATACATGAAAGTAATTATTAGCTGCTGAGATCTCCCACAGACCCAAGGTGATTAACCACAGCAGGTAGAAGGCTCATAAAACAAAACAAAACCTTTCTGTGTCATGTAATACTTACACTTCCATTGCTTTTGTGAAGTGTATTTAAAGGAAGGAGGAAGCACAAATAGAACCCAGGCTCTGGATGACATGTGGATAGGAAGAGAGTGTCATATTTCTCCTGGTACCTTGGAGGACTGGACTAGAGTTCTGACTGGTGGAGGGTATTTGGAGGTAGCTTGGAAAGGCAAATGTGGAGATCTGTTGACAAGTGGTCTCTGATAAGTGACACTATGGAGAGAAGATGCCTGAAATAGGGGAACTTTGGTAGCAGGATAGGGGAGAGGATGGTCCCTAGAAAGATCCACTCCTCTCTTTTCCTTGGCCACACTGACAGTCTTCTGTCCATGCAGCTCTTGAAAAAAAAAAAAATATATATATATATATATATATATATATATATATATATATACCATCAAAGTAGCAAAAGACATCTGATTGGTTTGTCACTGACAGGCCAGGATCTGAGTGGCGGCTCAGTCCAGGGATTGCCAGCTTTTCATATGCTCTTGAGATCTTCAGAGTCCTTTCTAGCTCCACTAAGAAACAGGAGAGACGCAAGAGTCAATGATTCATTCACTGTATGTATGTGTGTATGTGTAGTACCTACTATGTGCCGGGCCCTCCATTCATCATTGTCCTCATCTCAGTCATCTGTAGACTTTAATTTCAGGCGAGAAATATCTGGAAGAGATGAGAAAGGTGGTAGCAGTGAATGTCAGTTATTAAGCTTCTTTTATAGCAATTAATTATGTATGGAATATGCATTTCTCAGAAACCAGAAGAGAAATGCTCTATGCCACCTTCTAGAAATACATTAAAATTAATAACTCAATATAGCTGTTACCCTTACTGTGAAAATTCTAGTATTAAAAGTGGTTACTGAGAGTCTTATGAAGAGACAATTGGTAATTTTCTTCAAGTAAGCAAAGGGATATTATTTTTCTTTCTAAGTGATGTCTCAATAAGTAGAACTTTAAGGCCTTCATAAAAGACTTCATAAAGACTTTCATAAAAGTCTTTAGAGACATGCTTTATAAGTTCCAAATAAGAGGGGAAAAAAAAACTGATGCCATTAAGACACTTATTATTTTATCAGTGATGCTATAAATTCTGCCCTTCTGAGGAAGATTGAAATGTTAATTCTGGGTTGCTCTCTTGGAAAACATATGATATGCTCCCTGTACAGAAGAGAAAAGATTTGGGGCCCCATGAAAAGCCCCTAGTATTAAAAAATACACACACACACATTTTTTTCTCCTAGTGGCATGTTGCCTTCAATATGAGATGACACTTTGAATGGAGTGGCAAAAGAGTTTTTCTTTCCTTTCTTGGACTCTGCTGTTTCTAGACAGTAATGCTTCTCCTTAAAGGAAATAGAAATAAAATATCCATAATTCATGGAAACAACACTGACTGTGAACGTTTAATGCAGATTTTTTAAGAGAGAAATTGAAGATGGCTTCAAAAATTTCCCAGAAAAGAAATAGCAAGAGCATTGCCTTTTCCTACTTCTGGCTCTCAGGAGATGCAGGTGATGAGATTCATTTCATTCTGTGTGGTACCCTCTCCAGGTCCATAGCAGTCATTTGCTATCAGAGAGACCAGTGGCATTTCATACCCAATAATTATTGAAGTTAAGCTTGGCTGGAATGAATGTGATTCCATTGAGAGAAAATTGTGCTAAATCATTGATACAAACTGCAGATAAAACTTCCAAAGCTGCTACCTAGAAGCAGAGACTTGGAAATAACTCTAATTTACCTATTTGACTCATGTAGAATTCTCCCCCATGGTTTTCATATCAGCTAGTGTGCAAGATCAATCTATTTATTCAAAGTAACAGTGGACACATTTTGCTGAGGGGGCAGTGTTGAGTGCCAGAATTTTCTTCCTTGTATTGAACTGAACTGTTGTCCCCTACAACATGATTCCTTTTCAGCTCTGGAATAAAGTAGGAGCCACTCTTGATGAGGATGCTTGAAAATAGAAATCTTAGGTCCCTAACATCTTTCCTTCTTTAGGCTACCTTGGCTCCAGTCTGTTTGAATTTGTAATCTAACTTAAGGATCTCCGTGTTGCCTCACCTCCTGGTTGTCTTCTTCTGTTTAGTGGCGTGTATATGTGTATATGTATGTATGTATGTTTTCTGTGCTAAGTCACTTCAGTCTTGTCTGATTCGTGACTCTATGGGCTGTAGGCTCCTCTGTCCATGGGATCCTCCAGGCAAGAATACTGGAGTGGGTTGCCATGCTGTCCTCCAGATGATCTTCCTGACCCAGGGACTGAACCCACGTCACTTACATCTCCTGCTTTGACAGGCAGGTTCTTTACCTCTAGCACCACCTATGTATGTTTTCTCATGACTTGAAATATATACATATCCCTAAATAGATAATGTATACATATATATGTATGTATATACACACACACACATTTCATTAGCAGGACATAGTCTTTAGAAAATAATTCAAATCCTGAAAGTAATCAAAGTTTGCATACAGTGACTCCTTCATGGGCTGACTGGGGAGATTTGAAAACTGGAGCCAGTGTAGGCTTAAATGAGAAAATTTTCCTGCATTTCTCACTTTCAACCTGCTTACCTTGCCCTGTTCCATTCTGTTGCCAAGTCTCCTTCAGTCTTCTTTGTCTTGCTGCAGTACCTGCGATTGGATGAAACTCTGTGCAAGGAGATGCCATGCTTTCATGTATCTTGAGATGTGAAGCATGACAAGAGCTAGCGCCCAAGAACTCATCAGAAAAAAAACAGTCTGGCAGCAGCTGCTCTCGGGGCTGGATGCTCTACTGCTAGCCATCAACAGGAAGATGCTCCTGGAATGAAGAGATGGCAACTTTCCAGGCATAACCAGTGTTTTCAGCATCTGTACTTCTTCCTTGGAAATCAAGCCCTGAGCCTTTGGAGTGGAGCACTGACTCCAAGACCCTAGGCTATCAGAGAATTATCCTAGGGAGTATCAAATAATGAGAACTCACACAAGGGAAACCACTTGAATATAAGACCAGGCATCACACAACCACCAGTAGTGCCCTGTGCAGGATGCCTCATATAAACAACAAACAAAGCAAAAATAAAAACCCATTCATCAGCAAACAGGATTACCACCTCATTTAGCCTTGCCTATGAGTGGAAAAACAAACAAACAAACAAAACTCAGGCCAAATCTCACCCTATAGGAAGCTCACACAAGCACTGGACCAACCTTAGGAGGGCAGAAACCAAAAGAAAGAAAGAATTCAATCTTGAAGCCTGGGAAAAAAAGACCTCAAACCCAATAAGCTAAAAATAATCATAATCATAATGAAAAGGTAGAGAAATACTACACAAATGAAGGAATAAACTAGAAACACAGAAACCCAAATAAATGAAGAGGAAATAGGCAAACTACCTGAAAAAGAATTCAGAATAATACAGTAAAGATGATCAAATGCCTTGAAAACAAAATGGAGAAAATTCAAGAATCAATTAACAAAGACTTAGAAGAATTAAAGAATAAACATACAGAAATAAACAGCACAATTACTGAAATTAAAAATACTCTGGAAGGGATAAATAGCAGAATATCTAAAGCAGAAAAACGAATCAGAGATCTGGAAGATAAAATGGTGGAAATAACTTATGAAAAGCAGATTAAAGTAAAAAGAATGAAAAGAACTGAGGATATTCTCAGAGACCTCTGGGACAATATCAAATACACCAACATTCAAATTACAGGGGTCCCAGAAGAAGAAGAGAAAAATAAAGGGTATGAGGAAGTTTTAGAAGAGATTAAAGTTGAAAATTTCCCCAACAAGGAAAAGGAAATAGTTAATCAAGTCCAAGAGACACAAAGAGTCCCATACAGAATAAACCCAAGGAGAAACATACCAAGACACATACTAATCAAACTAATAAAGACTAAACACACACAAAAAATTAAAAGCAGCAAGGGAGAAGCAACAAAGGAAATCCCATATGTTTCACAGTTGATCTTTCAGCAGAAACTCTGCAAGCCAGAAGGGAATGGAAGGAAATATTTAAAGTACTGAAAGGGAAAAATCTACAACAAACTTTACTGTACCTGGCAAGGATATCACTCAAAATTTATGAAGAAATAAAAAACTTTTCAGACAAACAAAGTTAAGAGAATTCATTACCAGCTTTACAACAAATGTTAAAGGTCTTATATAGTCAAGAAATACAAGAGAAGAAAAATATCTAAAAAATCAACCCCAAACAACTAAGAAAATGGCAATAGGTACATATACATCAATAATTACTTTAAATGAAAATGGATTAAATGCTCCAAGCAAAAGACACAGACTGGCTGAATGGATACAAAAATAAGACCCATATATATGCTGTCTACAAGAAACCCACTTCAGACCTCAAGACACATGTAGTCTGAAAGTGAGAAGATGGGAAAATATATTCCCTGCAAATGGGAAGCAAAAAAAAGCTGGAGCAGCAATCCTCCTATCAGACAAAATAGACCTTAAAACAAAGAATATTATAAGAGATAAGGAAGAACACTCCATAATGATCAAGGGATCCACCCAAGAGGAAGACATAACAATTGTAAACATCTATGCACCCAACACAGGAGCAGCTCAATACATAAGACAAAGACTAACAGACATAAAAGGAGAAATTGACAGTAACAAAATAATAGTAGGATACTTTAACACCCCTTTCATATCAATGGATAGATCATCAAAACAGAAAGTTACTAAGGGAGCACAAGTCTTAAATGATACATTAGATAAGATAGATCTCATTGATCTCTTCAGCACTTTCCATCCAAATGCAGAACACTCCTTCTTCTCAAGTGCACATGAAACATTCTCTAGGATACACCGGTTCTTGGGTCACAAATTAACCTCAGTAAATTTAAGAAAATTGAAATCATATCAAGCATCCTCTCTGACCACAATGTTATGAGACTAGATATCAATTACAAGAAAAAAACAAAACTGTAAAAAACACAAACATATGGAGATTAAACAGCACATTCCTAAATAACCAATGTTACTGAAGGAATCAAAAGGGAAATCAAAACAGTTCTAGAAATAAATGACAATGAAAACAGGACAACTCAAAACCTATGGGATGCAGCAAAAGCAGTTCTAAGAGGGAAGTTTGTAGCAGTACAATCCTACCTCAAGAAACAAGAAAAACTTTGAATATGCAACCTAACTTTACACCTAAAACAACTGGAAAAAGAACAAAAATACCCCCATAATTAGTAGAAGGAAAGAAGTCACAAATATCTGAGCAGAAATAAGTGAAAAAGAAATTAAAGAAACAATAGTAAGGATTAACAAAACTTAAAGCTGTTTCTTTGAGAAGATAAAGTTGACCCTTACCCAGACACATCAAGAGAAAAAGAGAGAAGACTCAAATCAACAAAATTAGGAATGAAAAGGGAGAGGTTACAAGAAACAATGCAGAAATACAAAGGATTATAAGAGACTATTATGAACAACTATATGGCAATAAAATTGATAACCTGCAAGAAATGGACAGATTCTTAGAAAAGTTCAATCTTCCAACACTGAACAAGGAAGAAATAGAAATTATGAATAATCCAATTACAAGCCCTGAAATTGAAGCTGTGATCAAAAATCTCCCCAAAGATAACAGTGCAGGACAAGATGGTTTCACAGAACTCTATCTAACATTTAGAGAACAGCTAATGCCTATTCTTCTAAAACTCTTTCAAAAAATTGCAGAGGAAGGAACCCTTCCAAACTCATTCTAGGAGGCCACCATCACCCTGATACCAAAACCAGAGAAAGACAACACGAAAAAGAAAACTAGAGAGGCCAGTATCACTGAAGAACTTAGATGTAAAATTCCTCAACAAAATTTTAGTGCACAGAATTCAGCAACACGTCCAAAACCTCATACATCATGATCAGTTCAGCTCAGTTCAGTTCAGTCGCTCAGTCGTGTCCAACTCTTTGAGACCCTATGAACTGCAGCACGCCATGCCTCCCTGTCCATCACCAACTCCTGGAGTCCACCCAAACCCATGTCCATCGAGTCGGTGATGCCATCCAGCCATCTCATCCTTTGTCATCCCCTTCTCCTCCTGCCCCCAATCCTTCCCAGCATTAGGGTCTTTTTTCCAGTGAGTCAACTCTTTGCATGAAGTGGCCAAAGTGTTGGAGTTTCAGTTTCAACATCAGTCCTTCCAATGAACACCCAAGACTGATCTGCTTTAGGATCAAGTTGGGTTTAATTCCAGGGATGCAAGGATTCTTCAATATACAAAAATCAATCAGTGTGATACACCATATTAACAAATTGAAAGATAAAAATCATGATAATCTCAATAGATGCATAAAAAGCCTTTGGCAAAATTCAGCACCCATTTATGATAAAAAACAAAAACTCTTTAAAAAGTGGATGTGGACTCTGTGGAAGAGGGAAAGAGTGGGATGATATGGGAGAATGACATTGAAACATGTTAATTATCATATGTGAAATCAATCGCCAGCCCAGGGTTGATGCTCGGGGCTGGTGCACTGAGATGTCCCAGGGGGAGGGAATCGGGAGGGAGAAGGGAGGGGGGTTCTGGAGGGGGAACATATGTAAACCCATGGCGATTTCATGTCATTGTATGGCAAAACCAACACAATAAAGTAAAGAAAATTTTTTAAAAAAGTGGATGTAGATGGAACCTTCCTCAACATCATAAAGGCCATATATGGTAAACCTACAGCAAACATTGTTCTCAATGGCAAAAAAATGAAAGCATTCCCCCTAAGATCATGAACAAGACAAGGATGTCCACTTACACTACTATTATTCCACATAGTTCTGGAATGCTAGTTACAGCACTGGAGAAGAAAAAGAAATAAAAGGAATCCAGATCAGAAAGGAAGAAGTAAAGCTCTCACTGTTTGCAGATGATATGATACTGAACGTAGACAACCATAAAGATACTATCAGAAAATTACTAGAGCTAATCAGTGAATTTAGCAAAGTTGCAGGATAGAAAATCAATACACAGAAATCACATGCATTTTATATACTAACAATGAAAAATCAGAAAGAGAATTTAAGGAATCAATCCCATTCACTATTGCAACAAAAAGAATTAAGTATCTAGAAATAAACTCATCTAAGGAGACAAAAGATCTGTACACAGAACATTATAAGACACTAATGAAAGAAATTAAAGGTGACATAAACAGATGGAGAGCTATTCCACATTCCTGGGTAGGAAAAATCAATACTGTGAAAATGACTATACTACCAAACACAATCTACAGATTCAGTGTGATCCCTATCACATTACCAATGGCATCTTTCACAGAACTAGAGCAAAAATTTTCACAATTCATATGGAAACACAAAAGACCCTGAATAGCCAAAGCAGTCTTGAGAAAGAAGAATGGAGCTTGAGGAATCAACCTTCCTGACTTCAGATTATACTACAAAGCCACAGTCATCAAGACAGTATGGTACTGGCATAAAATCAGCTTGGTTTATTACAAAAACAAAATTTATTTTATGTTCAAAATAAATGTTTTTATTTGCTTTAAAAAAAACAGAAATATAAACCAATGCAACAAGATAGGAAGCCTAGAAATAAATCCATGTGCCTATGGGTAGCTTATTTTTGACAAAGGAGGCAAGAACATACAATGGGGCAAAGACAGGCTCTTCAACAAATGGTGCTGGGAAAACCTGACAGCTACATGTCAAGAGAATGAAATTAGAACACCTCCTAACACCATACACAAAGATAAACTCAAAATGGATTAAAGACCTAAATGTAAGATCAGAAACTATAAAACTCTTAGAGGAAAACAGGCAAGAACACTTGATGACATAAATCAAAGCAAGATCCTC
Organism: Antilocapra americana; assembly: GCA_007570785.1. Lineage (NCBI taxonomy): Eukaryota > Metazoa > Chordata > Mammalia > Artiodactyla > Antilocapridae > Antilocapra > Antilocapra americana. Next base: position 1,195,539 of record ML661334.1, read on the forward strand.
TATGACCCGCCTCCTAGAGTAATGGAAATAAAAACAAAAGTAAACAAGTGGGACCTTATTAAACTTAAGAGCTTTTGCACAGCAAAGGAAACTATAAGCAAAGTGAAAAGACAACCCTCAGAATGGAAAAAACAATAGCAAATGAAACAACTGACAAAGGATTAATTTCCAAAATATACAAACAGCTCTTACAACTTAATGCCAGAAAAACAAACACCCCAATCAAAAAGTGGGAAAAAGACCTAAACAGACAATTCTCCAAAGAAGACATACAGATGGCTAACACATGAAAAGATGCTCAACATCACTAATTATTAAGGAAATTCAAATCAAAACTACAATAAAAAGGGAACGCTCTTGCACTGTTGGTGGTAATGTAAATTGATCCAACTTCTATGGAAGATGCTATGGATATTCTCTACAAAGCTAGGAATAAAACCACCATATGACCCAGCAATCCCACTCCTAGGCATATACCCTGAGGAAACCAAAATTGAAAAAGACACATGTATCCCATTGTTCACTGCAGCACTATTTACAGTAGCTAGAACATAAAAGCAACTGAGATATCCTTTGACAGATGAGTAGATAAAGAAGCTTTGGTACATATACAGTATGGAAAATTGCTCAGCTATAAAAAGGAATGCATTTGAGTCAGTTCTAATGAGGTGGATGAACCTAGAACCTATTATACAGAGTTATGTAAGTCAGAAAGAGGAAGAGAAATATCCTATTTTAGTGCATATATATGGAATCTAGAAAAATGATACGAAATAATTTATTTATAGGGTGGCAATGGAGAAACAGATATAGAGAATAGACTTATGGACATGGGGAGAGGGTAGGAGAGGGTAAGATGTATGGAAAGAATAACATGGAAACTTATATTACTATATGTAAAATAGATAGCCAATGGGAACTTGCTGTATGGCTCAGGAAACTCAATCAGGGGCTCTGTATCAACCTAGAGGTGTGGGGTGGGGAGGGAGATGGGAGGGCGTTTCAAAAGGGAGGGGTTATGTGTATACCTATGGCTGATTCATGTTGGGATTTACATGAATCCCATGTAAATCCCAGAAAAACAAGAAAAGTCTGTAAAGCAAGTATCCTTCAATTAAAAAATAAATTTAGAGAGTTTGCATACTACTTTAATATGCAGAAACATACACTGAGGAATAATTTAAAATGTACTGCATTGGACTAGCATTTAGAAAGTTAAAATATACCTCTTCAATTCTTAACTGCTTTACATAGGTTTAAAATATTGCTATACAAAATAAGAGCTTTTTTCGACCATATTAGGGCTCCATTACTGATCATGAACAAGATAATCTGTGATTGAGTATCTTAGCTTTAACAGGAATTATTTCTGTGATATCCTCCCATTTTATTAAACTAGATGAAAGAATCACAAATGTAATCTCCCCTATCAGCCATCCCCTGCTGACTGTGTTACGTGATGGCCTTGTGCCCAGTGTTGGGCATTAATTGATGTAAGACAATGGGTCTCAACTCTAACAGTCTCAATGCCACCATTTGTAATGCTGTCTGTGTTATCCTAACATGAGACTCACCTATTCACTTATGTAATATGGTACTTTAATTGCAATACAAAGTATGTAATGCTAATAACATCATGTGGGTTTCAATATATAAATGTTTAGTTACAACTCTACTAGAAACATACTCAAGTCACTAAATCATCACATTCCTATATAATAATCAGAAGCCATTCCATACAAGAAGTACAGGAATAAAAAAAGCAGAACTATGGATGGAACTTAAAGCAAAATGTATTGTAAGGATCAGTGATAATGAAACAATTTCAATCACATATGACTTTCTACTTGAGGGTCTACCAGAGTACAAAGGAATTCTTTTTTACGCAGAACTGTTCTATGTGTGGGGGCTTCCCTGGTAGCTCAGCAGGTAAAGAATCCACCTACAATGCAGGGGACCTCCATTCCTGGGTCAGAAAAATCCCCTGGAGAAGAGATAGGCTACTCACTTCAGTATTCTTGGGCTTCCTTGGTGGCTCAGACAGTAAAGAATCAGCCTTCAATGCAGGAGACCCTGATCCAATTCCTGGGTCACAAAGAGCCCCTGGAGAAGGAATAGGCTACCTACTTCAGTATTCTTGACCTTCCCTGGTGGCTTAGACAGTAAGAAATCTGCCAGCAGTGTGGGAGACCTGGATTCGATCCCTGGATTGGCAAGATCCCCTGGAGGAGGGCATGGCAACCCAGTCCAGTATTTTTACCTGGAGAATCCCTGTGGACAGAGGAGCCTAGTGGGCTATATAGTCCATGGGGTTGCAAAGAGTCGGTCATGACCGAGCAGTTAAGCACAGCACAGCACATTCTCTGTGTGACTTCTAGTATCTTTTACTCCCCTTATGTTCATCCGCTACAGACTTTTCATTCTCCCTAACCATTAGAACAGCTTTTTAAAAGCCACTTCTGATTTTTTAAATGCCTCCCGGGAGTTCTTCTGCTTCCTCTACAATGTACTGATCCAGGTTGTCCATCCGTGGGTGCTAAGTCAGTTCAGTTGTTTCTGAATCTTTGCCACTCTATGGACTGTAGCTCACCAGGCGCCAATGTCCATGGGATTCTCCAGCAACAATATTGGAGTGGGTTGTCATGCCCTCCTCCAAGGGATCTTCCCCACCTGGGATCAAACCCACATCTCTTATGTCTTCTGCATTGGCAGGCAGGCTCTTTATCACCAGCACACCTGGGAAGTCCCCTGATTCAAGTTAGTCAAGGTTAATTGTGGCCTCTTATCAAGGAGTATTGGGTCAATCATCCCCATATAAGATACAAGTTCATTGGTACATAAAATTCCCGCGGCCACATGGGCATCTACTAACTCAGCCACATTATTTTTGCTTCTCAAAAATAATGGTTATTCAAAACAAGTCTATTGATATAATACTATGATCTGATTATCAGTCTGGAGGCTGAGTTCAGAGTACAAGAGGGGAGTCTATTGCTAAAACCTCTAATTAGCTTAAACTACTACTCTGACAGTAGTCCATTTATTATGGCATTTCAAATTCTTGCAGTGCTTAAATTCTTTCAGAAATATTTTATTCACTGAAACACTAATGTAGAATTTCTAGTATTTCCTCAAGCACTGTTATATTTGTCCTTTGACTTGGTTATTGTCAATTGAATGCTATATAAAACCTATATATAAATATCATAAGATAGAATTGTACAATATTTCACTAAGAAATCTAGATACTCTACATACATTTGGCCTCTTGCAGCTTTTTACCAGCATTGAAGCTAACATCAGGCCTGAAGAGCATGATGACTATTTAGCAAATTTATCTTTTAGTTGAAGAAACCAGATCTACTTTAAAACATGGGAGGGGGAAGTTGCATTTCAGTTGTTTTGGAAACAGTAGAAAACTTCTCACCATCTCAGATAGATTTTTATTATAATTTCCAATCATGCATTTTGAGGGAGAAGATGGTATATGTACAATTTTAGAATGATCAGTAATATCATTGGGTATTTGGAGAAATAACGCAGAGTGCTATCAAGCATCTCTTCCCTTCTAGGTAGAGAATAGCCCACTGCAATGAAATAAGTTTCCCCAAATCCATCCTCCTAGGTTTCTTAAAATTAGTCATGTGTAAAATTAATATGATGCGTAAAACATGTACTTTTGATGAATGAGTAATTTTTTGTTGTTAAAAACATCACAAACTTTATTACAGGGCCGTGGTGAATTTGTTGAGGAAAGACTATGCTTGGAACTTCTGAGGATAATTAAAGGAAGAATGGCAAAATGAAAACCTCAAGTTTCCCCACCCACCTCAACTCTTAAAAGTGTTGAGTTTAAAAGGTGCAGGACTACAGATCTCTAAGTTTCTTTGAAAAGCCAATCATTTTATATACTTCCTTTCAGAACTCATATATTTTCCATTTTAGAATGACTTTTTCCATTTCTTTGGTTTGCTTTCTTTCAAACTGGACAAGTGTCTATGCATAGCTCTTCTTGCTGAGAATTAGATGACTTACAACACAGCATGCCTGGCACGTGGTGGGCACCACACTGGTGTATATTGTCTGTGTACGGTCCTCAGGGAAGGGACTTTATTCTACCCACTGCTGTGTCCCCAACTCTAGGACAGTACTTAACACTGAAGGGCGTGAATCATCTCAGTGAATCTCAGGCTTTCTTTGTATTGCTTCATTCACAGCCATCACAATGAAGTGCAAAAAAAAAAAAAAATCAATATTAGCAATCGTTTAACTGAGTATTAAAGAGTCCTCCTTCACTTAACTATGAAGAGGTTCAGGAAATTTTTTGGGTCCCTTAGCAGGCCCAGGACTCAGTTTACTTACATGGACAGTGGGTTGGTTAGATTAGATCACCTATAGTATCTCGGCTCTACATTTGCTTTGAGGTGTAAATTGCATTTTGAGAGATATTTTTAGCAAGGACTAAAAACACACTAGAAATTTCTCTTATGAAAAGCCTCCATGTGTGGAATCTAAAGTATGACACAAATGAACCTATCTATGAAACAGAAATAGACTCACAGAACCAATGGGAGTTTGAGATGAGCAAATGTGAACTATTATGTATAGGATGGATAAAACAGCAACATCCTACTGTGTACAACTGGGGACTGTATTCAGTGTCCTGAATAAACAATAATGAAAAATAATATATTAAAAATGGGAACTCCCCTGGTCCAGGGTTTAAGAGTCCCCCTTGCAATGCAGAAGACATGGGTTTGATCCCTGGTCCGTAAAAATCTCACATGCCATGGCACAACTACTAAGCCCGCGAGCCATAAGTACTGAGCCCATGTGCCCTAGAGCCTGTGCTCCACAGCAAGAGAAGCTACCGCAGTGAGAACTCTGCACACCGCAACGAGACAGAGCCCACATATGGCAGCAAAAGCCTGGTGCAGCTAAACAGATAAGTAAAAAATTTCAAAAGAAATGTAATCTATATATAAATTTTTAAAGGAACATATATATTCTTTTTAAAAGGAATACACATATATACATATGTAAGGTTTCCCTGGTGGCTCAGTGGTAAAGAACCCGCCTGCAATGCAGGAGATGAAGGTTTAATCCCTGGGTCAAGAAGATCCCCTGGAGAAAGAAATGGCAACCCACTCCAGTATTCTTGCCTGGGAAATCCCATGGATGGAGGAGCCTGGTGGGGCTACAGCCCATGAGGTTGCAAGAGCAGGACACAACTTAGCAACTAAACCACTACCATAAATATATATGTATGTGTGTGTGTGTGTGTGTAAACAAATTCAGTTCAGTTCAGTTCAGTTCAGTCACTCAGTCGTGTCCAGCTCTTTGTGACCCCATGAACTGCAGCACGCCAGGCCTCCCTGTCCATCACCAACTCCTGTAGTCCACCCAAACTCATATCCATCGAGTCGGAGATTCCATCCAGTCATCTCATCCTCTGTCATCCCCTTCTCCTCCTGCCCCCAATCCTTCCCAGCATCAGGGTCTTTTCCAATGAGTCAACTCTTCGCATGAGGTGGTCAAAGTATTGGAGTTTCAGCTTCAACGTCAGTCCTTCCAATGAACACCCAGGACTGATCTCCTTTAGGGTGGACTTGTTGGATCTCCTTGCAGTCCAAGGGACTCTCAAGAGTATTCTCCAACACCACAGTTCAAAAGCATCAATTCTTCAGTGCTCAGCCTTTTTCACCCTTCAACTCTCACATCCATACATGACTAAGTAAACAAATTACTTTGATGTAAAGCAGAAATTAGCACAAATTGCCAACATCCGCTAAATCATCAAAAAAGCAAGAGAGTTCCAGAAAAATAAATCTACTTTTGCTTTATTGACTACACCAAAGACTTTGACTGTGTGGATCACAACAAACTGTGGAAAATTCTTAAAGAGGTGGGAATACCAGACCACCTGGCCTGCCTCCTGAGAAATCTGAATGCAGATCAAGAAGCAACAGTTGGAACTGGACATGGTTCCAAATAGGGAAAACAGTATGTCAAGGCTGCATATTGTCATCCTGCTTATTTAACTTATAGGCAGAGTACATCATGTGAAATGCTGGGTTAGATGAAGGACAAGCTGGAATGAAGATTGCCAGGAGAAATATCAATAACCTCAGATATGCAGATGACACCACCCTTATGGCAGAAAGCAAAGAGGAACTAAAGATCTGCTTGATGAAAGTGGCTTAAAGCTCAACATTCAGAAAACTAAGACCATGGCATCTGGTCCCGTCACTTCATGGCAAATAGATGGGGAAAAAGTTACTCCAAAATCACTGCGGCCTTGAAAAAAAGCTATGACCAACCTAGACAGCATATTAAAAAGCAGAGACATTATTTGACAACAAAGGTCCATCTAGTCAAAGCCATGGTTTTTCCAGTGGTCATGTATGGATGTGAGAGTTGGGCCATAAAGAAAGCTGAGCACTAAAAAATTGATGCTTTTGAACTTGGTGTTGGAGAAGACTCTTGAGAGTCCCTTGGACTGCAAGGAGATCCAACCAGTTCATCCTAAAGGAAATCAGTCCTGAATATTCATTGGAAGAACTGATGCTGAAGCTGAAGCTCCAATACCTTGGCCACCTGATGTGAAGAACCAACTCATTTGAAAAGACCCTGATTCTGGGAAAGATTGAAGGCAGGAGGAGAAAGGGATGACAGAGGATGAGAAGTCTGTATGGCATCACCATTGCAATGGAAATGAGTTTGAGTAAGCTCTGGAAGTTGGTGATGGACAGGAAAGGTGATGAACAGGAAATCCATGGGGTCACAAAGAGTTGGACAGGACTGCACTACTGAACTGAACTGTAAATCAACTATCCTTTAATTTTAGAAGAGAGTCTAAAAACTAAAAAGCCGCAGACATCAAGTACATGTGTGATATCTACCTCCCAATTTTCCTCTGAACTTAACATTTCTTGAAGAGTATTAGTTCATTTCCAGAACTCTATTTACAGAGCCCTTAGTCTCTGATGTCAGAAAAGTCCAGGCAGTAGTTGCAAAGAGATGACTATATTTGAGAGGCAGGCAGTAACACTCACCGCTGTGTTTCTGGTTCTCTGTGGCCTTTTCATTCATTTGTAGTGACCTGAATTTCCTGTGATCGGTAATGGTCTTTAGGAAGATATCGGTGACATATCCAAGGTGGCCTTAAGAATAACCACAGGCTGATGGATTCCCAGAAGTTCAGTGACTCCCTAATTCTTGGCACACTTGTGGTTTCAGTTAAACAAGATTCTGTTTCCCTTTATGATCCAGTCTCATGCCTGAGAGCTTCAACAAAGTAGTAAAAAATTCAGCTGTGAATTATAAGGATACAAAAAGGAAAATAGAGCTGTTGGATTCCTTTAAAAATGTTTAACAATCAACTGGAAAGACTCTAAGCAAAGCATATATTGTCTATGGCTGTTTTTACCCTCAACATCAACATTGACTAGTTGTGATAGAGACTCTGTGGTCCATAAAATCTAGAACTATTTACTTACTGGCCCTTTGTAGAAAAGTCTGCTGTTGATCCCTGACTCAGAATCTTGCTTTGTTTTAGACATGAGTCTGAGGGCTTAATGTTCCATCCAGAGATAGAGGCAAAATTCCAAGGAAACTTCTTTTTCCAAAGTTGTTAAAATTATTGGTTAAATTTTTAATCATTCATGAAGGAAACTTTTTTTTCTATTTTTCTATTTTTAATCCCAATTTACAAATACATGTAGTTAAGTCCTTTTCATAACACATAGTACATCATTTAAGGTAAGAATGGCTTGGTCAAAATCCCACTCTGATTATAAGATTATAAATCTAATCCGTTTTGAGTTTATTTTTGTACATGGTGTAAGGAAGTATTCTAATTTTAGTGTTTTACCTGTAGCTGTCCAGTTTTCGGGACACATCCTCTAGACTCCAGAACTGTTTTCAGACCAGGTAGGATGATGATCCTGAAGTTACTTAAGAAGAGATGCCAGAGACCTAAGTTTGAGTTTTGATGCTAATACAAAATTGTCTGTACCTGCAAATCAGGGGAACCTAATCACATTCAAATTATATTTCTATTCCACACTTCCTGCCTTGTCTGACAATTGCTTAATTAAATTTCAGTGATCAACCTGCCCCAAACTGCCTTTCAGCCTTACCTCCCAGCACTGTTCTTAGCTACTGTCATGCACCAAAAACACATCTTCCTGATTCATGTACTTCAGTGCTCCATGCCTTTTGTCCTATTTTATCTCACCCCAGAATACTTATCTCATTTTTTCATCTCTCAAAATCTTAGTCATTCTATAAGGCTTATCAACGAGGTCAAATGCCATCTGTTTTCTTTTTAAAGATTTTTTTTTTTTGGATGTAGGCCATTTCTAAAATCTTTTGGATCTGTTGTAACATTTCTTCTGTTTCATGTTTTGTTTTGGCTGTGAGGTATGTGGGATCTTATCTCGCTGACCAAGGATTGAATCTACACCTTCTACAATGAAAAGTGAAACCGAAAGTCGCTCTGTCATGTCCGACTCTTCGCAACTCCATGGACTATGCAGTCCATGTAATTCTCCAGGCCAGAATACTGGGGTGGGTAGCCTTTCCCTTCTCCAGGGGATGTTCCCAACTCAGGGATTGAACTCAGGACTCCCACATTGATTCTTTACCAGCTGAGCCACAGGGGAAGCCCAAGAATACTGGAGTGTGTAGCTTATCCTTTCTCCAGTGGATCGTCCTGACCCAGGAATTGAACCGGGGTCTCCAGCACTGCAAGTGGATTCTTTACCAACTGAGCTATCAGGAAAGCCCCTGCATTGGAAGGCAAAGTCTTAATCACTAAACCACCAGGGAAGTCCCCATCTGTACTCTTGTTTCTCAAAGAACACAGAATCCACCCCCATGCATTCATGGGTCCTTTCATGTTCCATAAATCATCATGTGGTATTTCAAATCTTCCTTGTTCTTGCTCTCTCTTCCTGCCATATGATGATATGTTACTTGTGCTTTATTTCCCCACTGACTAGCATGACTGGCCCTCAATATATAAAAGAAGCAATAAATATTATATATTTTTTACAGCATTGAACTCAACCCTGGCACAAAGTGTGAATGTTTAAAAGCTCTCAAGCACTTTGATGGGGAATGCCATTTTGCCTAGCCACTTCAAGTCATTGCTGTTTGCTTGTAAAACTGTTAGAGATTGTAAATTCACTCTAGTTTTCCAAAATATACTTGTTGATTACCTTCCTTGGCTTTTCTGTGCATTATCATGCAAATGAGTCTCTTTATGGCATCCCTGACAGGTGGTCTTGAGTGACTCAGATTAAATGAATATTTTCCTGTGCTCATGGGGAAGGCTTTGCTTCTGCTTATAACTGGCACTGAATCCATTCAAAGCTATTGAAAAATTTACTCTTCAGTTTTACATCCTAGTGAGTTATCTTCCTTTCAGAAACATTTATTACAAGTTTCAAAAACATAAATGAGTGTTGTATATGGCTTATTTTGTATCTTTTTTAGATGTTGTTTCCTTACATTGGAAAATGCTTCTGATATTCAATTAATTTTAACTCCCTAAGACAAAGAATATACTCACAGATCAAACAAGAAACAAACTGAACATGTTCTTATATTGTAATGCCCTCTCTGGGGACTGTTGGCATAGAATTTCATGTGTTGTCTAAACCCACTTGCTCTCCTAATAATATTTTGCTTGTGAGGTGTGTCTCCACTTACAGGGTAAGATAAGCATATTTCAGGCAACCGCAGTAATTATCAAGTGGAACGCATCGCAGACTGACAAGAACAGTTCAGTTCTGACTTCTCTTGCTTTTTTGTTTCTCCAAGGTTGATCTTTGACATTTATTAAGCTACCTTTTAAACTCTGGTCTTGATTGGAGCATTTTCAATTCCTGAGGAAGAAATTCACACAAATCTGTCAGAAATGAACCTTTCTGAAGCTTCTCTTAACAGCTGCTTGAAGCAGCTGGACTCATAGGCAGTTTAGAATATGACAAGTCATCTTATTCCTTTGACATTGAAAGTTGGCTTGGCTTTAAAACCGTGAACTGCCATAATCAGAGTGAAAAATAGACAAGGATAGTGTAGAGTTTTTTAAATGGGAAATCTCTGCACTTATTTTGCCATTCATTGATTTAGCACCTCTATAATACAGAATGATAGCAAATGCCAAATATAAATATTATGGTACTAAGAAGAGATGGTTATTGGTTTGGATGGTTGGTAAAGGGAGGTCTGTGTTGAGGAGCTGAATCTTAAAAATCAATCAGTTTTTACTCATTCAAAAATGAAATAATTTAACACATTATACCAAATACTTTGCTAGCCAAAGGACAATTTCTTCTGCTGCTGCTAAGTCGCTGCAGTCATGTCCAACTCTGTGTGACCCTATGGACAGCAGCCCACCAGGCTCCTCCATCCACAGGATTCTCTAGGCAAGAATATTGGAGTGAGTTGCCATCTCCTTCTCTACAAAGGACAGTTAGAAGAGTAATATTGATACATGCCCCTTTCCTTTTCTATATATGGTATCTTAATGTGGTTTAAGCTAAAACATTAATTTACTTATTATTTTACTTAAACTGCATGAATGTTTCAAGACACTGTGCTCCTCTATATAAACTGAAGAGTATTTTACACTCCCAGTACATTATAGAAAGAATAAATCCTTTCTTTATATGGGTTTCCAAAGAATTAAGAAGCTCAATATTTTAGATTAAATCTCAAAGTCCAGAAAGGGAATTTGTCTTTACTATTGACTAGGCTAAGTAACTGTTTGCAGAGTTAACGAAGAGTTTTTTGCCTGAAATACTATAATTAAGAATATCATTTTAAGTAGGCATATCAATATTATAAGTGATTTATTAGAAAATTAATGGAGGCAATTCCATAAAAATAGACATTCAATTTTGTGAACTTAAATTGTCCATGAGGTATATTATTTATAAATACAGAGCTTGGGAAAGGGTGTTTATATTAGTTAATTATGGAAACACAGCACACTAAAATGCAGAATACTTATTTTTCTAATCTTCTTCTAGAGGTTATAAAATGAGTTAAGATAAGCTTTGCAGAGAGCTTTGTAGAACCCAGGTGGACCTGAGACAATGGAATGATGTCTCAGGCATCACATTGTGTGGAACATGATTAGAAGTGGAAAATATAAGCAGGTTAATTAAAATAAATCAGTATAGATGCTGTCATGGCAGTGCTGGATAGATAGAGTAGGTATCTAGAAAACTGAAGAGAAAAGAAAATGAGGAAATAGAGTGTGTTTGGATTAAAAACCTGAAGTTCACAAGCTCAATGTGTTTGACCAGTAGGAGGGAAGACCTGGACTTGAGCTGAGGACTTAATTTGGCATGAAATATACACAAAGACCAAGTTAGCTGAATAACATCAAAGTAGTGATGACCTTTTTCTTATAGCTCTTAAAAAACAACAATACAGTATATTAACACATATATATGGAATTTAGAAAGACAGTAAGGAGAACCCAACATGGGAGACAACAAAAGGAACGCAGATGTATAGAATAGACTCGTGGACTTTGTGGATGAGGGTAAGGGTGGGATGATATGGGAGAAGGGCATTGAAGCATGTTAATTGTCATGTGTCTAATCAATCGCCAGCCCAGGATTGATGCTCGGGACGGGTGCAGCGAGATTTCCCGGGGGGGGGGGGAGGAGGGAGGGGGGAGGGAGGGGTTTCTGGAGGGGGAGCATATGTAAACCCATGGTGATATCATGACATTGTATGGCAAAAACAATAAAAGGGAGAAAAAAAAATGGCAGATTTTGAACAAGAAAGGCTAGATGATTGTAAAGATCAGTTGGGAGAGCAGAAATGTAGAGAGTAAAATGAAATGTAAGTGAAACACCCAGTCCATAGTCTAAGTGTGAAGTGGGGAGGAGGCTGTAGTAATAAAAAAGTGAAAAAACTGGAGGACAGCTGACAATTTAGTGGCAGATTGAAAAAAAGCTTGAGTAATGGGAAATAAAAGAAAGCATTGGCAGAAATGAAGACATCAGTTTGGGCAGAAGATATGAAATCAAACTTGATTTAGAAATAAAACTATCAAGAGGAAGGGTATATATGTATACCCATGGATGATTCATGTTGATATTTGGCAGAAAACAACAAAATTTTATAAAGCGATTATCCTTCAAGTAAAAAAAAAATGAATAAAATCAGAAAAAATAAAAATAAAAAATGTGTATATTTAATTTGAGGAGATGGTGAAATAACCAAGAAGTGATATCATGTAGGAAGCATGCATAAGAACAAATACAAACCAAAATTCATGTCAATGTATGGCAAAACCAACACAATAAAGTAAAGAAAATTAAAAAAAAAACCACATTGGTATTCATAAGAATATGTTCAGAATAAAAAAATAAATAAATAAATAAGGAAGCTGTTTAAAAAAAAAAAAAGGATCAGTTTAGCTCCCTGACTATTTCTGTATGGCCCATAACCTGAGAATGATTTTTATACATTTTAATGGTTGAAAGAAATAAAAAGAATAATATTTGTAGTATGTAAAAATTACATGACATTTAAATGTCAGCATCCATAAATAAAGTTTTATTGGAATAAAAAAAGAAATTATTAATTAATAATTAAATATAATTTAAATATAATTAATATAAATTAAATATAATTAATTTAATTCTCATTTACCTTAGAAAGCTTGTAAGTACTTTCTCATCTGTCCAAATGTATATAAATTCTTTTGAAAATGATATATATCTTTTGTCATCTTTATGACCCCCAAGTGTCCTTCCCTTGAACCTGCAAGCTTTGGAGATGCAAACATTAAGGGGGGCAGCATCCCACCCCTTAGTTTCTATTGGGAAGGTAGCAGCCTAACTTGTAATTCGGTGATCTCTGATTTGCTCTGAGCTGCAAAACTGCATCCTGTCATTAAGGGAGATGGTTCATGCTAACTAGCTCACACAAGGGTCACCCCAATACCCTGGTAAAGTTAGGATGAATTATTTGTGACAAGTGGATCTCAAGCCCTCTTACCTGAGAACTGGTTACAGATTATCTTAAAAGTATGTATGTGTTGAGTTGTATCTGCTTGGCTATATAATAGGGTGAAATTTACCAAATTTACGATTATCAAAAGAGAAATGGGGGAAGGGATGAATTAGGAGCTTGGGATTAACAGATAGACATACTGTGTATGGAATAGATAACCAAGAAGGACCTATTATATAGCCCAGGAAGCTATATTCAATATCTAGTAATAACCTGCAACCTATACAGAAAAGAATCGGAAAAGGAATATGTATATATATATGTGTGTATATATATATATATATATGTATCCTGATATACACATTTATATACATATATATATACATGTGTGTGCATGGAACTAAACCACTTTGCTGTATACCTGAAAGTAACAGAACTTGGTAAATCAACTATACTCCAATAAAATTTTTTAAAGGGAAAATCAATAAAAGGGTGATATTTATTTTTGCTTCTGCCATCTCTTAGGTGATTGCCTGTAACACATATCACATTCAAGGTTTACTGCTTAGTCAGTAAGAAAATTTGTTTCTTTGTCTTCCACTTTTGCAAAGAGGTTTTCTGGATTAGAAGATTTTGTTTTTAATTATATTTTCCCTGTGTCTGATGTTGCAGACAAAGGGTCAGGGTTGAATACAGAGATTTAAATCTGTCATCATAGAAACAGCCAGAAACATAGAAAATGTTGAGAGGAAGGATAGTCAACTAAGACAGTGAAAATGAGAACAAGTAGGGGCCAGGGTCTACATTTTTTACAGGACTAGTGACAGGGATGGAAGAAGAAGTGGGGTAGTGAGTCTTGAGAATGGGAGCCTTGTCCAGTGAAACAGTGGTTAGAACCATTCTGCATAATAACATGGAAGATGAAAGTGGGAGGCAGGGAAATATTTTATGGATAAATGTTCAACTATCCAAACTCTCCCATAACCTGGCCTCTGTCTTTCCAGCCACTCTTTACCTCTCAACATTTAGAATCTGCTCTTTGTTGAATCGCAGTGATGATGCCTGGCCTAGAACCCTTTTCCTTCGCAAGAATCTCTCCTTAGTCCTAAGGCTCAGTATTGGCATCTCAGCCTCCAAGAGCCTGTCCTAACCACCTCCCTCCTAACTAGAGCCCCCCCGCCCTGCACCCAAGTGCCCCTCTAGTGCCCTATACATGGGTCCTTTATAATTTTACATGTGGTCTTTATAATGACTTTTTAAAAAATCTAGAATGTACTTTACAATTTATTATGCTGAGAAACATAGTCTTGCAATTTTAGTAGACAACTTGTTTTAGAAAAACAACAAAAATAAACTGTAAGGTGGTCATATCTATATGGAAATCATTGATCTAGAGACTTCCAGGTTTCCTTGAGTGGAAGATTTTTTGGTGATTCATTTGTCAATGCAGTTCACCCCTTTAGGGGCGAGAGTAAGGGGCAGTAAGGATGGCTTATCTATCGGTACGCTGTTAGTACTTAACATAGGGCCAACTGCATTTACATGTTTGTTTAACCTAAAAATGTGTCAGGAGGGCTTAATAGAATGAGTCTTCTTTTATGAAATGAATTAATCTTAATCAGCATTGTTCAATATGCAAGTCACTAGCTATCTGTAACTTGAAATGTGACTAGTTCAAGTTGAGTTGTACTGTAAGTGCAAAGTGCATGCTAAATCACTGAGTCCAGACATTGTTAAATATTCTTTCTAAAAAAAAATTATTTTTACCTGGAGGATAATTGCTTTACAATATTATGTTGGTTTCTGCCATTAAACAACATGAATCAGAGGTAAGTATACATATATTATCCTTCCTCTTGAGTCTTCCTGCAACCTCCCAAAGTCCTTCCCCTCTAGGTCATCACAGAAGACTCAACAGAACTTCTGGGGTTATAAAGTAACTTGAGTGATTTTCTGTTGATCACATGTTTACCAATACAACATGATAAAATGATATTTTGAATATATTGGGTTAAATAAAATATAGCACAAAGTTCCCTGTTTTCATTTTTTAAATGCAAAATTATATATATGGCTCACATAATATTTTTATTGAATGGCATTAGTCTAAGTGAAAGGGCTTCCCAGGTGGCTCAGCAGTAAAGAAACTGTCTACCAATGCAGGAGATGTGACTTTGATCCCTAGATAGGGAAGATCCACTGGAGAAGGAAATGGCAACCCACTCGAATATTCTAGCCTGGGAAATCCCATGAACAGAGGAGCCTATTGGGCTATAATTCATAGGGTCACAAAGAGTCAGACATGACCTAGTGACTAAACAACAAGATTAGGGAAAGAATTTCCACTAATATGTGGAAATAGAAATCACTAAAATTAACATGCCTAAGTGCTGTTGGATCATAATAAACTGTGGAAAATTCTGAAAGAGACGGGCATACCAGACCACCTGACCTGCCTCTTGAGAAACCTGTATGCAGCTCAGGAAGCAACAGTTAGAACTGGACATGGAACAACAGACTGGTTCCAAATAGGAAAAGGAGTATGTCAAGGCTGTATATTGTCACCCTGCTTATTTAACTTATACGCAGAGTTCATCATGAGAAATGCTGGGCCAGAGGAAGCACAAACTGGAATCAAGATCGCCGGGAGAGATATCAATAACCTCAGATATGCAGATGACACCACCGTCATGGCAGAAAGTGAAGAGGAACTAAAGAGCCTCTTGATGAAAGTTAAAGAGCAGAGTGAAAAATTTGGCTTATAGCTCAACATTCAGCATGCATTAAGATCATGGCATTCAGTCCCGTTACTTCATTGGAAATAGATGGGGAAACAGTGGCTGACTTTATTTTTCTGGGCTCCAAAGTCACTGCAGATGGTGATTGCAGACATGAAATTAAAAGATGCTTACTCCTTTGAAGGAAAGTTATGACCAACCTAGACAGCATATTAAAAAGCAGAGACATTACTTTGTCAACATAGGTCTGTCTAGTCAAAACTATGGTTTTCCAGTAGTCATGTATGGATGTGAGAGTTGGACAGTGAAAAAAACTGAGCTCTGAAGAATTGATGCTTTTGAACTGTTGGAGAAGACTCTTGAGAGTCCCTTGGACTGCAAGGAGATCCAATCAGTCCATCTTAAAGGCAATCAGTCCTGGGTGTTCATTGGAAGGACTGATGTTGAAGCTGAAACTCCAATACTTTGGCCACCTCATGCAAAGAGTTGACTCATTTGAAAAGACCGTGATGCTGGGAAAGATTGAGGGCAGAAGGAGAAGGAAACAACAGAAGATGAGATGGTTGGATGGCATCACTGACTCAATGGACATGTGTTTGGGTGGACTCCAGGGGTTGGAGACGGACAGGGAAGCTTGGTGTGCTGCGGTTCACGGGGTCACAAAGAGTTGGACATGACTGTGTGACTGAACTGAACTGAAGTGCTAGAAAAATCTGTGATACTTCCAACTTCATAAATTGTGACTCTTTAGTCAAAACTCAGGCAATTCTCAATTTTTTTAAATGATAAGTCTGGAAAAATAGCTTTCTTCCTGGCAAAATAAGTAGAAACCATTTAATAGAATACATGGGTTAAGATTTTTACTTTAAAGAGATGAATTCCTAGCACACTCAGTGTGTGGATTCTTACAATATCCCAGCTACAATATCCACACTGATCACCCCATTTGTGCTCCAAGAATATGTAAAACAGAATTAAGTTAATCATGTACATTCACTTGTCAACCATGGAGTCAACATACATTCGTTGAATGTTGCCCATGCACCAGACCCAACTACAAAAACAGAGGAATCCCACATCGAAATAAACATGATCTGTATTTTAACACAGCTTACATTTTAAGCGGTAGACTAGAAACAAGGAACAAGTAAGTAAATGAATAAATAAGATCACTTCACATTTCTTTGAGAATTATCTTGGGCCACACATAACAGAATACCCAGACAGCAATGAATTAAACTGCAAAGATGATCAGTGTTTATAGAACACAGAATTCAGAGAAAAGCAGCAATCAGGTAGGGTCAGGTAACAAAACAGGTCCCCAGTACTTTTTCTGTTTTCAAACCATTATTCTTAACGTGTTTGTTTTTAGTTCTTATGCTTTGTTTACCCTCAAGTTTTTTATAATGGATGGCGCAGCTCCATGAATCTCATCTGAGATCAAGAAAACTCGTTTTGTGTTACTGTTCCTTTTAACAGGAAATTAAATACCTTTCCCAGGGACCCTCATCACTCTTCCTCTTATTGAACAGAACTGAGTTACAGGGACTTGTTCAGGCTGTAAGAGAGTCTGGGAAAGCAAGTGTTTATAGACCCTGTGGTGAGGCTGGCAAGAGAGAAGGAGGTTGCAAAATAGACATAGTGTGTTTTTCTTTCTCTTTTGATTGCATTTGGATAGGTCTTACAAAGAAAATAAAACAGAATAATGAGCTAGAGCATAATTGATGTAGGGGGTAATATTTGAAGATACCCTGAAATGGCAGTTTGAAGGAGATGATATCTGGGGAGAGACTTAAATGATGAAATGATAACTACCTTGTCAGTACCATGGATATGTCAGCCCAATAGACAATTCAAGACTTCTTGTTTACAAAGAGGAGGAGCCTGTACAATTTCATGTTGAGACTGTATTAGTTAGGGTTTTCTCAAGAACCCGAACAAGTAGAGTATGTGATTATTAATATAAAATAACTTCTTTTAATGCTTTATTCATGTGACTTTTGACAATACACTTTGCTACTATTTTATTTCTCTAGAAGATTTTGAGCTCTACCAATAGTTTAAAATGAATATTGTAAATAGTCACTCATTTTAACAACACTGCACTAATAAAAAGACAAGTGCAATGAATATTCTTGAATAAGATATTAAATTGACAGAAGCCTAAAACAGAGAGCGAAATACCTGACACTCTCCTTTCAAGTCATGTTGATATTAAAAGGGATGAAACAAAGGTAGACATGTTTTAAGACATTAGATGACAGTTTCCCATTATTACAATGACAATGCTCCAAAGAGACGCATTTGGCAGGCTGAATGCAGAAATAGAAATTACATGGAATACAGGATCGAAAAGAATTTCAGATTTGCAAATCTCTGGTTAAAGATATCTATTCCTTTCTTCCTCCTTTTCTTTCTAGAAACGCTCACTCATTTCCCTGTCTCCTGCCTCACAGGCGGACTCTTTACCAGCTGAGTTACCAGGAAAGCCCTTCCAAACATTTAGTTATAGCGGAAACATTCAGAAACTCATATTCCAACCAAACAAAAGTAGTAGAGAAGCAATAGATGTGATGGTCTTATGTCACAGTGATGCCAGATTTGCTGTATGATTCCTACCGGCTGGAAAGAGTAGGTGGATCAGAAAGAAAAGAGCAGTCAAATACAATGGACAGAAGAAATAAATACTAGAACCTGCCAAAATATCACATCAGCACTAAACTGAGAGTTCAGAAGGGCCAGTAATAGAGTCAGATCATTTATGTATTGCTTCAGTTTAAGTTACAGTGTTGTCTAGCTCTGAACAATCAAGATAGTGATAATAAATAGCTGTATTTAGAACTCAGATACTTATAATCCAGTATTCAATTTTATTTTCAATATACTATATACTATTGAAAGTATATACACAGTTTTGAAAGTATATATACAGTTTTCGTTGTGCCAGGCACTGAGGGTCATAGATCCACTGATGGATCTAATGTTGGTTGCAATTAAGAAGATCATGATTTAATTGGGAGATATGAGGGTAAGGACCATGACAATGGGCACCTACAAGACAAAGAATTACAGTGTAATATGACACATGCTCTACATGCACAGAGCTAAGACCTGCATCCATAGACCAATATCCACAGGGCTAATCAGGTAATATTTTACACAGTAAGTGTCACTTCCATTGGAGTCGTAAGGATGATGAAATTATTAAATACAGTGAGTCCCCTACATGTGAACATTCAAGTTGCAAAATTTCAAATTTGCTAATGTGTGTTTCATCAACTTCAGGCGTGAGTGAAATTGTAGCTTGCTCTCCATCTCCTATTGCTGATGATCCTTCAGCTCTACCATACCCCACCTCCTCCAAACAATAACTCTTCTTGCCTACTCACTATATGCCAGGCCCAGTATGCCAGCTGTTGTACCGTACTACTATCCTTTCCAAGGTACTTTACTGTAAGATGAGAAACATTTTATTCTTGTGTTTGTTTATGTATTATTTGTGTGAAAAGTATTATAAACCTATTACAGCACAGTATTATATAGGCGATTATGGTAGTTGGGTACCTAGGCTAACTGTTGAGCTTACAAGCAAGTTGGATTTATGAATGCACTCTGGGAATGGAACTCATTCATATGTAGA
Organism: Antilocapra americana; assembly: GCA_007570785.1. NCBI lineage: Eukaryota > Metazoa > Chordata > Mammalia > Artiodactyla > Antilocapridae > Antilocapra > Antilocapra americana. The sequence goes on from ML661334.1 coordinate 1,214,904, forward strand.
GGACTTGCTGTATACTGTAGGTTGATTCACTCAATACCCATTTCTACAACTTTTTCCAGTGCCACTTTCCCAGAATTCCTTGTAAGTAGGTGAACTAGTGAGACATAAGGGAAGTCTGATGGGGATTGGGGAAAAATCTTTGCTCTCAGGCTTAAGGTTTTGCCCTCTTTTCCACTTTTGTTTCTTTATTCTTCTCAGGTTTGGACTGTGGAAAGGATAGCCAAGCTGCCCCAGCCGTACTGCCTAACATTAGAAAAGAATGATTAATTTTCCTTGACACCTTGAAGTTCTGAACAACACCAGCAACTACCAATCGGATTTCATCTTGCTGCATGAAAAGAAGTCAGCAGCTATTTAACCAAAACCCTGTAGAGTGTTGTTGCTTTTCTCTCTTGCAGCTGAATACTTCTAACTAAGCTATAGCAAGAGATGAGCTCACTTTCAAAGGATTCGTTGTGAACATACAAGAGAGAAAGAAAGCAATTATGGGGAATCCCCAAATTAAAGGCCTGCAAGGCTGGAGAAGACAGCAACATCTAGCATTCCACAGGCATGTTGAAAGGGGATGTTGGTGGAAATGGCTTTGTGGACAACAAAAGAAGAGATGTTTCTCATTGAATAAAAGTTCAAATAGGTCAGTTGCTATGAAATTGGGGTAAAAGTGAGAAGACCATTGGGGGCATTACTGTTCTGGTGACAGTAGATTTAGTGAAGTGTTGAGGGTACAAATTGGATGGGCGTGGGCTGTGGAGCACATTGGGTAAAGGTGCAAGAACAGTAGGGACAGAACAATAAAAGAACATTGTTTCAAAGGCACACAGAGATAGAACCGTGGTTTGGGGACTTTGCTGGTGGCTCAGATGGTAAAGTGTATGCCTACAATGAGGGAGACCCGGGTTCGATCCCTGGGCTGGGAAGATCCTCTGGAGAAGGAAATGGCAACCCACTCTAGTATTCTTGCCTAGAAAATCCCATGGACAGAGGAGCCTGGTGGTCTACAATCTATGGGGTCGCAAAGAGTCAGGCACCACTGAGCGACTAAGCTTTCACTTTCACTTTGAGAGAGAAGGAATGGTGAGGAAGTTTTCTTTACCTTCAGGATATGACGAACTTGAGAAGATGTTCATTGGAGACAGAACAGTAAGGGCAAGAGACCATAGAGAGAGTAAATGAGAAATGATGCCCAGAGGTGCTTTAGAGGGGCTAGAGGGCAACCCTCTGAAAGAAGCAGCATCTGTATCCTTTGACAAGGCAAGCATGAGAGTGGATATTGCAAGGAGGAATGCAGAGAGAAAGCACTGTTAATATTCTTTATTTCCTTTGTGAAAAGATTTAATCAGCTTCTTAGGGCAAACAGCTAGATATCAGGTCCAGGATTTCAGGAGCTGGAAAGGGTTTAGAACAATCAACTGGAGAGATGAGATTGGACAGGGCATCCTGGAGGGCTAGGTACAAAGTTCAAAGGTGATCTCAGCCGCAGCTGCAGCTGTGAACTGTTGGTCCTTCCATTAATGCCTAGACTCCAGACACCACTGCTGAGTTGTGCACAGGTGTGGGCTTGGGGTAGATGGCTGATGTTGTTCGTTTTCTGCACCTGAATCACATTTGTATAAAACACAACAGTTACAATAAGCATCAAGGGGGATTTGGAAGGGGTGAAGAAGTTACAGAAGGCCGGACAGCCTGAGTGGGTTGAAGGGAGGGGTTGTGGAGGTGAAGGGTGGGTACACATGGGGCAGAGGGAGGCATTCCTGTCTGCTTTGTGCTCAAGGGAGTTGATTGGGGAAGGAGGACATGGCCTCTGCCCCCTTCTGGCCCTATCTTGCTCTTCTGATGCTCCTCCTGAGACAGCCTGGGACCTGGGACCCTTCGCTGCAGTCTTGCCACACTTGCACTTGGACAACAAGATACAAGGAAACTATAAGGGACTAAAAAAACTGCATGCATGTACAATTGGGACAAAAAATTGACAAAAAGAACCCCAAAGGAAAAAGTGTGGAAGAACAGGGAGCAAAAACAGGATGTTGGGCACAAAAGCAGACAGACATCCTGCATGCCAGCCCTTAGGGTGAAACACTCCTAAGCCATCCCTCCAGCCCAGTCCCTGGACACACCCCTACTAGCACCCCATATAAAGACAAGTGCATCCCCCACTGAGGACCAAACTAGCAAGGGAAACTGTGATTTGTTCTCACTGCTCCCTGATGCAGCAGAAGCCCCAGTAAAGCCTTGCCTGACTTTCTTGTGTGGTCCCTGATCAATTTCTATTGCTTAAGGAGGCCAAGAATGCTGGTTGGTATCACTCCCACCCCAGAGTTAAACAATTCAGTAATAACTTCATAGTATCCCCAGGAACATGTCCCATAGTGTTATTCCATATTTTCTTTGTCTTAGGCTTTTGTGTTTTTAAAATGTTTTACATTCTAAATAAATTGTACTTCAATTGCATCTACTTATAATATATGCCACATGCTTTTATGCATGTGTTGTATATTTTTCTAATTTCTATCTTGTTACTAAAAGAAACCATTCTAAAGTGAGATTAACACTGAATAAGAAAATTTTAATTTTCAATGGAAATTGTTTCTTAGACTAAGGAATAAACTATAATAAAGAATGAACTATAATTTTGATATTTTTGAAGTACTATGAAAGCAAAGCATTTTAAAATACATTTAAGGCTCAGAAGGGCATTCAGAGGCTATGAAAAGTAAGGAAATTCTCTCTCTTTCTGTATAAGTATGTTCTCAAAATGCTTGACCAGCCCAGCACTTGACTCTCCCAATCTGATACCCTGGGGCAGATGACCATTTTGGCAACACAGGTTATCAGCGTGTTTCTGTGGGCTTTCCCTTGGTGAATTGCAGGGGACTTTTTCAAAGACAAAGCAGCATTCTCAACTGTCTGTAATTCCATCAGACCTGGGCAGGGCAGAGCTTTTCTTCCCTCAGTGAACAATCGGTGAGCTAGCTGTCAAACCAGCTCTACCTGCCTACACTCTCATGCTCAGGGCGTCTCCCTTACCTCATCTTTCCACCCTCATTAAAAAACCATCAATGAAAGCAAGAGTGTGACTAAGGCAATAGTCAGTACCGGGAGGGACTTTGCTAGAAGCCCCCAGGAAGGAATTCTTTTAAACACTCAAAGTTCTTGCCAGCTGACCAGCGAACTGGTAATTCAGAAGTAGCAGTGGTGAAAATGTTAGTCCCTCAGTCGTGTCTGATCCTTTGCAATCCCATGGACTGTAGCCCGCCAGGCTCCTCTGCTGTAGAATTCTCTAGGCAAGAATACTGGAGTAGGTAGCTATTCCCTTCGCCAGGGTATCTTCCTGATCCAGAAATTGAACGTGGGTCTCTTGTAACACAGAGCCACCAGAGAAGAACTGACCTCAAAGAAAGCTTTGGTCGCCATGTGGAAGGTCCTGTGTTACTTTGTAGGAGTAACCTTGGAATGATTGAAGGATGTTAAAAGCAGGGCAACTCAGGCACAGGATAAAAACTAAAGTTTATTATAACTAGAAAACATATAGAAGGCACACTTCTACATGTCTTTGGAAGTAGAGGCTGATGAAACTTCTATAAGGATTGCTGTAAAAATAGAAATCTGAACTAAAGACTTTTAAATTTCTATCCATTTGGATTCAATAAGTAAATATGCTTTCAACATGCCTCAAGTTTTATTCTTTATGAGAAGTTAATATGCTTTTATTAAAAAGATTGTTCTCCAGTTAATTTATGTTTGGGAAACATTTCAAGCCATATTCCTTTATTCAGACATATGGTACACATAAATATTATATTAAATTTTGAGTAAGCCTATGTTTTAAGCAAATGCTTTCCAACAGTATCTAACCACTGAATTGGCTTTTGGTTTGTTTTCAAGGCTTTTAGAAGGAAGTTTTGTTTTGTTTTGTTTTGCTGTTGTTGTTATTGTTGAGCCGCTAAGTCACGTCTGACTCTTCTGTGACCCCATGGATCATAGCCTGGCAGGCTTCTCTGTCCATGGGATTTTTTAGGAAGAATGCTAGCGTGGGGTGTCATTTCCTTCTCCAGGGGATCTTCCTGACCAAGAATTGGACCCATGTCTCCTGCATTGCAGGCAAATTCTTTATAACCAGGGAAGCCCTTTTATTTTCCTTTGCTTTCTGTAAAATTTTGGTTAAATTCTTAAGGACATCAGACACATAATATAAAGTTTGTGGCTAATATAGTGTCCTAATAATATATATTTTCTAAGCAATATGCTACTTTCTAGGATATAAGATTAGTTCTAATAATATATATTTAGTGTCCTAATAATATATATTTTCTAAGCAATATGCTACTTTCTAAGATATAAGATTAGTTCTTAAAATGGGTCTGTGTTTTTAAATGTCAAAGAATTATGACTTCCTTCTAAAGTGAGATCCTGTACATTATTTATCTTCTAAGCTATGATACATAATTTAAAATCCTTTACAGTAAAGTCCATGACTTCCTGAGAACTTGTGTACAGCTGAGCTAAATGCTTTGCTCAGAGGAAGGGCGATGCTCTTACTTGCCCAGAATCACTGTGCCTGGAAGAAGGGAGGAGTCATTGCTTCAGGCAGCCACACACCCTATTATCGTAAATGCTACTCTTGAGTGATGATGACTGTCATCTCAGGCATAAAGTAGAAATAATTGTGAAACTTTATTTTTAGGATCCTATGCTGATGTAGATTGCACAGTCAACTGCTTCTTTAAAGTAACTCTCTAAAAGACAACATGGTATCCAAAATTGGGATTGACATATATACACTATTGGTACTATGTATAAAATAGATCACTAATGAGACCTACTGCATAGCACAGGGAACTCTACTCAGTGCTCTGTGGGGACCTAAAAGGAAAGGATATCTAAAAACAAGGGGATATATGAATACATGAAACTGATTTTCTGGGCTGTACAGCAGAAACTAATGCAGTATTTAATGCAGTAAAGCAACTGCCCTCCAATAAAAACTTTAAAAATTAAAATAAATCAGATCCTGGAACATATAAAAGGCATTAGTGAAAAAAATGTAAATTCCAAATTAAGGTCTATAGTTTAGGTTAAAGTGTTGCAACAATGATACTTCCTTAGTTTGGAAAAATATACTATGGTTTGGTAAGGTATGAACATTCTGAGATGACAGTAAAATGTTAAATATGGACCCCAATATTTTGGCAAATTTTGTAAATAGGATTGCTCCAACATTTAAAAAGAAATGCAATCCAATGCATAGAAAGAAGTGTTAGTTTCTTTTTAGTATTTAGTAATCTTGGGAATCATGATTTTTTTTTTATTTTCAGTGGGTTAGATATGAGAAAACAATATGTAAAGAAATCTAAAAACAAAATTTAAAAGAAGACCTTGATGAAGTTTTATTTCTTAAACCCTGAGATAGAGTTGCTGTTAAGTTGTGTCTGACTGTTTGCAAACCCACGGACAGCAGCACGCCAGGCTTCTCTATCTTTCACTATCCCAGAGTTTGCTCAAACTCATGTCCATTGAGTTGGGGAGGCCATCCAACTAGCCATCCTCTGTCGTCCCCTGCTTCTCCTGCCTCAATCTTTCCCAGCATCAGAGTATTTTCCAATGAGTCAGTTCCTCACATCAGGTGGCCAGAATATTGGAGTTTCAGCTTCAGCATCAGTCCTTCCAATGAATATTCAGGACTGATCTCCTTTAGGATTGACTGGTTGGACCTCCTTGCAGTCCAAGGACTCTAAAGAGTGTTCTCCAGCACCACACTTTGAAAGCATAAATTCTTTAGTGCTCAGCCTTCCTTATGGTCCAACTCTCATAACCATACATGACTCCTGGAAAAACCATAGTTTTGACTATATGGACCTTTGTTGGCAAAGTAATGTTTCTGCTTTTTACTGTGCTGTTTAGGTTGGGCATAGCTTACTTTTCAAGGAGCAAGCATCTTTTAATTTCATGGCTGCAGTCATTGTTTGCAGTGATTTTGGAGCCCAAGAAAATAAAGTCTGTCACTGTTTCCACTTTTCCCCATCTATTTGCCTTGAAGTGATGGGACCGGATGCCAGGATCTTAGCTTTTTGAATGTTGAATTTTAAGCCAGCTAAAACTCTTTCTCTTTCATCAAGAGGCTCTTTAGTTCCTCTTTGCTTTCTGTCATTAAATTGGTATCATCTGCATATCTGAGATTGTTGATATTTCTCCCAGCAATCTTGATTTCAGCTTGTGAGTCATCCAGCCAGGCATTTCTCACGATGTACTCTGAGTATAAGTTAAATAATGGTTTCTCTGGTGGCTCAGATTATAAAGAATCTGCCAGCAATGAAGGAAACCCAGGTTTGATACCTGGAGAAGGGAATGGCTAACTACTCCAGCATTCTTGCCTGAGAATTCTATGGGCAGAGGAGCCTGGTGGGCTATATATAGTCATGGGTTCACAAAGAGTCAGACATAACTGAGCAACTAACATTTTCACTTTATTTCCATAGTGTTTCAAAACATTTTGAATTGGTTTCCAAAATTGAATAATATTTTACCATAAATTTTTTTTGTTTCTAGTTTTTAGTTTTACTGAATATTTAATTTGCAATGTTGAATTTTCACTGTACAACAAAGTGGTCCAATTACACATACACACACACACACACACACACACACACACACACACATATATGTATATTCTTTTTCATTTTTTTCTATTATAGTTTATCATAGGATATTAAATATAGCTCCTTGTGCTATACAGTAGGACCTTGTTTATTCATCCCGTGTGTAACAGTTTTCATCTACTAATCCCAAACTCCCGCCACATCCTTCCCTCCTTTCCTCCTTGGTTGGCGACCATAAATCTCTGTGTTTGTGATTCTGTTTCTGCTTCAGAGATAAGTTCATTTGTGTCACATTTTAAATCCCACATATAACTGATAACATATATCAGAAAAATCTTAATTTCTGGCTTGTTCTGAAAATCAGAAGGTAGGGTAACATTGCACCCACAATTCCAGACACTGAAGTAGGTGGAAACAGCACAGAGGTGTCTCCCAGGGTTAGGCATGAACTTTCCAGTCCCCTCAATGTCCCCTTCCTCCCGAACTTCCATCACTCCTCAGAGCCTTGCTCTGAGCCCCGCTTCATTCATTTCACCCCCCACTCATAAGGCATTGAACTGGCAACCACAACTCTAGGTCACAGTAACTCCTCTCGTGAAATAAATGAATTTTACTGTTAGCAATTTGCACACAGTTGCATGCTTGGGCTTCCCTGGTAGCTCAGTTGGTAAAGAATCTGCCTGCAATGCAGGAAACCCTAGTTCCATTCCCAGATCAGGAAGATCCCCTGGAGAAGGGATAGGCTACCCATTCCAGTATTCTTGGGCCTCCCTAGTGGCTCAGATGATAAAGAATCTGCCTGCAGTGTGGGAGGCCTGGGTTCTATCCCTGGGTCGGCAAGATCCCCTTGAAGGATGGCACGGTAACCCACTCCAATATTCTTGCCTGGAGAATCCCTGTGGATGGAGGAGCATGGCAGCTACATTCCATGGGGTCACAGAGTCAGACATGACTGAGCAACTAAGCACAGCACAGCGTACTTAGACAAACACATCACATTATTTAGAACCCATATTGTAGGGAAAAAGCCCTTCAGTTTTGGATTGAGGCAGATATTCTCTCTGTTTTATTGAGATAAAATTGACATATAACATTAAGTTTAAAGTATATAATGTGTTGATTCAATTCAGGTATATTTTGTAGAGTGTCATGTAATTACCATTCTGGGGACTAAAATGTCCACTTATTAACTGTCTCCACTTTGTAGGCATCTCTTCCAATCTTTGTTCTATGTATTTACATATCTATCTGTCCATCTATTTATCTTTATATGTCTAAAATATGAATCTACCAAATACACAGTTTTTCACTTTACTATTTTACTTAGGATTAACTTTACACTTAACTAGCATGAGCTTCTCAGTTTCCTTATCTGTAAATGGGGATAATAAACCAACTCTGAAGGAATTTTATGGGAATTAAATATAATTCTGTATATGAAGTCACGAGTGCATCGCAGGTCCTCAGTAAATAACTTTCTACCCCTTTTTCATTACTCCCAGGTCCAGTGACTGACATGGAGGGATAGGTTTCAAAATAACTGAATGGTTTTTTCTACAAATTCTAAAATTGAAGTTTAAATTCTGATAGGTGGAGTTTCAGGTCACTTGAGTTGCAACACTGAAGTCTAACACAAATGACCTAATTTTGTGACAGAATTATTTTTTCAAAGTCTGGCCCAGGCTTCCCTGATAGTTCAGTTGATAAAGAATCTGCCTGCAATGTGGGAGACCTGGGTTTAATCCTTGGGTTGGGAAGATCCCCTGGAGAAGGAAACAGCTACCCGCTCCAGGATTCTGGCCTGGAGAATTCCTTGGATGGTATAGTCCACAGGGTTGCACAGAGTCAGACATGACTGAGTGACTTTCATTTTCTTTCCCGTTCTAAACTCTGCAGTCTAAACCGCGCTGAGGCAGGGTAGAGAGGATGCTGCAAGGACTAGAGATGATGCCGACAGCCTTTCCTACTGAGTCAATAATCACACATTTCTTAACTTTAACTTATGTTTTGCTATGGCCGAAAGAAAAGTTAACTGATGGAGTTTGTTTTATCCCTTACGTGCCTTGGTTGTCTTATACAAAATTAAAATATTGGAGAGCTATATCTGTATCTACCTCTGTACATAACGATAAAGGGGAAACTTTCCTAATTGCTTTTCTTAAAGTATGTGGGTTATCAGATGAGATGTTCCAAATGGAAATTCCCTTAGTGACTAATTCCTTCATAAATTATTAATTTATTCTTGATGAGTTCTGTGTGTCGGGCACTTGGTAAAACACTGTAGGTGATTTGACATTGAATGAGACGTGGTCCCTGTCCTCCTGGAGATTACATTCAAGCAAAGAATGTAATAACCATATAACTTATTACTGATAACCATAGTGTGAGAAGAGCAATACAGATCATACATGAGGCACAAAGAAACAAAAGAGAGGGTTTCCACTCACAGGGATTAGAAAATATCACAGAAGAGACAACAATCAAATCAGTGCAAGTTTTCCTGGTTCTCTTTTTGAACACAATGTAGGTTCATCAGATAGAAATTGGGAAATACATACTGGTCATTAAAATAATTGTTACCATATCCCTCAGAGGTAAGTATCATTGACTTTCATAACATATTTTTTCTATGAAAGTGTTAGTAGCTCAGTCGTGTCCCACTCTTTCCAACCCTGTGGGCTGCCAGACTCCACTGTCCACGGGATTTCCCAGACAAGAACACCGGAGATGGTAATCATTTTCTCCTCCAGGGGATCTTCCTGACCCAGGGATCAAATCCAGGTCTCCTGCATCATAGGCAGATTCTTTACCATCTGAGCCATCAGGAAAGCCTTATACTCATAATTTTTTTTTCCAAAATCATAAACATATGAAATGCATGCCTTCACACTTTCTTCATTCACTTAAAATTACAGTCTGGTCATTTTCCTTTGCTATCAGGGCTTCCCTGGTAGCTCAGTTGATAAAGAATCCGCCTGCAATGCAGGAGACCCCAGTTCAATTGCTGGGTGGGGAAGATCCACTGGAGAAGGGAAAGGCTACCCACTCCAGTATTCTTGGGCTTCCCTTGTGGCTCAGATGGTAAAGAATCCACTTACAATGCCGGGTTCGATCCCTGAGTTGGGAAGATCCCCTGGAGAAGGGAGATGTTACCCACTCCAGTATTCTGGCCTGGAGAATGCCATGGCCCATAATGTCCATGGGGACACGACTGAATGACTTTCACTTTTGCTTTCATTATATTTCTATAAAATAGTATGTTTACTCTCCTGTAATAAGACATACCTCCAAATTTGTATCCTCCATCTAGCTATACAAAGACATTAAACAGGACAGGCCACTTGCAGCAACACAGAGGGAACTAGAGATTGTCATATTGAGTGAAGCAAGTCAGAGAAAGACGAATATCACATGGTATCACTTCTACGTGGAGTCTAAATAAAAGGTACACATGAACTTAGGTACAAAACAGAAGTGGGGTCACAGATGTAGAGAACAAACTTGCGGTTACTACGGGATAGGAGGGGTGGGGATAAATCGGGAAACTGAAGCTGATAGGCCCACACTACTGTCTGATAAAGAACACTAAAAGGAGCCTACTGCACCGCACAGGAAACTCTGCTCAATACTCTGTAGTTGCCTATATGGGAAAGGACTCTTACAAAAGAGGGGATATATGTATATGTTAGGCATTCAATCATGTCTGACTCTTTCCAACCCCATGGACTGCAGCCCACCAGGCTCCTCTGTCCATAGAATTCTCCAGGCAAGAACACTGGAGTGGGCTGCCATTCCTTTATCCAGGGGATCTTCCCAACCCAGCAGAGAGGTTCTTTACCATGTGAGCCACCAGGGAAGCCCATTTCATCACCTTTATTCAGTGAATTATCATTAGTGACATTTATTATGCCTTTTCTTTTTGCTATTATAAATAATAATGTGATGACCTTCCTTATATGAGAGTCTTGGCTGAAATGAAAGATATTCCAATAAGGAAAATGTGAAGTAGAAGAAAAAATAAATTCGTACATGGGAAGAGTTGGCTTGAGAAAATATGAGAAATAGCAGCAACCTAGGCATGATCAAAGTACTACATAAAGGTGGGTCTATCAGAAGACCAGGGTCCCCCTGGGAGAGAAGCTCACCATCCGGCCACAGTGGTGAGACCACGTTGTCCTGTGAGCGTGAGGGCTGCAGAGTCTGTATTCACTTGAGAGTTGGTAGGTTGAAAGTTTCCCTCAAAAGATCTTTTTTTTTTTTCCCACCTGCCTCTCATTAACATCTAGCATGATACTTCTGAATTTTTAGAGTGATGGCCAGGGAGGTTTGGACATACAAAAATATTTATGAAAATAGTAATATTATCAAAGATTTGGTTTCTAAAAACCAAGATTATTTACTAGGTTTTTGCAAAAAATAGCAGTGACTCATTTCGGTCTGGAATGGTGAATAGTGAAATTTTGACCTTTAACAAGCTGAAAACCAGCTGAAAGAAAGGGCCAGAAATAGATCTAATGCCATCATTGACTCTGAGAGGAAGTTCTGAAAATTATTCACTTTATAAAATCACTGAATATAGATAGATGCAATTATAATAGACAAATGCCTTTACATAGATGAGGTACACTGCATAATTTTATTTATCTTTTCCAACACCTTATATTCTAAATCATAAATTTGAAATGTAACCCAGACTTTGAGACATGAACTCTGGGATAGCTATTTTGAAACCTATTACTCTAAAAGCTTAGCCTTTAGTTAAAGTTCTATGGACCTAGTTTCAAGTCATTGAAACAAATTACCCTGTTATATAAATATTACATAAATCCATTAACTCTTCACTGGCTTACTTATGAAATACTTATGAATTTCTTAATACTCAACCAGGTTTCCTATTCAATATTAAGTTCTCAAGAGAATACAATCAACAAGTCTATATTAGTATTCAGTGTAGGGTTTTTAATAACAATGTCAACCATAAGACATACAGAATCTCTATACTTAAATTTAACCAACAGTTTCTCATACACATATCTTCCTTTAATGGAGCTGCTTTCATTCTACAAAAACAAAATAAAACAACACAGGGAAGCTTAAGAGGAGTATATATGAGGCATTTCCTAATTTTTGTTTTAATCAGATTTTCAAGGATTCTATGTATAGGGTGCTTGAAAAGCTGATTAAAACAGAAATTAAGAAACACTTCATGTATATTCCTTGTAAGTTTTTCTGTCTTTTATTTATTTCTTTTAGAGAGACAATATTTAAATGTATGATTATCTTTTTAGAAATAGATTAGGCAAGTGACTGTTTAGTTGATTTTGAAGGCCTCTGGATAAGACTGATGCCACTCAAAATGTTCCGATTATCAGTAAAGTGTGACCTCTGTAGACCTGTTGGCCTCTGTGAATGTGGCCTGGGAAGCACTGTGCCAGGTGTATTGTACAATGGTGTCTGCTTGTCCCGAAGCCCACAGGTCAGAGAGCCCAGTATGTGATCTGCTGCAGGGCCGCACACTTTGATAAACTTGACCTTGATGACATAGGGCATGGACATTCTCAGTGATCTTTGGGGTGCATTAATCACAGCTGAATTTGTCAGATATCAATCCTTTGCAGGTTAGATCCAGAGAGAGAGGCAGTGAGAGACCCCAAGTTAAATTTCAAGGCCCTAATATGTCCACGTCAAAAGGAGTAAACCCTTGGCTTGAGTAATGATACAGGAAATACTGTGCCAAATTAAGTTGCACCAATGTTTGAGAGGTGTTTAGAACAATCACAGCATGGCCCTACAGACATTCAAATGCAACAGAGAGAACTTGATTGGTGTAGCTTTGTGGAGCACATGTGAATACATGTGGAAACCAGTCTGACAGGTCAGTCTGCCAACAGCAAATGGCAGAGGGATGGTGAGAAAGACACTAGCCTTGGATTCAGGAGAAAGGAGTTTTTATTCCATGCATTGACATCAACTACTCATGTTAGTTATATCACCGCTCCCCTCCCCACTTGCCCCCCACCCCCGACACAATGACTGTCAACTCTTTATTGGCTACAGAAAAAGAGCAGATTTGACTAATAGATCTCTATTTTTCTTATTAATAACAAGAACCTTTGCCTGTAAATATTAGCTACTAGTGACAACACACAGTGTGTAAGCTAGCAAAACCACAGGAAACAGAAAATAAGAACAATTCCAGTGGTAAAGAATCTACCTGCCAATGGAGGAGACATGGGTTCAATTCCTGGGTTGGAAAGATCCCCTGGAGGAGAGCTTGGCAATCCACTCCGGTATCCTTGCCTTGGAAATCTCATGGACAGAGGAGCCTGGTGGGCTATACAGTTCATGGAGTCACAGAGTCAGACATAATTTAGTGGCTAAACAATAGCAACCAATATTCTTGCTTTTCAAATCTGAAGCAGATACAAAATTGAATTTTTAAAGAAGGAATCCCATTACCTTGCTACTCAAAGTATGGTGACCCTGGAAGCATCTTAGAACTGGAATCTCAGGGCCTTCCCCAGATTTCCCAAATCAGAATCTGTTCCTCGGGTGATGTGAGTACAGAGTGATGTTTGAGAAGCCTTGCCCTGGTTCATGGCTAGTATGTAAAATTCACAAAAATCTCACCTCGAGTTATCTTCACATTTGGCTTAGCGCCTGGTGCGTGGCAAGAAGGCCGTGGAGAAGGAAGAGAGCTGGATGGATTGATGCTTTGGGAAAGGGCCTCTTGCATTCCTGAACTTGCTTTTCGTGTGGATGTATGAGTCTTCTGGCTCCTCTGCTTGATCCCTTACTCCTTCTCAGTTGTACCATCATGCATTGGTTAATTCTTAAAGAAAAACTGGGAATGCTTGTTTAGTTTCGACCTTCTTTCTTTGGGAATTAGCTGCCCACCAGGCATATGCATTCTCCAGCCTGCCCTCCCCTGCTTCCCTCCTGGAGGAAGCTGGCCCTGGTCCTGCATTGTGTGTACCTGCAACTGGGTGCCTGAGCCTGCCTAATTCTGGCTTACCTTAGCAAGTCCATCTGATGCTCTACGTAAGCTATATCTTCCACCCTAGCTGTCTTCAGAAATAAAGATGGTTATACTTTGCCTTCTTTCACACTGTGTTCAAAAACTGGGTGTGGAGAAGGTGATGCCATTATTTAGATGTGCTCAATCATTCCAACAATTATCAGTAACTCTCAATCTTTTTTTTTTTTCTTAATTTTTACTTGGAGGATGATTGCTTTACAGTTTTGTGTGGTTTCTGCTGTACAACAATGTGAATCAGTCACTGGTATTCACATGTCCCCTCCCTTTAGAGCCTCGCTCCCACCTCACCCCATCCCAACCCTCTAGGTCATCACAGAGCACCAAGCTGAGTTCCCTGTGCCATACAGCTGCTTCCTGCTAGCTAGCTCTTTTACAAATGCATATATGTGCACATGCTCAACTGCTTCAGTCACATCCCAATTCTTTGCAGCCCTATGGACTGTAAACCGCCAGGCTCCTCTGTACATGGGATTCTCCAGGTAAGAATACTGGAGTGGGATACCATGCCTTCCGACCTAGGGATGGAACCCACATTCCCTGTGTCTTCAAATGGTAGTGTATAAATGGCAGTGCTACTCTCTCATTTCATCCCACCTTCTGCTTCCTCTGCTTGCAACCTTGAATCTTGATTCAGCGGATCACTAATGATTAATCCTCTTCAGTCCCCTGTAATGTGAGGTGATTGGGTGACATCAGTGGTCGCCATACTTGGGTCAGCTTTAGAATTATCCATGGAGTTGAGAGAACAGTATATAGATCAAAATCTACAATGGGAGTCACATATCTGCATTTTGCAAAGGTGATTCAGGGGATGCAAGCCTGGAGACTGTCATTGTTCTTGGATTCAACTTGTAGTCCACCTTCCAACATTGTAGGTACCACATAGGTGCTTGTTAGAATTGTAGAGTACTTGGGTTTGCCTCAGAAATACTGAATCAGGATCTACTAGCTCTCCATGTTTTTATGTATGAATGTTCAACAGGAAGAAATCTTGCCTAGAATAGTATTATCCAATAGTCCTTCCTACTCTGCAACCACTGGGATTTCATTTTCATTGCTCTGTCTCTAGCTCTTTGCATGTAACAATGTCTTCAATAAATATTTATTGAGCAAATTAGTCCATTTTCTGTTCTGTTCCCTGGAATGTGACAATGGCTTAAATATTTGCTTATGATCATATGTGCTTATTCCTTAATAAATAGCAGACAGAGGCATCAGTCTCTCTCTTTGGTCATTGAGAGTTAGAACAACCCTGAGTTCAAAATCTTACTCACCTAAAGCTCCCTCATCCTTTATGAATTCTGATAATAATTTGATGAGAAAAATCTTCTAGGACATTCCATCCCTCAGATTATAATTATTTCCCTTCTGATTTTTCTTTTGCCAAATTCAAAGGGCTTTTCTCAGAGTTTTAGTCCTACACCTCATTCTGGAAGCTTTAACAGCATTTTAACAGTATTCATTACTCTCACCTTCTAAAAGTTTTCTTCAATTGGCTTTCATGATATAAGATTTGTTTGCTCTATTTTTGATCACTTTTTAAGTTTTTTTTTAAAATTTCTGACAGTCTCCTTCTTCTCAATCAATTTTTAAATAAAAACAATCCATTCTTTATGGTATAGCCGAATTATCACCTCCAGAATGAAGATCTGAAGTCTCTACCGTCTCTAACTACATTAAGAACAAATCATCGTTTAACTTTGTTCTAGTCATTTTATATGCAGTTAGAAAGAGATCAAGATGAAAACATCTCACATTCCACAGCTGAGTTTAGCAGGTCCGGCACAATTTTGCCAGCAAAGAAAAATGGTTAATAAATAAGTTTTTACATAATGGGGAACAACTTTGTTATACAGGAAGAGGAATTGATCACAGGGGTAGTCTATGGTAGAAAATTATACCACAGGGTCTTTAAAGAAACTCCAGATTCCTGAGACTTGTTCCTGCGGCAGATATTAATTCAGAAGTTTTGCAAAGGGAGCAGAGGGCTGATGTTTAAAGTGAAAATATCACTCAGGCAATTCAAAAGCACACCTGGCAGTGGTTGTCGTTCAGTTGCTGAATTGTGTATGACTCTTTGTGACTCCATGAACTGCAGCTTGCCAAGTTTCCCTGTCTTTCACCATCGCCCAGAGTTTGCTCAAAATCATGATCACTGAGTCAGTAATATCATCCAACCAGCCCGTCCTGTCTCCCCCTTCTCCTCCTGCCCTCAATCTTTCCCAGCATCAGGGTCTTTTCCAGTGAGTCGGCTCTTCGCATCAGGTGGCCAAAGTACTGGAGCTTCAGTTTTCCAGCACCAATCCTTCCAATGAATATTGAGTTGATATCTTTTAGGATTGACTGGTTTGATATCCTTGCTGTCCAAGGGACTCTCAAGAGACTTCTCCAGCACCATAGTTAGAAAATATCAATTTTGTGGCACTCAGTCTTCTTTATTAGTTTCTACTGAAATATCTATTTTTATAGATAAGAATGCCCTTTCAGGACAAATTCAAAAATCTAACTAGTGACCATTATTAAGAAGACTTTTCGATTTCATTCTGCTAGCTAAGCAGAACCAAACAGAGTATCTGATGTTTTGCGGTGAGGGGGAAAGGAAAAGTCAGACACATATACAAAGCTGACAAAAATTCTAGTGGCTGAGTCTAACCATTGCCTAATACCACACACATGAGTGACCTTGACTCTGACTGGAGATTAAATTATGATTACAAAGATGGCTTGATTGAAACAACCATTGTAAACATATTTCAATCATTTTGAAGATAATTATAGCACCATTTTGTAGTCATTTAACAAGTAGCAGGAAAAAAATTAGAATTTCTTTCATGTAAAAAAGGAAACGAAATACCTGAAAATTTATGACTAGATCTTCATTTGGTTTATTAGCCGTTATTCCTGAAATATTGCCAAACCATTCCATTCTTCATAGTCAGGCTCAGCACATCATAAAAGGTTACCTATGGTGAGGTGACAACAGGCACTTAATTCTTCTGTCTCCATGTACCCGCAGCGCCTGGTGAATTTACGGGGCTCAAGCCAGGTGTTCTAATTCATTTCAACAGGTGTTCTCAAATTTCCTTCTACAAATCTATTAGCAAATAGGATTTCTTTGTCATGTCAATTTGCATACAATAACAAACGCTGTTGTTCCTCGTGTCTGAAATGAGACACAATTGCTTGGCTTGTGTAGGACTGGGAAAAATTTGGTGACATTTGCTGCAGAACAGGGTATGCCTCTTCACTGAAAGACTGGTGGAGCATTCTAGGGATCAATCAATACTTGTTGACTGTCTTCCCAGCTGTTTATTCAGCACATCCCTGCTATATTTCATTATGAGAAATTGTGGCTTATTCTTCTGTTCAAGCCAATCTATACTTATTCCACTTTTCAGCACTTAATTCAGTATTCTGTTGGTCAACCCTGTCACAACAATACATCCAGGAGGAAAAATCCTTGCTAAGCTTTTCAGCATTTAAATGACTACACTGACCCTAAGTAAGTTCCAGTATTTTAGAAGGCTCCTTTTATTTTTTCCAGATTCTGCATCTACATGAAATTTTTGGTATGACTTCCATTTACCTGGCTTTCAATTCACAATGAAAATGTTTCATGTAGGTTCTATTTGGGTGGCAGAGTTAGTTACTAACTCTGCGTCTCGAGTTAGTAGCAGTTGAGTTTAATAAGCACAAGACAGGTATAAAGTCTATACAGCCAATCTCTTTGACCATCATAACAGCACTGCCAAAACTAAAGCCACTTTTTTTTTCCCATTTTGCAGACACACAAACCAGGATTATGAGTTTTAGTAACTCTCCCAGGGAGAAACATTTAATAAGTGACTAAACTCTCTGAAACCAACTCTGTTTGCTACAAATTCTGCATAATTAGCAATTGTTAGAGTATCCTTGCCAGATGTGGCTGAGTGATACACTTCAAAGATCAATGATCTAGGGAATAAGAAGACTGAGTGATAGTTTTTCCATAATTCATTGTCACAGTGTGTTCAGTATATCTCAGGCACCTACTAGGCAACAGATAGATGGAAGATTCAGAGATGAACAAGAGGTCATCCCTCAGGAAGCTTTTAGTTAAGTTCCATGCTCGTCAATATAACTGCTAGTCACCTGTGGCTATTTAAATGTGTTTAAAGTAATTAAACTTAAATAAAACTAAAAATTACATCCCTTGGTTAGATTGGACACATAAGTATTCAGTAGAGATGTGGCTATCCTACAATACTGGACACTGTAAATATAGGTCATTTCCATTATAACAGAAAATTCTATGAGCACTGCTTATTTGGATATTTGTGTAATGAACCATATGAGTAAAACTATGGCAAATGGTTCCATGTTCTCGGATTTGACATGGTTGATAAGAGATATTCACTCTTTACTACACTGATTTTACCATGTTTATTAATTAAACCTTCAAAGCCCTGATTCCCTGGTAGCTCAGATGGTAAAGAGTCTTCCTGCAATGTGGGAGACCAGAGCTCGATCCCTGGGTCGGGAAGATCCCCTGGAGAAGGAAATGGCAGCCCACTCCAGTATTCTTGCCTGGAAAATCCCATGGAGGGAGGAGCCTGGCGGGCTACAGTCCATAGGGTCACAAAGAGTTGGACATGACCAAGCGACTTCACTTTCAAAGCCAACACAGTAGTGGTGAAAAACTTTGCTGAATATACTGAAAAAAGAGTCAGGCACACACTAGAATTCAGTGCAGGTAATTGGTATTGCAATGCAAGTTTTCCTACTAAAATTATGGTGAAACATAAAAATGCACCCATCTGTATAATACAACGTGGGGGCGGTGGGACAGGGCCTGGGGGAGGGGGGTCAGGACAGGACTGCAATCTTCTTTGTAGAAGTTCATCAAAATATGGTTCATCTCAAAGTATGCTAAATTAAAGCCACTGCTCTCAACTAATCTGAAACAACCATAAAAGGGCTAAACACAGACGTGACATATTAACTGCCACAGTTCCTTATTTAGGTAACCAAAGAGCATCAAATCAAATTAAAATGTATCATCTCTGCTGCCGCTTCTTCTAGTGCTGTACTTTCTGGAACTTCCTTCTCTAAACTTGACCTTGTACTGCTCTTTCGCTGCATGATGGCCAGTTCATTGGATCAAAGGTTGACTTTTAAAGCATAGTTTGTAACTTAGAGTTTATCTCTTTCTTTTTGTCAGTTAGTGTAAAAATGAAAGAAAATGATGCTACATGGAGCAGGTAGCTCTACTATAATGAGAAGTCATTTAGATTTTATGGCTGTTTCTGCTACTAATCCTATGAGGTAGTAGTAGGTGAAATGAAATTGCAAAGGTCAGAGACTGATGAGTGGAAATATGCTGAGTGGAAATACAAGCACCATGCTCATCTGTCTTTAATTTTTAAAGCAAACTATTAAGCAAAGGCTTGGAAGAGGGGTCTTAACCCTGCATTTGAATGTGTACACATAAGCAAAGTAACTTTTTATAACGCTCCTAAATGTGCTTGTGACTTCAGCTTCTGCCTGAGTGAGCCTACTCAGAAACCAGAAAGACACTCTATGTTTATTCCTGCTCAGAATGCTCATTCCTGTCCCCCCTTTTCATCAGGCTGTCAGGCAGCTCGGGTGACTGGTAAACCAGGTCTGTATCACTCGTGTTCAGCAAACAGGTCAATTCAGGCTTTAATAGCCAGAAGACAGATCAGACCAGGGTCACAAAGGGACAATTCACTGAGCCAAGCAGCCAGCTGCTGGGTATTTCTTGGCCAGCAAGGTGGAATTTTGCTGTGGCTGCTATTTCGGTTGTAGAAATCTACACCTTCAATCAACATGGATACCTTTTGTAGGGAATGGACTCCTTGGTTAGATTGTTTTCCTCTATTCCCAGCATTTTTACCTCCAGCCACTTCATGCATTCATACACCCTACCTAGCTTTTGAGAAGTTAGATTTTCAAATCCTGGATGTCTTATACAGAGATTTATCAGAAAAGCAGATTTGCTTACAAATAACAATCTTTCAAGTACACATACTAAACAATTATGTTAAAATCCTAAAATTGGAGATATTCTATACAAAGTAATTTATAATCATCATGTTTCATGTCAAATATGAAAAACATACAAATTTGTGTGAACTAGGTTCAGACAAGAAATCCCTGAGCTAGTTATGTTTCTATATGTGGCTGGTTAAGGGACTCTGCTTGCTAAATCCATCATTTCCTATCATTTCCATATCAGGATTTTTAAGGATGCTGCAGGCGATATTATATTCTCCCTTACTATTGTGTCAAAGAACTATTACTTCTATTAAGGTTTTACTATTCCTTCTGCAAATGGTTTCCACTTCGCTCCTTTTGCTGTGGTCCTCTCGTTCTACACTTCTTCAAAGATTATCTCCTCTAGCTTCTGCTGCTTCTCTGCTGGCTGCTCCGCTTCTCCTGCATCAGGTTCAGCCTGCCCACACCTTTCAGTCATCACACACACATTGCCCGAGTAACTCGCTCTCTGCCCCTGTGATCGCTCTCTCGTGCCTCCAGACACATGGACTGGTCCTGACTTTCTCATCTTCATCTCCTCCTGGGGAAGGCTGCTTCTCCATTCCTGCAGCTCGATATCCATCATTTCCTCAGTTCCCTCTTCTTTCATCCTCCCAGGATTATAGAACAAGCTACTATTTTCAGTCTTAGAAGCAAGTTGTTCATGTGACTGAAGAGGGTAGGAGAATAAATGCAAAGCATGTGAGTAATGATGCGAACCAGCTACATATGTTCTCTATCTGCAAAGAGTGTGTATGTTACAATCCAAGCCTCTTTACCAAGAGAAAACTGGAAACTTTCCAGTTCTGTATATCTAATCAACCTACCTACTATTTAACAGGAAAAAGATAAGTGATTAAGAGAAGGACGGAGACCTAAACTCCTCCTGGTGGAGGAATAGGTGGACATGGAGTACATCTCTCTCCACGGATGCATCAGGAATACACTTTCAACACAGAAATGCATGCAGAACACCAGCTGAGAGTACATAGGAGTACCTGACCAGTGGAAAAAATATATAGACCCATGCAAAACTTGGTAG
Source organism: Antilocapra americana (assembly GCA_007570785.1). NCBI lineage: Eukaryota > Metazoa > Chordata > Mammalia > Artiodactyla > Antilocapridae > Antilocapra > Antilocapra americana. The sequence continues at coordinate 1,235,614 of ML661334.1, forward strand.
GACAAAGGAACTAGGGGGAAAAACAGGAGTGTTTGTAGGACTGGACCTGCCCTCAGCGGATGGGGGAACTGAAGCAGGGGTCCGATCCCCACACTGGGGCAATTGTCTGAGTCAGAGAAGAAACATTAAGGTTGAGAGTGAAACAGCTGATCTGTGGTAGCCTAAAGGGAATGAGAATCAGACAGTCTTTGCCACAGCTGGAAGGCACAGCAGATGGGAGCTGGAGTTTAGAGTGTGGAGCGATCCCAGGGTGAGGGCTGCTGTTGACTGTAGACAGATGGATCCAGGGGATGTGAGGGAGGAGACTGTGGTGGCAAATGCCTGTGGAGGAAAGCCAGGCAGCCATGGAAGCAAGGCAATACTGCTGAGTCAAGCATAAGGGGTGAACCCATCATCATAGCATCTCTCTCCCCACACACTAGCATCAGCAGCTGAGCAATAGAGAGGCTGGCCCATCAAAAGTCTTTCAAAAAATTGCAGAGGAAGGAGCACTTCCAAACTCATTCTATGAGGCCACGATCACCCTGATGCCAAAACCAAAGACAACACACACACAAAAAAACTTCAGGCCAATATCACTGATGTACATAGTTGAAACGATCCTCAACAAAATTTTAGCAAACAGAATTCAGCAACACATGAAAAAGCTCATACACCATGATCAAGCTGGGTTTATTCCAGGGATGCATGGATTCTTCAATACACAAAAATCAATGAATGTGATATACCACATTAACAAATTGAAAGATAAAAAAGCATATGATAATCTCAATAGATGCAGAAAAAGCCTTTGACAAAACTCAGCACCTATTTGTGGTTAAAACGCTTCAAAAATGGACATAGAAGGCACCTACCTCAAAATCATAAAGGCCATATGTGATAAGCCTACAATAAACATTATTCTCAATGGTGAAAACCTGAAAGCATTCCCCCTAAGATCAGGAACAAGACAAGGGTGTCCACTTTCACCACTATTATTCCATGTAGTTCTGGAAGTCCTAGATACGGCAATCAGAGAAGAAAAAGAAATAAAAGGAATCTAATCAGAAGAGAAGAAGTAAAGCTCTCACTATCTGCAGATGGCATGATACTGTACATAGAAAGCCCTAAAGATACTATCAGAAAGTTACTAGAGCTAATCAGTGAATTTAGCAAAATTGCAGGATACAAAATCAATACACAAAAATCATTTGCATTTCTATGTACTAACAGTGAAGAACCAGAAAGAGAAATTAAGGAATCAATCCCATTCACCATTGCAACAAAAATAATTAACTATCTAGGAATAAATTTACCTAAGGAGACAAAAGAACTGTACACAGGACATTATAAGGCACTAGGGAAAGAAATCAAAGAAGACATAAACAGATGAAGAGATATTCCATGTTCTTTGATAGGAAAAATCAATATTGTGAAAATGACTATACTACCACATGCAACCTACTGGTTCAATGTGATCCCTATTAAATTACCAATGGCATTTTTCAGAGAAATAGTACAAAAAATTTCACATTTCATATGGAAACACAAAAGACCCTGAATAGCCAAAGCAGTCTTGAGAAAGAAGAATGGAGCTGGAGGAATCAAACTTCCTGACTTCAGACTATACTAAAAAGCTGCAGTCATCAAGACAGTATGGCACTGGCACAAAAACAGAAATATAGACCAATGGAGCAAGATAGAAGGCCCAGAAATAAACCCATGCATCTATGGGTACCTTATTTTTGACAAAGAATATACAATGGGGCAAAGACAGCCTCTTCAATAAATGGTGCTGGGAAAACTGGACAGCTACATGCAAAAAAAAGAAATTAGAACACTTCCTAACATCATACACAAAGATAAACTCAAAACAGATTAAAAGCCTAAATGTAAGGCCAGAAACTATACAATTCTTAGAGGAAAACATAGGCAGAACCTTCGATGACATAAATCAAAGCAAGATCCTCTATGACCCACCTCCTAGAGTAATAGAAATAACAACATAAGTAAACAAGTGGGACCTGATTAAACTTAAAAGTTTTGCACAGCAAAGGAAACTTATTATAAGCAAGGTGAAAAGACAACCCTCAGAATGGGAGGAAATAATAGCAAATTAAACAACTGACAAATAATTAATTTCCAAAATATACAAACAGGTCATATAACTCAATGCTCGAAAAACAAACAACCCAATGAAAAAGTGGGGAAAGGACCTAAAAAGACATCTCTCCAAAGAAGACATACAGATGGCTAACAAATACATGAAAAGATGCTCCACATTGCTCATTGTTAGAGAAATGCAAATCAAACCTACAATGAGATATCATCTCACACCAGTCAGAATGGCCATTATCAAAAAGTCTACAAACAATAAATGCTGGAGAGGGTGTGGAGAAAAAGGACCACTCTTGCACTGTTGGTGGGAATGTAAATTAATATAGCTCCTGTGGAAGATGATATGGAGATTCCTTCAAAAGCTAGGAACAAAACCACCATATGACCCAGCAATCCCACTCCTAGGCATACACCCTGAGGAAGCCAAAATTGAAAAAGACACTTGTACACATGTATCCCATTGTTCATTGCAGCACTATTTACAATAGCTGGAACATGGACGCGACCTACATGTCCATTGACAGATGAATGGATAAAGAAGCTGTGATACATATACAGAATGGAATATTACTCAGCCATAAAAAGGAATACATTTGAATCAGTTCTAATGATGTGTATGAACCTAGAACCTATTATACAGAGTGATGTGAGTCAGAAATAAAAAGAGAAATACTGTATTCTAACACATATATATGAAATCTAGAAGAATGGTACTAAAGAATTTATTTACAGGGCAGCAGTGGAGAAACAAACATTGAGAATAGACTTATGGACATGGGGAGAGGGGAGAAGACGGTGAGATGTATGGAAAGAGTAACATGGAAACTTACATTATCATATGTAAAATAGATAGCCAATGGGAATTTGTTTTATGGCTCAGGAAACTGAAACAGGGGCTCTGTGTCAACCTAGAGGAGTGGGATGGGGTGGATATAGAAAGGAGGTTCAAAAGGGAGAAGATAAATGTATACCTATGGCTGATTAACATTGAGGTTTGACAGCAAACAACAAAATTCTGTAAAGAAACTATCCTTCAATAAAAAAACAAATTAAAAAGAGAAGGACAAAGCTTCTCTTGATTCTTATCATAAACAGTATATACTCTCTAGTTCTTTCCTGCTACAGTGCTCAAATTTTATAGTAGGTACCTCACTTGCCCAAAATCATAATCATTTAATCAGCTGAGATATCTTTACATCTTTTTTCTATTTCTTTTTCTTTCTTTTGTATTTAGATTAAATTATCTCATGCTACACAGTTATATTCTCCACTTTTTTTCCCCCATTTGCTATAATGAAACACAAAACTATATTAGTTTGAAGGGCATTGTGCTTGCAATTCTGGGAATAGATAAACACCTCAGTCCAAACAACTAACAGGAAGGCAGCAGAGCCCTTCCTGATAAGGAGACAATTGGATTAAAGATTTACTGAGCATGGCCCTGCCCACCTGAGTAAGACCCTGTTTCCCCACAGCCAGTCCTTCCCATCAGGAGGCTTGCACAAGCCTCTTATCCACATCCATCGAGGGCAGAGAGAAGAAGCAAGAACTATAATCTAAAGGCCTCCAGAATGAAAATCATAATCACAGAAAGCTAACCAAAATAATCACATGTATCACAACCTTCTGTAACTCAGTGAATCCATGAACCATGCCTTGCAGGGCCACCCAAGACAGATGGGTCATTATAGAGAGGTCTGACAAAACGTGGTCCACTGGAGAAGGGAGTGGTAAACCACTCCAGTATTCTTGCCTTGAGAATCCCATGGACAGTATGAAAAGACAAAAAGATAGGACACTGGAAGATGACCCACTCCCACATCAGAAACAGGGTATGCTATCAGGGAAGAGCAAAGAAACAGCTCCAGGAAGAATGAACAGGCTGGGCCAAATCAGAAGCGATGCTCAGTTGTGGATGTCTCTGGTGCTGAAAGCAAAGTCCAGCACTGTAAAAACAATATTGCAATGGAACTGGAATATTAGGTCCATGAGTCAAGGTAAAGTGGTCATGGTTAAGCAGGAGATGGCGAAAGTGAACATTGACACTTGAGGAATCAGTGAACTAAAAGGAATGGAAATAGGCAGATTCAATTTAGATGATCATTATATCTACTGCTGTGAATAATAATCCCTTAAAAGAAATGGAGTAGCCCTCACAGTCAACAAAAGAGCCTGAAATGCAGTACTTGGGTGCAATCTGAAAAATGATGGAATGATCTCAATTTGTTTCTAAGCAAACCATTCAACATCACAGCAATCCTAGATTATGCCCCAACCACTGATGCCAAAGAAGCTGAAGCTGGCCAGTTTTATAAAGACCTACAAGACCTAGAACTAAACCAAAAAAAAAAAAAAAAAAAAGATGTCCTTGGCTTCATAGGGGGGACTGGAATGCAAAAGTTGGAAGTCAAGAAACACCTGGAGTAATAGGCAAATTTGATCTTGGAGTACAAAATGAAGCAGGGTGAAGGCTAACAGAGTTTTGTCAAAAGAATGAACTGGTCATAGCAAATATTATATTCCAACAACACAAGGGATGACTCTACACATGGGCATCATCAGACAATCAATACTGAAATCAGATTGATTATATTCTTTGCAACTGAAGATGGAGAAGCTCTATATAATCAGCAAAAACAAGATCTAGAGCTGACTGTGGCTTGGATCATCAGCTCCTTGTTGCAAATTTCAGGCTTAAATTGAAGAAAGTAGGGAAACCCACTAGGCCATTCAGGTATGACCTAAATCAAATTCCTTGTGATTATACAGTGGAGGTGATGAATGGATTCAAGGAATTGATCAGATAGACAGAGTGCTTGAAGAACTGTGGACAGAGGTTTGTGACACTGTGCAGAAGGCAGTGATCAAAATCATCCCCAAGAAGAAGAAATGCAAGAAGTCAAGGTGGTTGTCTGAGGAGGTCTTACAAATAGTTAAGAAAAAAAGAGAAGCAAAAGGCAAAGAAGAAAAGGAAAGACATGCCCAACTGAATGCAGAATTCCAGAGAATAGCAAGAAGTAATAAGAAAGACTTCTTAAGTGAACAATGCAAAGAAAAAGAGGGAAACAATAGAATAGGAAAGACTAGAGATCTCTTTAAGAAAAGTAGAGATACTCAGGGCACATTTCATGCAAAAATGGGCCCAATGAAGGACAGCAATGACAATGACCTAGCAGAAGCAGAAGAGATTAAGAAGAATTGGCAACAATACACAGAAGAACTGTAAAAAAAAGGTCTAGACCCAGATAGCCATGGTGGTGTAGTCCTTCACCTAGAGCCAGACTTCCTGGAGTGTGAAGTCAAGTGAGCCTTAGGAAGCGTTACTATGAAAAAAGCTAGAAGAGGTGAAGGAATTCCAGTTGAGCTCTTTCAAATTCCAAAAGATGATACTGTTAAAGTGCTGCACTTAAATGCCAGCAAATTTGGAAAACTCAGCAGTGGCCAGAGGACTGGAAATGGTCAGTTTTCATTTTAATCCCAAAGAAGGGCAATACCAAAGAATGCCCAAACTACCACACAATTGACCTCATTTCACATCTAGCAAGGTAATAATCAAAATCCTTCAAGCTAGGCCTTAATGATATGTGAATCAAGAACAGATGGTCAAGCTGGATTTAGAAAAGGCAGAGGAATCAGAGGTTAAATTGCCACCATCCACTGGATCATAGAAAAAGCAAGAGAATTCCAGAAAAATGTCTACTTCTGCTTCATTGACCGTTCTAAAGACTTTGTGTGAGTCACAACAAACTGTGGAAAATTCTTAATGAGATGGGAATACCAGATCTCCTTACTTATCTCCTGAAAAACCTGTATGCACTTCAAGAAGCAGCAGTTAGAACTAGACATGGAACAACTGACTGGTTCAAAATTGGGAAAGGAGCATGACATGCCTGTATATTATTACCTTGTTTATTTAACTTATATGCAGAGTGCATCATGCAAGATGCCAGACTGGATAAAGCTCAAGCTTGCCAGGAGAAATATCAACAGCCTCAGGTATGCAGATGATACCACTCTAATGGCAGAAAGCAAAGAACTACAGAGCCTCTTGATAAGGGTGAAAGAAGGGAGTGAAAAAGTTGAATTAAAACTTAACATTCAAAAACTAAGATCACGGCATCGAATCCCATCATTTCATGGCAAATAGATGGGGGAAAAGTGGAAACAGGAACAGATTTTATTTTCTTGGGTTCTAAAATCACTGTGGATGAAAACTAGTCACAAAATTAAAAAACGTTTGCTCTTTGGAAGGAAAGCTATGACAAACCTAGACAGAATATTAAAAAGCAAAGACATCACTTTACTGACAGAGGTCTGTATAGTCAAAGCTTTTTTTTCTTCCCCAGTAGTCATGTACGGATGTGAGAGTTGGACCATAAAGAAGGCTGAGTGCAGAAGAATTAATGGTTTTGAACTGTGGTGTTGGAGAAGACTCTTGAGAGTTCCTTGTGCAGCAAGGACAACAAACCATTCAATCCTAAAGGAAAACAACCCTAAATATTCACTGGAAGGACTGATGTTGAAGCTGAAGCTGCAAAAGTTTGGCCACCTGATGTGAAGAATCGACTCATTGGAAAAGACCCTGATGTTGGGAAAGACTGAGGGCAGAAGGAGAAGTGAGCAGCAGAGGATAAGATGGCTGAGTGGCATCACTGACTCAGTGATCGTGAGTTTGAACAACAGGAGATAGTGAAGGACAAGGAAGCCTGATATGCTGCAGTCCAAGGGGTCACAAACAGTTGGACGTGAACTGGTGATTGAGCACACACTGGCTAAAGTTTATGAATCTTGAATTCATGAATTAGAACATGTTTGTCTTCATGTTTTTATAGTTTTTATCTAAATTTAATATTTTTTTAATTTAAATTTAATTGGTCTTTACAGTCTAAACTCAGATTTAGTTATAATTTCAACATAGTCACCTGAAAAGAGAAGAGGAAATTGTGTGATCCCAGACAGCAGCATTTAAACATCACCATTCCCCCATAAAGCCATTCTGTTTTATATGACTTTATACTTCTACTGTCGCTGTATCTTTCCCACTGGGTGGCTCAGCCTTCAGTGTGGGCTCCCTGCCTGTGTGTACTGAGTACTCAGCTGCAGTGTGAGCACCTACACAGCAGGTGGTGATGTTTGTAATACACTTTAGCTGGCCATCTTGGGTTAAGTAGGGAGGCTTAAGAAGTTTAGGAACATTCTGTTTCCTTACTGTGCCTTTAAAAAGATAGCAAAACAAAATGTATAACTTTATAATGTATTTATGGTATTAACCAAGTATCAATCAAACATACCTACTCACTTAGAACACCATGTTCTAGACCAACGATATTTATTGAAAGTGAAAATGTTAGACGCTTGGTCCTATCAGACTCTCTGAGACCCCAAGGACTGTAGCCTGCCAGGTTCCCCTGTTCATGGAGTTCTCCAGGCGAGAACACTGGAGTGGGTTGCCATTCCCTTTTCCAGGCAACCTTCCTGACCCAGGGATTGAACCCAGGTCTCCTGCATTTCAGGCAGATTCTTTACTGTTTGAGCCACCATATTTATTATTCTCCCAATTTTACCAGTGATGTTGTCCCTGTACATTCGCTTATGACTAACATCATCTGCTTGCATTTCCACCTTTGCCTTAGTTTAGATGCCTGCATTTCTCTGTGTCTCTGCATGCTTCTTGGAGGTCTTCCATATAAACACATTAGCATCACTGCTAGAACTGTTTTAAATGTTTGTGCTTCACTTTACTCTGCTTTGCAGATATTGCATTTTTCACAAATTGAAGGCCTGTGGCAACCTTGATCAGGCAAGCCCATCTGTGTCCTTTACTAACAGTTTGCTCACTTGGTGTCTCTGTGCCACTTTTTGGTAATTCTTGCACTTTCTCAAACTTCTCCGTTTTTTCACTTCAAACTTTTTCACTATGGTCAGTGATTTTGAGAAGGCTGTTGTGATTGTTTTGAGGTGCCAGGAACAGTACCCATGTAAGACAGTGAGCCTAATCAATAAATGCATGTGTTCTGACTGCTCCACTAGCTGGCCATTTCCCTGTCTGTTTCCCTGTCTCTCCATCTCCCTGGCCTCCTTATTCCCTGAGACACAGAAATATTGAAATTAGGCCAATTAATAAACCTACAATGGCCTCTAAGTGCACAAGTGAAAGGAAAAGTCTCATTTTAAATTAATACTAGAAATGCTCACGCTTAGTGAGGAAAGCCTGTCAAAAGCTGAGATAGCTGTGAATTCAAAGGAAAAGTTCTTGAAAAGAGATTCAAAGTGCTACTGTAGTGAGCACTCAAATGGAACGGCCTTTTCGCTGATACAAAGAAAGTTTTAGTGTCTGGATAGGTGATCAAACAGCTTAAACACTTTCTTAAGCCAAAACCCAATCTAGAACAAGGCCCTAGCTCGCTTGAGTTATGTGAAGGCTGAGAGAGGTGTGGAGGCTGCAGAAGAAAGTCTGAGGCTGGCAGAGTCACGACATTTAATACGTAACAGTACAAAGTAAAGCAGCAAGTGCTGATGTAGAAGCTGCAGAGAGCTATCCAGAAGATTTAACTAAGATAATGAATGAAGGTGGCTACACTAAAAAATGAACTTCCAATGTAGACAAAACAGCCTTACATTGGAAGAAGATGCCATCTAGTACTTTCATAGCTAGAGAGGAGAAGTCAATGCCTCACATTAAAGCTCCAAAGGACAGGCTACCTCTCTTGTTAGGGGCTAATGAAGCCAGTGACTTGAAGTTGAGCCCAAAGTTTATTTACCATTCTGAAAAGTGTAGCATCCTTAAGAATTAAATCTACTCTCTCTGTGCGCTATGAATGGAATTCAGTTCAGTTCAGTTCAGTCGCTCAGTGGTGTCACAGCCTAAATGATAGCGCGTCTGTTTGTAATAAGGTTTATTTCTTTTAAGCCCACTTTTGTGACCCATTTCTCAAAATAAAAACATCCCTTTCAAAACATTACTGTTCATTGACAATGCACCTGCTTACTCAAAGTGCTTGATGGAGATGTACAGTGATATTAATATTTTAATGCCTGCTAATACAACATCCATCCTGCAGCCAATGGGTCAAGGAGTAATTTCAACTTTCCAGTCTTAAAGAGGAGAGTGAAAAAGTTGACTTAAAATTCAACATTCAAAAAACTAACATCATGGCATCTGGTCCCATCACTTCATGGCAAATAGATGGGGAAACAATGGAAATAGTGACAGACATTATTTTCTTGGGCTCCAAAATCACTGCAGATGGGGACTGAAGCCATGAAATTAAAAGACACTCCTTGGAAGAAAAGCAATAACCAACTCAGATGGCATGTTAAAAAGCAGAGACATTACTTTGCCAACAAAAGTCCACACAATTAAAGCTATGGTTTTTCCAGTACTCATGTATGGATGTGAGAGTTGGATGGTGAAGAAAGCTGAGCTCTGAAGAATTAATGCTTTTGAACTGTGGTGTTGGAGAAGACTCTTGAGAGTCCCTTGGACTGCAAAGAGATCCAACCAGTCCATCCTAAAGGAGATCAGTCCTGATTATTCATTGGAAGGACTGATGCTGAAGCTGAAACTCCAACATTTTGGTCACGTGATGCAAAGAACTGACTCAATGGAAAAGCCCCCAATGCTGGGAAATATTGAATGCAGGAGGAGAAGGGGATGATAGAGGACGAGATGATTGGATGGCATCACCTACTCAATGGGCATGAGCTTGAGCGAGCTCCAGGAGTTGGCAATGGACAGGGAGGCCTGGCATGCTGCAGTCCATGGGGTCGCAAAGAGCCGGATACAACTGAGCAACTGAACTGAGTCTTATTATTTAAGAAATATGTTTAACAAGGCTACAGCTGCCATACATAGTGATGCCTCTGAAGGATCTGGGCAAGATCAATTGAACCTTTCTGGAAAGGATTCACCATTCCGGATGCTACGAAGAACATTTGTGATTGCTGGGAGTTGATCAAAATATCAGCATGAACAGGAGTTTGGAAGAAGTTGATTCTAACCCTCCTGTATGACTTCCTGGGGTTCAAGACTTCAGTGGAGAAAGTAACCACAGATGTGGTAGAAACAGCCACAGAGCTTGAGGTAGAAGAGGACCTGAAGGTGTGACTGAATTGCTGCAACCTTATGATAAAACTTAGACAGGTGAGGAATTGCTTCTTATGAATCAGCAAATAAAGTGGCTTTTTGAGATGGAATATACTCCTGGTGAAGGTGATATAAATACTGTTGAAATGACAATAAAGGATAGAGAGTATTAAGTATACAGAGTTGTTAAAGCAGTGATTGGGTTTGAGAGGATCTACCTCAGTTTTGAAAGGAGTTTTACTGTGGGTAAAATCCTATCAAATAGCATTACATGTTGCAGAGAAGTCATTCATCAAAGGGAAAATCAAAGAATGTGGCAAACTGCACTGTTGTCTTACTTTAAAAATTTTGCCATGGGCACCTCAACCTTCAGCGACCACCAAGCCAACCAGCGAGGGTGCACCAGGGACCAAACCTGAGTCTCTCACGTCTACCTGCATTGGCAGTTGGATTCTTTGCCACTGCACCGCCTGGGAAGCCCCCAAAGCCTACAGGACCCAGTATTCCCAGGTGGCCTCCCATCCAAGTACTAACCTCCCATCCAGGTCCAACCCTTCTTAGCTTCCAAGATCAGGCATGATCGGGTGCGGCCAGTTCCCCCCAGGGATCCAACCAGCATCTCTGAGTCTCCCTCATTGCAGGCAAATTCTGAGCTTCTGGGGAGGCCCATGATTAATTAGTAGCTGTCAACATTGAGGTAAGACCATCACCAGCAAAAAGTTTATGATTCATTGAAGGCTCAGATGATGGTTAGCATTTTTAGCAGTATATTTTATCTAACATATATACAGTGTTTTCTTAGACATAATGCTATTGCCCACTTAAGACTATAGCATAACCACATAGTGTAAACACAACTTTTTATATGTACTGGGAAACCCAAAAATTCATGTGACTCACTTTATTGCAACATTTGCTCAATTGTGGTGGTCTGGAACAGAGCCCACAGTGAATCTCTGAAGTAGGTCTATGATATAATTGAGCTACTTTCTGCCACTTCTTGATGCACTTAGCCCATTTTTCTTTCTTACAACTCTGCCTTCTCCCCCTACCTTAATTCCACAGCCAACATTTAATTAAATGGAGTCAGACTGATTATAAAACAATCATTACTTTCCTTTTCTACGCTTGAACGTTCCAATCAGCAGCAGCGTTTGAGTGAGATTCCCCACTGATTACAGCAAGCCTGGACGGCTGAATGGCCTTATTGAGAACACAATGGAATAACTGTTTAATCAGCCTTACCACCGGGCAGTCAAAAGCTGTCAGTCAACTTGGCTTTTATAGACAATATTAAAATCTGCTTCTCTTAAATTCCCTACACATGAACCAATATGAATGGCCTATTTTAAATAACGCTGTCCCCAAGAGGCCAGGCTGTGGGAGGAACATCAGGTTTTCCCAGCTGCACAGATGTAGGAAACAGGCAGAGGTGAATACCGAGCAGTAGAAGATGGTGACTGTAAATTCATGCCCACTACCAGATACTTATTACACTGATGGTGATTCACAGGACCTGGAGTATATAGCAAGCAAACATAGACAGTGATCGGTGAAGATACACACCGGCTTGTGCCTTTGCACAGATAAATGGACAAGAAAGATGCACAGAGAGAAACACCAATGGATTAATAAAGTAAAATCGGTTTTAAACTGTTGTGGGCCTCTCTCTCTTCCTCTCTCTATTTCTGCCTCTCTACCCCATGGTTGTCAGAAGAAGAATAACCTCAGATATTCAGTTTAGAGTATTGTGCATTCTTAGATCTGAGGGGGATGTCCATATTTGTTTTGGCTGAAATTCAGTAGTGAATTAATTTTCAACAATCTGGTAAGGTCATGAACAGAAACCTTTCCTTGACTTGCCCTCTGAGACTTTCTAAGAAGTCTTTTTGAAAACCTTTGAACAAATTTACAGCAGTTTTCAACTGCAAGATTTTGGTGCTGATTGCTTTCTTTTTTCCTATTTATTTGCATTGATCTGAGCTAGCAGTTGTATCTGGTTTATGTCACTGAATATGATAATAATGATGACTTGTGTAATTGAATGCCATAATAATGCTGAATTCTGGCATTTCCTTTTGGTTCCTAGGTGCTAAAAATGGAATCTCAGTACTTGGTGCAATGTATCCCATTTAATCTTTGCCAAAGACCCTGTCTTTATATCTCTATTTTTACAGTTGAAAAAACTGACAGTAAGATGGTTAAGTAGTAGAGTAAATAGTGTGTGTCAACATTTTATATTTCTCTTAAATTTGATGAAACAGCATCAAGATGGAGAGCTTAAACTCTGACTGATTTATGTCAGCCGAGGAGAACACACACTTTATTTGGGAACAAAAATGCAGAAGCTTGGTTCCCTGGAGAGACAGCTTTCACAAAAAAAGACACTGTGACCTCACAGCATGTAGAAGACAGGGCCAATCCTCTCAAATGGCTTTGATGTTTTTTACAATTACAGAAAGTGACTAAAAATTAAAACATTTTCTATCATGCCCCAATATTCACACACACACACACACATTTATGAAAATACTCTCATACATAATACTCACTCTTCCTACTTGTAATAAAATCTGATAGTTCTTGTTTATTCTATTTGCTAAGTGCTGATAGGGAATCATAAATTGATTCCATAAACCACCAGTGGGTTATAACCTGCATTTTGAGGAGTAAGCTGGTTTGTATAGCAAATGGGAAGCTGACATCAAGATGCAAATAGGTGTAAAAAGTTATCAGTACACTTCAGCACATTCTGTTTAATGTCATCTCCTGCATGTGATTAATGAATGATAAAGAATGAAGGAAATTCCCTATCGTGCTATTTCTTGGCTACACTTCTGAGTCGGTTGTGAATTTCCCTGTGGAAATGTAGAAATGTTATCATGCAGTACACAGCTACAAAAGCCTGGCTGCTGGTAGCTGAAGACAGAAGGAATCTAAACATCAGAATGGTACGAGAGAAAGGAGAATTAAAAAAAAGAGAGAGAGAAGTGGGTTAAGGAAAAGAACATTGAGAGTCACATGGGATTTTGGAACTTTGGTTTGCAGAGGCTCTGCCCATGTGATAGGTAGGGAGAAGGGAGAAGGCAGGGCTGGCCCAGGAGAGAGAAAGTGTGGGCAGCTGAGCTGGATTATCCAGACAGGTGCAGCTCATTTAGGATTGACTCTGATGAGTCTCCAGACCCGGAATCCAATGGATCTACTGATGTATCCCAGTAGACAGAGATTGCAGACAGCCAAGATGTTCAATCCTTAGCAAGACAATAGAACTGTGGACTGAGGCAGTGGTCCTCAAGCTAGTATATATAGGCGTTACCTGGGTAAGCCTGGTTAAATTTAGGTTCCTGAGTATCATCCTCCTAAAGTCTGATTATGTAGACTGGGGATTCCTTGCATTGTTGAAAGGATGTAGTCATGCCTTGAGAGATGCTGCGTTAGCTTTCAGATCAAGTTCTAAAGGCAGGTAGGAAAATGATGAGAGTGGACACATGGTCAGAACTGGGCAGATTCTATAAATTTTTGAAAAGGCTAAGTTTCCGTGGGACTGTTTTTTGCTCCAGGCTTACCAGGCAGTTGGATGCTGGGTTTTGAGCTGCAAACCTGACCCTGGATAATTATGCTTCTAACTCTCAGAACACCCTGCTTGCTGTGGAGGTAGAACTGGAGGAGACAGAGAATGTTTCAACAAAACCCACTAGATGGTTAGAGATTTAAAGTGGTTTTCATGAATTAATATTGCATCAGTTATTGTTCTCTATACTTTCATGCTTAACTGATGCAATATTAATTCATGAAAACCACTTTAAATCTCTAACCATCTAGTGGGTTTTGTTGAAACACTCTCTGAATGAATTTCTCAGGAAGGTCATAATCTAAATGACCCCGTATAGTCTACCTGGGTTTTCTTGGCATTGCTGAAAAAATAAAAACAAAACAAAACAAAACACTTTATCTGTTTTGTTGTTGTGAAGGAAGGGTCCGAACTTCATATCCAGTCTTGGGAAAGTTTCACCCCACCTGACCTGGAATACTTGCAGTTCATATGAATACAATATACATAAGGAACAATTTGGAAATCCACACTGCAAGTCATTTGAGCGTATTATGGGAGATAATATTTTCTTTCATCTTTTCAAGTTCTTCCCTGCATGACCAAACAAGTGATCTGGGTGTGATGTTGATGATGATTTCTGGAATTTAGAGCCAAGACAGAGAAACATATAATATTGCGAAGTGACTTTCTTCTCTGCTTCTAAAAAAATGAGAGAGAGGTGCCAATTTCAGTAAGTTTTAGCCCAAGGAATCTTGCAAAACAACACATTACAGATGTCTGCCTTTTTAAAAAGAGCATCGCTTGTAGAATATGCTTTCAAGTTGATGTCAGTAGTTTCATAAATTTAGGAAAACTAAGTTTATTTTCTCTAAAGCCTTATGGAAACTTGAAATTGGAAATGTTTAGAAGATAATACTTTTAGGTCATCAGAGTATTCGTTCTAAACATTTCTCAAGGAAAAAAGACTATCCATTGTTGAATATCTTTATTATCTATGTATCTTTGCTTTGGTTGAAATTTGTCAGATATTTTCATCACAAGATTCTCCATACCCCTATTCTAGGAATGAGTAAATTTTATATGAGGATGACAAAGTGTCTGGTTATTAAGACTACTTTTATGAGTAAACTAAACTATGTCAAGTTACCGATGCACAGTGCAATTCTACTTTCTCTCCTTTCCTCTCAGTTTAAAATTGACCTTGGCATATTAATAGAAAACAGCAGCCTTGAAAAGCTTTTCATATGTCTTGAATCAAAACTCTGCTTTCTCCAAGCTGAGGGTGGTGAGTGTGGCCAGCGTTAAATCAATGTATTGCAAGCTGGAGTTCTTTTTCCAAAGCACAAACCTCAAACCTCTTTTTCCAAAGCACAAACCTTAGCCTTGTGGCTAAGACTTCAAGACTGTCCTCTGCTGAGGTGCCTCAAACTATAGTCGTGGGGAGCCTTCTTCAACAGTTTGAGTTTCTGCTGTCACAGGCTCTCTAGACTTTCATCTGTGATTGTCACACCATTATTGCTATCAGTTACAGACAGGTGCCCTTCAGACACACAAGCGAAACGAGTTGCAGCATTTTTGCCCAGACGACTGTTGACAGAACATCTGCTAAACTACAACACTTGTGATTTCCACGGACTCAAATCAGAATATATATTGGCAACCTGTCTCAGCCTTAAGGTCCCAATACCAGGCCATCAACTACTCATTATGAAGAGTAACCTGGGGAAGAAATTATGTAACACTGAAAAGAAAGCCTATTTTTAACCTATTTAAACAAGTATTTGCATGAAGGATTCT
The DNA here is from genome assembly GCA_007570785.1 of Antilocapra americana. Classification (NCBI taxonomy): domain Eukaryota; kingdom Metazoa; phylum Chordata; class Mammalia; order Artiodactyla; family Antilocapridae; genus Antilocapra; species Antilocapra americana. Next base: position 1,251,147 of record ML661334.1, read on the forward strand.
TGACCCAGAAGGTTATTCACCCTGTTGTAGGCTCATTCCTTTGAGGGAGAGACAAGCATCATTAGGCAGGATCTGTAAAGACCTGTTTAGAATTCTATCTCAAATTCATCAGGATGAGTCTTTCCCCAATTTCATCTAGTTATTCTTCTATTCTGGAATGTTTCATCCAGTTCTGAGGGAGCTTACCTGCTTTGTCCACTTGCTGCAGGGAAATTGCATATGGAATTGAAAACATTGCTCTAAAGACACCATGTGAAAAAAAGAAAAAGAAAATCCTTGGTTCAATATATTAGTGTGCCCAGTTAACAAACTGTAGGTTGTGTCCTTTTCATTAATATTTCTAAAGAGCATGGAAGAAGGTGTCATGATTTATACAATCGCATTGATGGAAAATTGCAGAACTGAGTAGATTTGAGACTTTTAGAGTTGGAAATATATGTTAGAAATCTCTAGGGCAGCTTTAGGTCTTAATTTATTATTTGTATGACCTTGGGGAGTCACATAAACTTTCTAAGTTAAATTTTTCTCTTCCATCACAGGTAATTTATAGTAAGTTTCATCAACCTCATAGAATTATAATGAATAACCCATGATATAATGCTTCTAAAACATTTAGAAGCAGCAAAGTTCTATAATCACTGGAAGGGTCAAACGTCTCCTTTTAGGCTTGGGAAAAAAAAAAATGAAGCCTAGAAAATTTGGTGCCAAGACTGGGGCTAATAGCTGAAGGTCTTAATGAAGCTGATGTAACAGTCCAATTTGTTTTTCCAAATGTAAACTTTGAAGTGATTACAAGGTATTGGATTTTTCATTTAACAATTAATTCACTGAATATGTTATTATATGTCATCAACATGAAAGAGAATGTAGTCCCATGGCTGTTTTCTGAGGGGATGGCCAAGCTTGAATGACAGGCAGGTCTTCAGAACTGTGAGATGGGTTTTAAGAATTTATAGCTGCTCTTTGAGCAATAAGACCAGAGATTCCCAATTTTCATTCATCTGAGAATGGGCTACCCAACCAGTTCTTGTGGAAGGAATCTATAGATCCCTGGAAGTTCTCTGTAACAACAGGACTTACTGGTAACCAGACAGAGGAAGAGAATTACAATATTTTACCTGAAGAGAGTCAGGGAAGAAGGCTTAGACAGCTGAGAGAATTCCAGGTAGTATTTTTAATATTTGGTTGGTATCTATAAAGAATTCTACCTACCAAAGTATGAGCTGCCAGTAAAAGACCACGTGGTATTTGCAAAGTAATTAAGCATTTCATAACCTCAATTTTTTTAGCTGCAAAATGAGGACAATAATTTTCCTACCTGCCTTCCAAGGTTTCTGAGAATCAAATGAAATAATAGTTGTGAAAGTGCTTTAGGCTCTATAATGTGCTATAAATTTAAGGAGAGTTTTATACTAAAGTGAGTTTTTATTTAAGTGCCTCTGACTTAAGGAATCCCACCCTTCTGTTTAATGTTTTATTTTGTGTTAACAATAGCAAACGTATTCTGTTGAGATATTTTCTTTTAATTTCCTCTCTGAACATCTTGAGTAACTTCCCTACTGTTCTTAAAATAACTTTCAATGTCTTTGAAAAACTATAACACCACCAAAATGAATGACCTGAGAGTGAAAGATTATGATGATAATATTTCCATTGATTTTATTCTCACAGGAAGCAGTGCAGTCCCGTGGAAACACTCACAATATGACCTAGTCTGCAAATAATTTTTAATAGACTATATTTAAAGCTATTTATTGAAATACTCAGAGAAGGCAATGGCAACCCACTCCAGTACTCTTGCCTGGAAAATCCCATGGATGGAGGAGCCTGGTAGGCTGCAGTCCCTGGGGTCGCTAGGAGTCGGACACGACTGAGCGACTCCACTGTCACTTTCCACTTTCATGCACTGGAGGAGGAAATGGAAACCCACTCCAGTGTTCTTGCCTGGAGGATCCCAGGGACGGGGGAGCCTGGTGGGCTTCCGTTTATGGGGTCGCACAGAGTCGGACATGACCGAAGTGACTTAGCAGCAGCAGCAACAGTGAAAAGTTGTGGAGAGCTGTGTTTCTACAGGAAAACATGAAAGGAAGTGGAAAGGGACAGTCACTGGAAGTGAAGAAACATGATTAAAATTGCTGGATGTACTGAAATAACTTATTTCATCTTGTAAAGTTTATGTCATTAGGGGTTCCTGCTAATATTGTTGGGCATCCAACAGACCATAGCCCCATATTAGGTATCCACTTGCTAAAAGCATGATGCCCATATAACAGAATGTCAAGCTGGTGTTAATTCGAAATGATTACCAAGCCATTTAATTTATTTTATTTTCCTTCTTTGACACAATGAATTCTAAGTTGTTTCATTGATTCATTGAACAAGTATTGATCACACCAACACCATATAGTTAGTTTCTCAAGAAATTTAACGTTGAGTGGAGAAATTATATAAAAATATTAAGTTTATGTCATAAAAACCAGAAGAGAATTATAAAATATGAAGTTGTTCAGTCTCCCAGTTGTAACCAACTCTTTGCAACCCCCATGGCCTGCAGCACGCCAGGCTTCTCTGTCCTTCAGCATCTCCCTGAGTTTGCTCAAACTCATGTCCATTGAGTCAGTGATGCCATCCAGCCATCCCATTCTCTGTTGTCCCTTTCTCCTCCTGCCTTCAATCTTTTCCAGCATCAGTGTCTTTTCCAATGAGTCGGCTTTTTGCATCAGATGACCAAAGTATTGGAGCTTCATCAATGGTCCTTCCAGTGAATATTCAGGAGTGATTTCCTTTAGGGTGGAAAGGTTGGATCTCCTTGATATCCAAGGGACTCTCAAGAGTCTTCTCCAGCATCACAGTTTGAAGACATCAATTCTTCAGCAATCAGCCTTTTTTATTGTCCAGCTCTCACATCCATACATGACTAGTGGAAAAACCATAGCCCTGACTATACAGACCTTTGTTGGCAAAGTGATGTCTCTACTTTTTAATATGCTGTCTAGGTTTGTCATTGCTTTTCTTCCAAGGAGCAAGCATCTTTTAATTTCTTGGATGCAGTTATCATCTACAGTGACTTTGGAACCCAAGAAAATAAAATCTGCCACTGTTTCCATTGTTTCCCATATATTTGCCATAAAGTGATGGAACCAGATGCCATGACCTTAGTTTTTTGAATGTTGAGTTTTAAGCCAGCTTTTTCACTCTCATCTTTCACCTTCATTAAGAGGCTCTTTAATTCCTCTTTGCTTTCTGCCAAAAGGGTGGTGTTACTTGCATTTTTGAGGTTATTGATATTTCTCCTGGAAATCTTAATTCTAGCTTATGCTTCATCCAGTCTACATTTTGCACAATGTACTCTGCATATAAGTTAAATAAGAAAGGTGTCAATATGTAGCCTTAACATACTCCTTTCCCACTTTGAAGTAGGTTAAAATAGATGTCTTCACAGATGGTAGCGCTTTAATTGGCCTTCAAAGTATAGAGAAGACACTGGCAATTAAAGATGAAGATAGATACAGATGTTTAGTAAAACACATGGGAAATTACAGGCATGGTTCTGCTCATGAGTAACCAGAGCTCATGGTGACGTGGAGCAGAACACATGGGCATATGTTTAACCAAGTGAATCTCTATTTATGTAAGGTCTTGAATATGAGTCTGTCGATTGGCTTTTGAACTGAAACAAAATGGAGATGCACTGAAGCTACTGAACCATATCATTGGGATAACCAAAGATTAGAGCATTTACAAAGATTAGAGAGATTAATCCAGCAGTACCTACAGGCTTGACTCTAATATCTAGCCCCACAGTAGAGAGGTAGTGGGTGGTTATGAGTGGAACAACAAAACAGCAGATCATTTTACAGTGAGGAATGTAACTCAAGCTGTGTGAATTTCTTGGAAACTCTGAGCTCCCTGCTGCCATCTTGGGAAAGATGTTGACTTGAAAGACGATGAAGCAATCAAACATCTTGCTTGGATTCAAAGGGGATTCAGAAAACTTTGTCAGATAAAAGATATGGACAGAACTCAGCAGGAAAATAAAAAGAAAAATTCTTTATTTGAAAAACAGGTCTTCCCAAGGAGAAGGAAGTAGGAGTGGAGGTAGAGAGGGAGACCATATTTATTTAAAAAAAAATAATAATCCCTTCCTTGCTTTTACGTGCCACTCACTTCTAGGCTACCTCCATTTGACAGTAATTGATATAAAACAAACACTTCTACACCAGAAAAGCCCCATGCAGCTCTAGTCATGACACTAGGATGATATATCAAGGCAGCAAAAAAAGATAGCTTTCAAAGAAGGACGGATATATGAGTGAAAGACGGAAAGGATTAGAAAGCTGAAGTCTCATTTTAAAAATATCTCTTGAATCTTATAAAATTGTAAATCATATGGGTATACACTTGAAGTTTCACTTGTTCATTGCTTGGCATAACAGAATCAATACCTAGAGTATTCTTCAAAAGCCTTACAAAGGAAGGATTAAGACAATTAAAAGAGGGGTTATTTCAGACAAAGATAGTGTTCAGCATCCTCACAGTGGCATGGACGGACAACATTAAGAGGCTTATGAAAAATATGAAATAAAGATCTACAATTGACAGAGTCATACTACACTATTAGCCAAAGCCAAGGTACCTTTAGTGAGAAATGGACCACAACCTCATCTTTTGTGGAATTACTGTTAACAGAAGGAACAGAAGAATGTTATTCTGTGAAAAGGAAAAAGAAAAAAAAAAAAAAAATATATATATATATATATATTTGTATTTCTGCTGGGTACTAGGCATTCTGCTCAGCACTTTTACAAGAGTCATTTCATTCATTCCTCATAGTAACTCTGTTTCAAATGTGAAATTCGAAAACAAGTAGCTTATCGGAGTTCACATAGGCATGAAGAAACAGATCCGGGATGTGTGTCCAGACAGCAATGCCTTTTCTTTCCCTCTTTGCCACAAGTATTTTTTCAGCAAATAACTACTGAGTACCTACTATGTGCTATGCACTAAGAACACACCAGTGAACAAAGTAACAATCTCCATCCCATCCTGGGGTTTACATTCTAAACAGACAAATCTACAGTTAAGTATGAAGAAATTTCTTCACTGCTCTGAAGAAATACAAAGCGATGAGGTGAACAGTGTGTTGGTGGTGCCATCATAAAAATGCTGGTCAAACAAAGCATCTGTGGGAAAGTAACATTTTGGAGAATATCTGAATAAAAAGAAGCAGAGAGACAGAGGACTGCCAAAAGTGGATTCCTGGCAGATAGGACTGTGAATGCAAAGGCAGGGAGGCAAGAATGAACTTGATGTCTTCAAGAAACAACAAGACATTATGATAGAGCAGAGATTCAGGCAGGGTTGTGAGAAGTAAAATTTTCCCACCGCATTAGAATATAGATGGTAATTGATGCCAGGAGTTTAGTTATCTAGGGAGAGAGGGACTTGCATATTTAAAGGACAAGTAAAAGAAGATAAACTGGAAACAGGGATTGAAAGAACAGATAACTCAGAGTAAAATTTTCAGAGCATGGTACCAGGAATGCAAGAGAGAGAGACAGAGTATTGGGGAAGAGGCAGACCAGCCAGGTCAAGTGCAGCTAAAGGCTAATATGACTACCAAAGGACCCCTGGTACATTGACGAAAGTGGGGATCATTATTTTGGTGATTTGATAGCAATCCAATGGAGGAAGGACAGTATTTTTGATAAATAGTGAAGGAATAATTGGACATTCATAGGCAAACAAGTAAAATGGAATTGATCTAAACCTTACACCTCCTAAAAACATTAATTCAGATCATAAACATGAATAAAGAACATATAACTATGAAACTTTTAGATATAAAAAAATAGAAGAAAATTTAGGTGATCTAGGAGAGCAATGAGTTCTTAGATTTGACCCTAAATACACAATCCATAAAAGGAAAGATGAATAAATTATACCTCATCAAAATTAAGACTTATGATATTTGAAAGACTATTAACTTGTATCTGACAAAACTCTTTGTTGGAGGAGGTCATCCAGAGCAGCAGTCCCCAGCTTTGTTGGGATCAGTTTCATGGAAGACATTCTTTTCATGGATAGTGGTGAGGAGCAGTTTCAGGATGCTTTAAGTGCACTGTATTTATTGTGCATTTTATTTTTATTACATTGTGATATATAATGAAAAAATCGTACAACTCACTACAATGCAGAATCTATGGAGGCCCTGAGCTTGTTTTCCTGCAACTAGTTGGCCCCATCTGAGAGTGATGGGAGGCAGTGACCCCTGAAGTGAGTTCCTTATGTCCAGTCTACTCCATAATATTTTGGTTGCTGTCACTGCAGAAAGCCCTGCTTCACAAAGAAAAGATGTTGAAAATGGAAGGAAGTTTTCAGGGCTTGTGTGGTGGTCTCAGGGATTCTGCCTTGACTTTAATCCAGAGAGTATGGAAATTTGAAGTTGTCTCAAGCATATTTTTAAGGCCACCATCATTTGTGATCTCAAGTGATAATCTGAGTGATGGAGGGCAGTTGTAAATACAAATGAAGCTCCGCTTGCTCTCCTGTGGCTCACCTCTGGCTATGCAGCCTAATTCCTAGCAGGCCATGGACCAATACTGGGCCTGGGGATCCCTGATCTAGAGGACATGACTGCCAGTTGACCCAAGAACTGGATCTGCGGAATTGGAGGCCCTTCCCCATCCTGTCCTTGAAATGTATGCAGGCACCCGGAATAGATAAAAACTCAAAACTCAATGATAAAGACTATGTCCAATTTAAAATGAACAATAAAGTCAATGGGAGGTAGATAGATAAACACACAAAAGATGGTTAATATCATTAGCCATCCTGCAAATGCAAGTCACTTCAAATCAAATCACCATGCCGTATTGCTAATAGAATAGTTGAATTTTTAAAAAGTTATACTTTATTATCAAGTACCTCTTAAGCACCAAGTATTTATTAAAATCAATATCTATTGGCAGGTACTGTGATCAGATATTAATAAATAAGTAAGTGAGTAACTGTGTGCTCAACTGTATCTGACTCTTTGTGACCCCATGGACTGTAGCCTTCCAGGCTCCCCTCTCCATGGGATTTCCCAGGCAAGACTGCTGGAATGGGTTGCCACTTCCTCCTCCAAGGGATCTTCCCTACCCATGAATCGAACCCACGCCTTTTGCTCTGGCAGGAAGATTCTTTACCACTTCTCCACCTGGGAAGCCCTTAGATATTATACAGTTATGAAAATGAGCTTTTATCTGAAACAATTCTGTGTACATTTTATTATTTTTAAGAAGATAAACATTTAGCACATTAAATTGTCTTATTTTCAAAATAACCACTATCTGGAAATATGTTGTAAATGTTAGTTTCCTAGTTAGAAAAAAATGGGAAGCAAGCATGAAAATAAATCAGTGCAGTTGAATATAATTAAGCTAGTCTAGAGAATTCTATTTTTACTTAGTTTTTGGCCGGCGCCTCCTGTTCAGTACAATGGGAGACACAAGAGCTGTGGGTTCAATCCCTGGGTGGGGAAAATCCCCTGGAGTAGGAAATGGCCACCCACTCCAGTATTCTTGCCTGGAGGATACCATGGACAGAGGAGCCTGGCAGCCTACAGTCCATGGGGTCGCAGAGAGTCAAACACCACCAGGCATGCATGCACAGGGAGTTCCTGTTTCACGAGGACACAGTGTAGACCTTCTTCCATGGTGTATTTGGTCATGCACAGCCCCACAGAGTAAACAGATTTTTTAAAAGATTAATTTGTGTCGGCTCTTGGTTGTGGGTCTCGGCTGTGGCACACAGGATCTTCCCTGGGTCGTGTGGGATTTCTCACCGTGGTGCACAATTCTCTAACTGTGGCCTGCAGGTTCAGTGGTTGCCCTGGGTAACGGGGGAACTTCCTTTTTCAGAGAGAGAGAAACGTTTTCTCTTTGACAAATTATTTTCTGAAGCCCAGCACGTTGTCAGGCTCTCCCCACCCAGCTGAGGATGCGTGGGGCTCTGCATTCCCTGGCAGAATGGAGGGTACCAGCCTTGCCCATTCCGCCAGCAGCAGAACAATGTACAGGTCCTTTGGAGGCGGCGTTTTGGCTCCTTGCATATTTCAGGGCTACTGTTGAGACGGAGTCGCAGTTCCTGTCTGTGGAGCTGAAGGATAGAAGCCGCAAACATGGAGACAGTCATGGTAGCAAACGAATAGGATTTATTAGAGAAGAGGAAAGTACAAAGCTCCCAGCATAGACACCGAGAGTGGGTAGAGAGTCCCCCGCAAGGCAGATTCTTAACCACCGGACCAAAGGAAAGTCTTGTGGATAGTCATTTTACGATTTTAACATTTAAATATTTGGTTACATTCTGTTGAAATATCTTGTGATGTTACATTTCTGTATGTGGAGAAGCCATCTGTAGGAATTGTCTATGCACTTTTGTTTTCAGTTTTTTAATTTGGTAATAGATTTGGACAAACATGAAAACAACAGATTTATAAAGAAATGTTTATTTTAAAAAATTTACAACTTAAAACAGTTCTCTGTTTTCACTTTTTTACCACATTGATTGTTAAGCATTTTAACTTCTTATGATAATGGCAAAGCATAGAGAGGTGTAAAGGATAATGTAATAAACATTCATGTACCTGTGAACTAGTCTTGATATTTGTTAAATCTTTGTCAAATTTAATACTTTAGTTTTTAAAAAATGCTTTAAATTCTTTAGTTTTAAAATATGTATTAAAGTTTCATTTGAAGCCCACTGTGTATACCTCCCCAATACTGTCTTCTCTCCTCCTCTCTGTAAGTAGAACCACTATCCTATTTCTGAAATTTATGATTCCTATGAACATTTTTATAACTGTATTCTATAAACCAAATATAGAAATTTTTAAACAATGCTTTACATGCTTTTAACTTTACATAGAGAAAGAACACAAGTCCGATTTCCACTCAAAATTTTGTGTTTGCAGTTTGTCAGCTCTCATAAATGGAAGTTTAACTCTTTTGTTTGGTTGTCATGGTACTATTTAGTCTGAATATATCACCATGTATTTTCTTACACTGCTACTTAAATATTTAGGTTGTTTCCAATATATGGCAGGTAGGTGACTCTACCTAACTACAGAGTCACATGTGGGGTCATTTCCCTGAAGTATATACACTTGGGGTCCACAAATCTTCATATTTGTGAAGTGGTTTTATCAATTAACAGCCCACCAGCGGCATTTGAGAGTTCTCATTTCTCCACATCTTCACCAGTATTGATACACAAAACTGTTTAATTTTTGCTAATTTGACAAGTTTTGAACATTATTATTGCTTTTAGGCATTATTATTGCTTTTACATGCATTTTATATATTTGTAAGCTTCATGTATCATCCTTGATATATGAAATGTAATAATGCAATTCATATTTCCTCCTCTCTAAATTGTCTGCCCAAACCTTTTGCCTGCATTTTTTTTATTGGACTGTTTCTTTTTCTTACTGACTTTTGGTATTCTTATTTCCTGAATGTGATGCTTTGTGAATTACCTAAAGGAGCATGGCTAGGTTTAAACCTTATTTATAACATTTAAATATCTAGAATATTGCCTTCATTGTAATTATTTCAAATTTAGCAATCTTTTAAAAAATACACCTTATATCTCTTGTATAAGAAATTCTTTGCTGCCTCAAGATCATAGACACTCTATCATTTCTTTTCAAAGTTTCAAAGTTTTGCTTTTATATTTAAGTATTTCTTCCACATGGAATTGACTTTGCCTAGTGTGGTGCAATGTTGGAATCTAATTTTATCTTTCCCCCTATGGATAACCCATTTTCTTAGTACCGTTTTTTTATATGACCTTCCCATTACTCAGTGTTAACATATATCAAGCTTTCAAAGCTTTGCAAATATGAAAGAGATTCTGCAGCACCACTGGAGACTGTACAACATAACTGGGGATGTTGGTACATCATTCATCTCTTCTGTTTTTTTTTAATTTAGGATAATTGCTTTATGATATTGTGTTGATTTCCACAATAGATAAACATCAATCAGCCACAGGTATACATATGTCTCCTCCCTCTTGAACCCCCTCCTTCCTCCCACCCCTTCCCTCCCCTCTAGATCGTCACAGAGCCCCAGTTGATGTTCCCAGAGTCATACAGCAGATTCCCATTGACTATCTGTTTTACTATGGTAATGTATATATTTCCATGCTACTCCCTCCCTTTGTCCCACCCTCTCCTTCCTCCCTGCCCCCGCCCCTGCACCTGTGTCCACAGGGCTGTTCTCTACATCTGCATCTCCATCACTGCCCTGCAAATGGGTTCATCAGTACCATTTCTAGATTCCATATAGATACGTTGATATACAATATTTGTTTTCCCTTTCTGACTCACTTCACTCTATATCGTAGGCTCTAGGTTCATCTACCTCATTAGAACAGACTCAAATACAATTATTTTATGGCTGAGTAATATTCCGTTGTATATAGGTACCACAGCTTCTTTCTCCATTCATCCATTGATAGACATATAGGTTGCTTCCATCTCCAAGCTATTGTAAATTGTTCTGCAGTGACCACTGGGGTACATGTGTCTTTTTCAATTTTGAGTTCCTCAAATTTGAGGAATTTGATAGGCATAGAGTATATGCCTAGCAGTGGGATTGCTGGGTCATACAGAAGTTTTATTCCTAGTTTTTTAAGGAACTTCCATACTCTCATAGTGGCTCTATCAATTTACATGCACACTAACAATGCAACAGGGTTCTCTTTTCTCCACACTTTCTCCAGCATTTATTGTTTGTGGATTTTTTTTGATGATAGCCATTCTAGCCAGAGTGAGGTGAGAGCTCATTATAGTTTTGATTTGCATTTCTCTGTATGTCTTCTTTGGAGAAATATGTTTAGTTCTTTTGCCCACTTTTTGATTCTTTTTTTTTTTTTTTTTTGGTATCAAGCTGAATGTGCTGCTTGTATATTTTGGAGATTAATCCTTTGTCAGTTATTTTGTTTGTTTATTATTTTCTCCCATTCTGAGAGGTTTTACCTTGTTTAAAATTTCTTTCACTGTGCAAAAGCTTTTCAGTTTAATTAGGCCCCATTTGTTTAGTTTTGTTTTTATTTCTGTTACTCTAGGAAGTGGATCATAGCGGGCCTCACTGTGATTTATATGTTCTGCCTGTTTTCCTCTATGAGTTTTTTAATTTCTAGTCTTACATTTAGGCCTTTAATCCATTTTGAGTTTACCTTTGTGTATGACGTTAGGAAGTGTCCTGATTTCATTCTTTTACATATAGCCTGTCCAGTTTTCCTAGCACCACTTATTGAAGAGACCATCTTTTCCCTATTGTATATTCTTGCCTCCTCTGTCAAAGACTAGGTACCCATATGTGCATGAATTTATCTCTGTCTTGTTCCATTGGTCTATATTTCTGTTCTTGTGTCAGCATCATGCTGTGTTGATGACTGTAGCTTTGTAGTGTAGTCTAAAGCCAAGAGATTGATTCCTCTTGCTCCATTCTTCTTTCTCAAGATTGCTTTGGCTATTCAGAGTCTTTTGTGTTTCCACATAAACTGTGAAACTTTGTGTACTAATTCTGTGAAAAATGCAATTGTTTCTTTGATAGGAATTGCACTGAATTTATAGATTGCATTTGGTAGCTTATTCATTTTCATGATGTTGATTCTTTCAACCAAGGAACAGGGAATATCTCTTCATCTGTTTATGTCATCTTTGACTTCTTTCACCAGTATCTTATAGTTTTCTGTATAGAGTTCTTTTGTCTCCTTAGGAAAGTTTGTTCCTAGGTACTTTATTCTTTTTGTTGCCATTGTAAAAGGGATCGATTCCTTAATTTTTCTTTCTGATTTTTCATTGTTATTATATAGAAATGCAAGTAATTTCTGTGTACTGGTTTTGTATCCTGTGACATTACTAAATTCACTGATTAGCTCTAGTCATTTTGTGATAGTATCTTTAAGGTTTTCTATGCATAGTATCATATCACCTGCAAACAGTCAAAGTTTTACTTCTTCTTTTCCTAACTGGATTCCTTTTATTTCTTTTTCTTCTATGACTGCCATAGCTAGGACTTCCAAAACTATGTTGAATACTAGTGGCTTGAGTGGGCACCCTTGTCTTGTTCCTGATCTTAGAGGGAAAGTGTTCAGATTTTCACCACTGAGAATGATGTTTGCTGTGGGTTTGTTGTATATGGCCTTATCTCTATGGTTTTGAATATCACACTCCTTCCATTTGTTTCCTTTTTCCAAATAATTTCAGCTTTGGCTCTTTCTAATGAGTTATATCATCAGCTCATTATTTCCTCTTCCTCATCCCCCTGAAATTTCCTGATATATTGATTCATGTACATACTTTATTGATTAATTTTGGAAAAAAAACTTATAAAATTGAAATTTCCAATAATTTCATTTATTCAATATATTTCAACTGCTTTGCATATACATCTGACAGATGTATAGATTTGATGGATTTATTCTAAAATTTTAAAGTGGCACATGTTTATATTGTTAATTAAGTTTTTATCCTTAGAAAATTCCAGATTCATATGTCCCCTTCATGATTCACAGCCTTGTCATGGCAAAGGGGCTTATGTGACTCAATGAAGCTATGAGTCATACCTTGCAGTGCCATCAGAGATGAGTGAGTCACAGTGAAGAAGTCTGATAAAATGTGGTCTGTTGGAACAGGGAATGGCAACCCACTCCAGTGTTCTTGCTGGGAGAACTCCATGGATGGTATGAAAAGGCAAAACGATGATCCCGGAAGATGAGCCTCATCAGGTCAGGTGTCCCATATGCTACAGGGGAAGATTGAAGAGCACTTACCAGTAGCTCCAGAAAGAATGAAGCTGCTGGGCCAAAGCAGAAACGACACTCAGTTGTGAGTGAGCCTAGAGGGGAAAGTGAAGTCCTGTGCTGCAAAGAACAGTATTGCATAGGAACCTGGAGTGTTAAGTTAGTGAATCAAGGTGAATTAGAGGTGGTCCAGCAGGAGATGGCAAGAATGATCATCGACATCTTAGGAATCAGTGAACTAAAATGAATGGGAATGGGTGAATTTAATTCAGCTGACCATTGTATCTACTACTGCAGGCAAGAATTCCTTAGAAGAAATGAAATAGCCCTCATTGTCAACAAAAGAATTCTGAAATGCAGTACTTAGGTGCAATGTCAAAAGAAGGGCAATGCCATAGAATGTCCAAACTACCCTACAGTTACACTCATTTCACATGCTAACAAGCTTATGTTCAAAAACCTTCAAGCTAGACTTCAGCAATTTGTGAACTGAGAACTTCCAGATGTACAAACTGTGTTTCTAAGAGGCAGAGGAACCAGAGATCAAATTGCCAATGTTAGTTGGCATCTACTCCTGCTTCATAGACTACACTAACGTCTTTGACTGTGTAGATCACAACAAATTGTAGAAAATTCTTAAAGAGATAGGAATACCAGACCACCTTACCTGTCTCCTGAGAAACCTCTGTATGGGTCAAGAAGCAACAGTTAGAACTGGATATGGAGCCACTGCCTGGTTCAAATTGGGAAAGGAGCACAACAAGTCTGTGTCGCGCCCTGTTTATTTAACTTCTGTGCAGAGTACATCACGTGAAATACCAGACCGGATGAATCACAGCTGGAATCAAGATCGCTGAGAGAAATATCAACAACCTCAGCTATGCGGATGATACCACTCTCATGGCAGAAAGTGAAGAGGAACTAAAGAGACTCTAAATGAAAGTGAAAGAGAGGGTAAAAAAGCTGGCTTAAAACTCAGCATTCAAAAGGCTAAGATCATGGCACCTAGTCCCATCACTTCTTGGCAAATAGACGGGAAAAGGTGGAAGCAGTGACAGATTTTATTTTCCTGGCTCCAAAATCATTGTGGGAATGACTGCAGCCTGAAAATAAAAGATACTTGCTCCTTGGAAGGAAAGGAACAAACCCAGACAACGTATTAAAAAGCAGAGACATCATGTTGCCTACAAAGTTCCATACAGTTAAAGCAATGGTTTTTCCAGTAGCCATGTGTGGATGTGAGAGTTGAACCATAAACAAGGCTGAACCCTAAAGTATTGTTGCTTTTGAATTTTGTGGTGCTGAAGACTCATGAGAGGCCCTTAGAATGCAAGGAGATCAAACCAGTCAATTTTAAAGGAAATCAACCCTGAATATTCATTGTAAGGACTGTTGCTGAAGCTGAAGCTCCAATACTTTGGCCATATGATATGAAGAGCTGACTCATTGGAAAAGACCCTGATGCTGGGAAAGATTGAGGGCAAAAGGAAATAGGGTGGCAGAGGATGAGATGGCTGGGTGGCATCACCCACTCACATGAGTTCCAGCAAATTTGCACATGAGTTTGAGCCAAGTCCAGCAACTAGTGGAGAACAGAAGAGCCTGGTGTGTTGCATTTCATGAGGTTTCACAAAGTCAGGCATGACTTAGAGACTGAGCAACAAGATTCCTATGAGGGAATAAGATGTAATACAAAAAAAGAAAAAAATCCCATGTACACTTTCCCTAGTTTCTCCCAATGTAACATCTTACAAAACTATAACGTAATAACCTAACCATTTCTATAATATTTGTCATTTCAAAAATGTTAAATAGATTCATATAATTTGTAATGTTTTGAAGCTTTTTTTTTTCTTTTTCCCCACTATGCATAATCCTCTGGAGATTCATCCTGGTTGTTACATACATCCATAGTTTCTTGTTTTTATTGCCAAGTAGTATTCTGTGGTAAGAATGTAACACACTTTGCTCACAAATCACTCACTAAGGGACAACCATTGAAGAAGCTATGGTTTGCAGTTTGAGGTTATCACAGACAAAGCTGCTGTAAATTTGTGTTTATGTGTTTCTGTGAGCACAAGTCTTCATTTCTTTGCAATAAAAGCCAAGGAATGCAACTACTAAATTATATGGTAGCTCCATGTTTACTTTTTAAAGAAACTGCTATTTTTTCAGAGTAACTGTACCATTAAAAGGCTTATGAGATCCACTTTCTCTGCATCTTAACCAGCATTTTGCGTTGTCACTATTTCTTATTTTAGTCTTTCCAGTAGCTGCATAATGATATTGATATGGTTTTTATTTGCATTTCTATGAACCTCTTTGCAGGTATCTATATGCAATCTCTATATCCTCTTCATTGACATGTCTCTATATGATTCGCTTACTTTCTAATTGAATTGTTTGTTTTGTACTGTTTTTATTGTAGTGAGAGTGTATTTTATATGCTACATACTCACTGCTCTTTGCATCGGTGGTTTGAAAATATTTCTCATGGTCTGCGACTTGTTTTTTCATCTTTATATTAGGCTCTTTCACAGAAAAAGTGTTTCTAATTTTGATGAAGTCTAATTTTTTTCATTTTATGAATCATTATCAAATGAATGGTAATAATCATTCTTTGGTTATAGTATATAGGCTAATGTTATTAGTATTAACATTCTAGAAGTTATATAAAATTCTAAAATTTGCATAAGTCTCTTTATAATGTTATCAGTAATAGTTCTAATCATCTTAAAACATATGTCATAGCAAATTTATCAATTTTCTTTGTTAGCTGTCAATTATGTTCTAATCAGAAACTTTTTTAACTTGTTTTTTTAATTAATGTATTTATTTTAATGGGAGGATAATTACTTTACAATATTGTGATGATTTTTGCCACACATCAATATGAATCAACCATAGCAAACATGTGTCCCCCCATCCTAAAACCCCCTCCCACTAAACCTCCTCACTCCCCACCCCATCCCTCTGGGTTGCCCCAGAGCACAGGCTTTGGGTGCCCTGCTTTAAACATGCTTTTTTAAAGTTTTTGCTGCTCATAGAAGGTTATGTTTTACTCTGACGCTTTTGTAAAGATGCTTCATCTTTAAGAAGATTCATAGCAATGGCTTTTTAACAAATACAGTTTTCTAACAACTTTCAGATCATGCTGCTGAACTGGCTAAGAAATTTTAAAATTCTAGCAGAAACTCTGATGGTTCCATACAACTGTTAACCAAATGTTTGTCTCCTTATAAACACAGAAAAATAATTCTAAGGCATTCCTACTCCACTAACTTGCAGATCTGTTTTGTTTTTCAACTATTAAACCAGCCTTACATTCCCAGAATAAATCCCCCTCAATTATGTTACATATTTTTTCTTATGGATTGGTGAATTATATTTGCTAATATTTTGTTAAGGATTTTTATGTCTGTTTTCATGCATGTCATTCTATAGTTTTATTTATATTCTCTTTATCTGCTTTTGATATGAAGATGATACCAAGATATAAATTAGAAATGTTTTCTTTTTCATTTTCTGGAGAGATTGTATAGAATTGGTATGACACTTCTTTAATCCTTTGGTATAGTCTTCCAATGATAACATTTGCGCCTGGAGATTTCTTTGGGGAAGGTTGTTTTGTTTTGTTCAATTATGAGCTTAATTTCTTTAGTATTTATAAGGCTTATAACATTGTCCTTTTCATATTGAGTGAGTTTTATTAATTTGTGCTATTCAAGAAATTGTCCCATTTTACTTAAATTTTCAAATGTTTGTGTTTGAGTTGTACTTGTTCCCTTATACTTTTGCAGTGTTACAGATATTTAGTAATATCTTCTATTTCATTTTTTATATTTAATATGTGCATGCATGCTGCTGCTTCAGTCATTTCTGGCTCTTTGTGATCCTATGGACACAATCCTCTGTCCATAGAATTCTCCTGGCAAGAATACTGGAATGGGTTGCCATGCTCTGTCTTATTTCTTTTCCCCTTTGTGAGTCTTGCTACATAGTTGTCAATTTTACTAACTTTTCAAAGAACATGGATTTGGTGCCATCATTTTTCTTTTTTGGTGAGCACCTTATTCCAATTCTGTGGATCTCTGCTTGCATGTTACTTCTTCTGCTTACTTTGGCTATAGCTTGCTTTTCTTTTTCTAGGTTTCTGAAGCTCAGGGTTAGTCTTTTCCTCTTTTCTAATGTACAAATGTAGTGACATATATTTCCCTATCATTACTACCTTAAGCGTGCCCCACAATTTTGATGTATTGAATTTTTTGTTTTCATTTGGTCTACAGTATTTTAAAAGTCCCCCTAAGGCTTTCTCTTTGATGTATGGAGTATTTAAAAATCTGTTTTATCATTTCACATGTGCCTTGAGATTTTCTTGTTTTCTTTATATTATTGATTTATAGTTTGATTCCATTATGGTTAGAGAACATACTTGGAGTGATTTTGATTTCTTTATATTTGTTGATGTCTATTTAATGCCCAAGGGTGTTTTATTTTGGTGTATGTTCTGCGGGCATTTGAAAATAATGTGCTATTTACTTGTGTGAAATGTTATGTAAGTATTGATTAGCTCCAATGAATTAGTGTTGTTGAGTTCTTCTATATCTTTGCTGAATTTCAGCCCAATTGTTCTAATACTTATTGAGAGAAGGATATTGAAGTTTCCAACTATAATAGTGAGGATTTTTCCCATTTTTTTTTCAGTTCTATCAATTTCACTTCATTCAGGCTACTTTTTTTTCTCTTTTCTTTTCTTAATCCCTCTACTCTCACCTGCACTAACCAACCCACTTATTAGCATTTAAAATTTTGATCATTCTGACAAGTATATAGTATTATTTCATTATAGCTTTAATTTGCATTTTCCTAATGACTAATAAAGTTGACCATCATTTCCTATATTTATTTGTACTATATCCCCCTTTGCGTAGTGCCTATTAAAATATCTTATTCAATTTACTCTTAAGTTGTTTGTCTTTTACTTTTTGTTGGTATAGTTATTATAGATTTCAGACACTTTTTTGTCAATTATATGTTTTTAAAATATACAAAATTTAGCTTTATACAAAGAACAGGGAAAATATTCAGGAGTATTCCAGGAAGACATGTTATGGAGCACATAGTATAAATAAGTGTAGAAAAAGGAGGCAGTTAAGGTAGTGATTAAGCTTGCAGACTCTGGGACCACACTGCTTGGTATCAAATTTTTGCTCTTCTATAAGCAAACAGTTTTTCTTTGTGATCTTGGGCAAGCTGTATCACCTTTCTTTAGCTCAGTTTTCTGAGGTATAAAGTGGGAAGGGAAAAATGATCAACCTTTACTTACTTCTTTCAGGATTAAAATTAAACTAAATTTTAGTATTGTATATATTGAAAAGAATTGCCTGTTATACTTTAAAACAATACAGTATTATATATTATAATATCCCAGACACTGTAATGTTTTACATATAATATTTCATTTAATCTTCAAAGCAACATTATGAGGATGAATACTACTTTTTAGAATAAGACCGTTAGCCTTGTTGAAGAACTGTAAAAGGATAACCCTTATGAAAAAAGGCTAGCTACTTATAGCAGGCCATCTGAGGGCAAACTTTGAGTCCAGAATGACAAATCTGAATATATTCCATGCTATCTGCCTAAGGGCACTCTAGAGGTAACACAGTGATTAATGAAAAGGATATTTTAGGAAAATTTAATCTAGAAGTAGTTTACAAGATAGTCAGGAGTAAAGAAGTACTGGAAGGAGGTATGAAAGGTAAGACATATTTTCAGTAAAGAAAGCCTGACATTTCCTAGAGTTTGGGGCTGATGAAAAAATAGTTTGGTAAAGTTATAGATATTGTGTGTGACCTGAATTCCCTACCTACACAGTTGTATATAGGAGGCCTTTGGCCACATAAGCAAAACTAAATAAAAAATAGAACACCTTTCCAGTGAGGTATTTGGTTAATCTCATTCTGCCTGGACTGTTGCAACAAAATACTTGAGCTGTTGTTGCTTATTCCCAAGTTGGCCCAACTCTTTGTGACCCCATGGACTGTAGCCCAGCAGGCTCCTCCATCCATGGGATTTTCCAGGCAAGGATACTGGAGTGGGTTACTATGGCCTTCTCCAGGGGAGCTTCCCAACCCAGGGAGGGAACCTGCGTTGCCTGTATTGGCAGGTGCATTCTTGATAACTGAGCAGTCTGGGAAGTCCAAAATATGATAGATCGGATGCTTAAACAACAAAAGTTTACCTTTCCCTAGTTCTAGAGGCAAAAGTACAAGAGCAAGATGTTGGCTGTTTCAGCTCCTGGGAGAGCTGTCTTCTTGCCTGGCAGGTAGCCACTGTCTCACTGTGCCCACCCACATCAAGGAGACAGGGCTCTCTTTTCTGTTCCTCCTCTTGCAAGAACACCAATTCTATCATATGTGAATTTCATCCCTTTAACCTCGTTTAATTTTAATTACCTCTTTATAAGCTCAAATGCAGTTACATTAGGAGTCAGGCTTTAACACATAGATTCTGGGGGGATACAATTCAGTCTAGAGCAGTCATCCTAACTTGGGGACCATTTACATGAAGTCTTGAGGAGCCTCAAAGAAGAAAGGGTAAGTTAAACTTCTGAGGTTGACAGGCTGCTCCTAAGTCACCATTTGTACCTGATGGGGAAGACCTTTCCTAATGTATAGGGAAAATCAAAGTATTGAGGCAATGGTTAGAATTAGAACAAAGAAACAACTGCTTCTGTTTTCTGACCCAGGTCACTTAGGGTTTCCTTCTAAGCTATCTGTGAGAGAAGATAGGATGAAAACAGAATTGAGAGCTCTGTTATTAAGTGAATAAAAGGAAATAATATTTCAAGGTAGTATATGGTTTTGACATTCATGATAATAATCATAACAACTATATGTTATGTATTTGCTAGGAAAATCCATAATGTTATATTATCTCAGTTAATTTTTATAACCTTAGGAGATTATACATACATAATACATATAATATATATAATGCATACATAATACATATATATAACACATATATAATGTCCTAAGATTATACATATAAAAGATATATAGATATACAGATACATATACATATCAATGTCCCAAAGTCCCAAATCACAGACTTGAGAGAGGTCAGTAATATAACTTGCTGAGGTCAAATGGCAAATAATGGAGTAAATTTACTCCTAGGTATGTTTGATATTGTTGGTGTGAATCCCTGTGCTGTGTTGCCCCAACAAGTGACAGAGTACACTGGGCAGGGGAGAGCACTGCATCCTTTCCAAAGTGTAATGATTGGAATGGGTGGGACAAGGAGAACCTACAGTAGTGCAGTGTCTATCAGATCAGAGGCTACCACTGGGGTCCATGACAAGTCCAAGTGTTACTTCTTGGAAACAAATTCTGTAAATGGAAAAGAAATGGCAAGGACACACTGACATTTCAGCACCAAAACATGGCTAAATAGTCCGCTTTGAACCAGAGGAAAGAAACTCCTTGGATGAATACTCATGAATATGATAAGCATGAGAGTGGTTCTGCAAACCTCCTGTGTCCCGAGGCAAGAGTGATTAGGAATACTTGACCTTGGGACTTCCCTGTTAGCCCACTGGTTAACACTCCATCTTCCAATGCACGGGTGTGGGTTCAATTCCTGTTTGAGAACTAAGATCTCACATGCTGCATGGTGCAGCCAGAAAAATACTTCTTTGTACTTGATATATGTTTCTTATATTTCAGATAGATTTTACCCTATGAATTCATGTACAATAGAAACAAACATGTGAAGATTAAACGACATGCTACTGGGAACCAATGGGTCAATGAAGAAATCAAAGAAAAAATTTAAAAATACCCAGAGACAAATGGAAACGAAAATACAACCTTCCAAAGCATATAGGTTGCAGCAAAAACAGTTTTAAGAGAGAAGTTCATAATAATACAGTCCCAGCTACAGAAATAAGAAAAATCTCAAATAAACAGTCTAACATTATAAACATGGATAAAGAAGAGCAAACAAGCTCCAAAGTTTATAGAAGAAAGGAGATAAAGCTCAGAGTGGAAATAAATGAAATAGAAACATCCTCCCAAAAATAAAAGATCAATAAAACTAAGTGCAGTTTCTGTGAAAACATAAACCAAATTGACAAAACATTAGCTAGATTCTCCAAGAAAGAGAGCTAAAACTCAAATAAATAAAAGTAGAAATAAAAAATGTTATAACTGCTATCAGAAATACAAAGGATCTTAAGATCCTTCCTTTAAAAATGATATGCTAATGAATCAGATGGCCTAGAAAAAGTGAATATATTCCTAGAAACATGCAATCGTCCACAACAATCATGAAAAAATATAAAATCTGAATAGGCTGATTACTAATAGGGAGATTAAGTAACTAACCAAAACCTCCACCCCCAAATAAAATTCTAGGACAAGATGGCTTCCCTGGTAAATTCTACCAAACATCCAAAACGAGTTAACACTTACCCTTCTCAAACTCTTCAAAAAAATGGAATAGGAAGTGAAATTTTAAACTCACTCAGACTTATCCTGATATCAAAACCAGACAAAAAAATCCATAAAAGAGAAAGTTATAGCCAATATTTCCATGAACATAGATGTAAAAATGATCAATATATTTAGTCGCTCAGTCATGTGTGACTCTGTGACCCCATGAACTGCAGCACGGCTGCCAATTACCAACTCCCGGAGCTTACTCAAACTCATGTCCATTGAGTTGGTGATGCCATCCAACCATCTCATCCTCTGTCATCCCCTTCTCCTCCTGCCCTCATCTTTCCCAGCATCAGGGTCTTTTCCAATGAGTCAGCTCTTCACATCAGGTGGCCAAAGTATGGGAGTTTCAGCTTCAGCATCAGTCCTTCCAATGAATATTCAGGACTGATCTCCTTTAGGATGGACTGGTTGGATCTCCTTGCAGTCCAAGGGACTCTCAAGAGTCTTCTCCAACACCACAGTTCAAAAGCATCAATTCTTTGGCTTTCTTTATAGTACAACTCTCACATCCATACATGACCACTGGAAAAACCATAGCCTTGATCAAATGGACCTTTGTTGGCAAGGTAATATCTCTGCTTTTTAATATGCTGTCTAGGTTGGTCATAACTTTCCTTCCAAAGAGTCAGCATCCTTTAATTTCATGGTTACAAGCACCATCTGCTGTGATTTTAGAGCCCCCCAAATAAAGTCAGCCACTGTTTCCCCATCTATTTGCCATGAAGTGATGGGATCAGATTCCATGATCTTAGTTTTCTGAATGTTGAGCTTTAAGCCAACTTTTTCACTCTCCTCTTTCACTTTCATCAAGAGGCTTTTTAGTTCTTCCTTACTTTCTGCCATAAGAGTGGTGTCATCTGCATATCTGAAGTTATTGATATTTCTCCCGGCAATCTTAATTCCAGATTGTGCTTTTTCCAGCCCAGCATTTCTCATGATGTACTCTGCATATAAGTTAAATAAGCAGGGTGATAATATACAGCCTTGATGTAGTCCTTTTCCTATTTGGAACCAGTCTGTTGTTCCATGTCCAGTTCTAACTGTTGCTTCTTGACCTACATACAGGTTTCTCAAGAGGCAGGTCAGGTGGTCTGGTATTCCCATCGCCTTCAGAATTTTCCACAGTTTGTTGTGATCCACACAATCAAAGGCTTTGGCATAGTTAAGTTGGTTTTATCCCAGGAATGCAAGGATGTTTCAATGTCTGTAAATCAATCAGTGTGATATACCACTTAAGAAATTGAAGTTTAAAAATCACATGATCATCTCAATTGTTGTGGGAAAAGATTTTGACAATTTCAATATACATTTATAACAAAACTCAATAGTGTGTCTATAGATGAATGATACCTCAATGCACTAAAAAATTAATTGACAAACCCACAACTAAGGTCATACTCTAGAACAAATAGCTAAAAGCTTTTCCTCTGAAGTCATGAATGCCCAGAAGACAAGAATGCTCGCTGCTGCCATTTATATTGGATGTTCTAGCCACAATAATTAGGCAAGGAAAAGAAATAAGTGCTTTCCAGATTGGACAGGAGAAAGTGAATCTGTTACCCTTTGCAAGATGATTTGGTAATACATGCAGGACTCGACTGAAATACTATTAGAACTAAAAAATGAATTCAATAATGTTGCAAAACAAATATCAATATCCAGAAATATGTTTTGCTTCTATATACTAATTTAAAAAATCTGATAGAGTTATTAAGAAAAGACTCCTTTTTGGTAACAAAAAGAGCAAAGTATCCAGGAATACGTTTAACAAAGGAAGTGAAAAATCGGTTTTCTGAAAACTGTTAGGCATTGATGAAAGAAATTGGAAAGGACAGAAAAGGAAAGATATTTTGTACTCATGAACTGAATAATTAATATTGTTAAAATGTCTATGCTATCCTAAGCAATCTGCAAAACCTCAATGCAATACCTATCAAAATTCCCATAGAGTTTTTCTCAGAACTGGAAAAAATTAATTATGAAATATTTATGGATGGTGAAGGAAATGGCAACCCACTTCAATAGTCTTGCCTTTGAAATCCAATGGACAGAGGAGCTTGGTGGGCTACTGTCCATGGGGCTGCAA
The DNA here is from genome assembly GCA_007570785.1 of Antilocapra americana. NCBI lineage: Eukaryota > Metazoa > Chordata > Mammalia > Artiodactyla > Antilocapridae > Antilocapra > Antilocapra americana. The sequence continues at coordinate 1,274,541 of ML661334.1, forward strand.
ATGAGTTAGACACAGCTTAGTGAGTCACAGGGCATTTTTTTGAGGGGAGGAAACAGGCCCAGAAAAGTTGAAGCATTCACCAAAGGCCCCAGAACTTCTGATGGCAGAACCCAACTATGGCTGAGGACTCCCAGCTCCCAGGTCTCTTGATCTTGGCCTCTTTCACCAGATATTCATGTGGAAAACTAAAATGTAAAATATGCTTGAGGGCTTCCCTGGTGGCTCAGTGGTAAAGAATCTACCTGTCAATATAGGAGATGCCGGGTCGATCCCTGATCCGGGAAGATCCCACAAGTCACGGAGCAACTAAGCCCATACGCTAGGACTACCGAGCCTGCGCTCGAGAGCCCAGAGCAGCAGCTACCGACACGCATGCTGCGGCTACTGGAGCCTGTGGGCCCGAGAGACTGCTCTGCAGCGGAGAAGCCACTGCAGTGAGAAGTCCATGACCCGTAACTCAAGAGAAGCCCTTGCTCCCTGCACCTCGAGAAAAGTCCACGCAGCCCCACAAACTCAGTATAGCCAAAAATAAAGAAGTAAAATTGTTTAAAAAATATTTACAGAACCACAAAAGGCCCAAATAGCCAATCTTGAGAAAGACAATCAAATTTTGAAGTATCTTGCTCCCTAATTTCAAAGTACACTACAAAGCTATTTTAATGGGAGCTGTGTCATACTGGCATAAAAACAGATACACAGCTCAATGAAATAGAATAGGAATCCCAGAAATAAACATATATGTGTGGTTAATTAACTTAGACAAAGGAGCCAAGGATATACAATGGGGAAAGCACAATTTCTTCATTAAATGGTGCTAGGAAAACTAGAGAGATAAATAAATATGTAGAAATTAGACCACCGTCTTATACTGCACGCAGAAATTAGCTCAAAATGAATTAATTTGAATGTAAGACCTGAAACCATAAAACTCCAGAAGAGAAGTTAGACAGTGAGCTCCTGGATACTGGTCTTGATGTGGAATTTTTGGATCTGAACCTGAAAGCTAAGGCAATGAAAGCAAAAAATTAAAAAGTAGAATTACATCAAGCTAAAAAAACAAAACAAGAAGACTCCATAGCACAAGAAGATATTAACAAAGTGAAAAGACAACATACTGAATGTGAGAAAATATTTGCAAATCATAAATCTGATAAGGAGTTAGTATCCAAAATATACAAAGATTTCAGACAACTCAATGAAAAATAACAATTTGATTTTAAAATGGGCAGAAGTTCTGAAAAGATATTTTTCCAAAAAAAGACATAAAAATGGGCAGCAAGTACATGAAAAGATGTTCAACATCACTAATCATCAGAGAAATGCAAAAGAAAACTTCAATGAGGTATTACTTCATACCTGTCAGATGTCTATCATCAAAAAGTCTACAAATAAATGTCAGAATGCATCTGAAAAAAATAAAATCCTTGTGCACTATGGTTGAGTATGTAAATTGGTGCAACACATGAAAAGATGCTCAACATCACTCAGTATCAGAGAAATGCAAATCAAAACCACAATGAGATACCACTTTACACCAGTCAGAATGGCTGCCATCCAAAAGTCTACAAGCAATAAATGCTGGAGAGGATGTGGAGAAAAGGGAACCCTCTTACACTGTTGGTGGGAATGCAAACTAGTACAGCCACTATGGAAAACAGTGTGGAGGTTCCTTAAAAAGCTGCAAATAGTCCTGCCATATGACCCAGAAATCCCACTGCTGGGCATATACACCGAGGAAACCAGAATTGAAAGAGCCACGTGTACCCCGATGTTCATCGCTGCATTGTTTACAATAGCCAGGACATGGAAGCAACCTAGATGCCCATCAACTGATGAATGGATAAGAAAGCTGTGGTACATATACACAATGGAATATTACTCAGCATTAAAAAACAATTCATTTGAATCAATTCTACTCAGGTGGACAGAACTGAAGCCCATTATCCAGAGTGAAGTAAGCCAGAAGCAAAAACAACAATACAGTATACTAACGCATATATATGGAATTTAGAAAGATGGTAACGAGAACCCTGCATGCGAGACAGCAAAAGAAACGCAGATGTATAGAACAGACTCGTGGACTCTGTGGAAGAGGGAAAGGGTGGGATGATATGGGAGAATGGCATTGAAAGATGTTAATTATCATATGTGAAATCAATCGCCAGCCCAGGGTTGGTGCTCGGGGCTGGTGCACGGAGATGACCCGGGGTGGGGGGGAATCGGGAGGGAGGAGGAAGGGGGGTTCTGGAGGGGGAGCATATGTAAACCCATGGTGGTTTCATGTCAATGTATGGCAAAACCAACACAATAAAGTAAAGAAAATTTAAAAAAAAAAAGGTAGCTAGTACTACCAAATAATGCAGCTATTCCACTTCTGAGTATTTATCGAAAGAACAAAAACATTAATTCAGAAAGCTACATGCTCCACTATGTTCATTGCAGCATTGTTTACAAGAGTCAAGATGTAGAAACAATCTCACATGCCCTTGTACATGTGCAACCTCACGTACATGTACAGTGGAATACATGTATTGCATATGTACAACGGAATATTGCTCAACCATAAAAAAGAAGTAAATCTTGTGATTTATAATAGCATAGATGCACCACGAAGGTACTAAACTAAGTGAAATAAATCAGAGGAAGTCAAATACCACATGATGCCACTGGTATGTGTAAATATATTTAAAAAGCACAGCAAAACAAAGCTCACAGAGAACAGAGAGGAAGGGTGTTGGGAGATGGACAAATGTGTAAAGAGGGTCAATAACATGGTGAAAGACAGCAACTAGATATATTGCAGTGACCACTTTCAGTGTATACACAAAACTGGAATTCTTATGTTGTATATACATATATATATGTGTATATATATATATATATGCTATTATTTGTTGACAAAATAAGTTAATTGAAAATCTATAAAAATCTTGTTTTTCCCACTTAATGACTTTCAGGTCAAAAAATATCCTTGCAGACTTCTTGCCAGGAAGAAGGTCATTGTAGGTGTAATTGTTCAGAACTACATATTGCAGGTAAAATTTTACATGACATGCTAAAATAACACAGTTTCAAATTTGAATTATGTAATTACTTGTATTTATTTACATACATACATATATAGGATACAGTGTATAAAAAATAATGAAGCATTTCTGAACTGTCTCAGGACCTAATTCTATGAACAACACATTGAAAATACTCTGTGCAAAAAATAATTTGCCTTGTAATAAAGTTGCTTTGGGGGCATGTTTCTCAATTGATAGAACTGCAGTCTGCTGCCTGTCAAGATATAGAATTTTTTTCAAAGCGTTCAAAAAAAAAAAAAAAACATACAAACTCTGTTGATACCGATTCTCTCTCAGAGCCTCCTAGGTAAGCGGAAAAGGTCACACAAGTTATGGTGGAGCATTCGTATTTCTAATTTGGTGTCAGAAGCTGAGAGAACAAATTAATGTTATGACAAAGTGAGACTTCCTAGCCCTCTAGTGAGAACTGTTTAATGCTGATGTATAGGTCATAGTAAAGTAATAAACCAAGCACAGACCTGCACACTGCAGTTACACAGAATGGAAAGGCTGTACAGAAAAACATCTGCTGAGAGTTTGGACTTTCTGGCTTTTATTTAAGATGAAATTTTTCTTTTGTTTCTGTCATTAAACCTTAAAAATGCTTATGCCAGTCATATTTCTATAGTTGATGAAATAAGTAAGTATTGTATTAGTTAGCATTAAAAAAATTTTTGGTGTTTCATGATCACACATTATTTTTTGTAACTGACATTGCTAAAAAGAATACATTATTGCATTCATTCAAAACATTTCTTCATAACAAATAAGCTATGTGCATATTATGGAATAAAAATTCTGTAAAGCATTTTAATATATAATCATAGAGGACGCTGAATGACCTTAATAAGGTGAAAGTTATGTTTCTTAAAACCGAGATACTTATTAAATTCCATCCACTATTTTGGGCTGTTTTTCAGGTGGTGTTGTTTGCTAGGCAGAGAGAAGAATCATGGTGAGCTAGGAAAAACAAATCAAAATGTGCTAAAAACATAACACAACTGAGTTAAGGTAAACATTTTTGAGTACCTGAAGAAAGCAATTTAAAGAAGTACTAAATATTAAAAGCCGCAGGGAGTTTTTAGGTAACAACAGTGCAATTATTTCATCTCAATTTATTGAGAAAAAAGCATCTGATTTTGACTTTCAAAGAGAGATTTTTCAAAGTAAAATTATCAAGACAGACTTCTAGGGAAAAAAAGGACAGTTTACTAATAATAGGAATATAAACTGTGTAACTTGAATTACACTTTTGAGTTATTTGATGAAGAATGAAAGGTTCCCCGAGTTTTGCTGTATCATAGTCCTTCGATTAGACATTCTACAATAGAACCTATTATATTACCTGGGTATTTAGACATTAGCACCATTCACCAATCCCCCTCCATTTCTATTTATTTAGTAAATTACACAGAACTGCACTCCCGCACCCTTGAGAAGTCAGGCATGACCACAGGGCTAGGACTAGGGTGAGGTAAGTGAGGTACTTGCTTTTGATACAAAATTTAAGAGGAGATGCCAGATAAATTCAGTAATCAAAACAAATACTTTAAGGCAATATTTTAAAGAATCAGGATTAACACGGAAAATCCAAGATGATAAAAATATCAAAATGTAAGTAAGGTAAGATAGTATTACTGATCTTGCCTTTTGCAATATAGCTTTATTTGGCTATGTAATGATGGAGGAATGAGCTGTATCTAGTCATAATATGTGAATTTGAAGCCATACTCATTGGGGACAATCAATTGTTGGCTATGCACATAGAACAAAACTTATTTATAAGATGGAACAACACTCTCAGTCAAACTTATAATACCAAAACATCCAATTTTATTAAACTGGTAACTCAATGGGCATTCCTTGGACCACTACATTACTGCTCTATCATTATAAAACTTTCTGGAAGTAGCTTCCCAAAGGAAGTATTCTATTTACTTAAGAAGCAGGAAATTCTTCTTACAGATACAGTCAGGCAGCTGTTTACTCAGACTTTATTGATTTATTTTATAAATTAATAAACTAGTATCCTCATGTTCACTAAAAACGTTTCTACCTATTAATATATAAAAGAAGTACAGGGAAAAGTCCTTGCCTTAACAGGACAATATTATTGACAAGATGATACATTTAATGTCCTTTTCCAAAAAAACTGCATCACAAAAGTCTAACAAATCAGTTGTTTAGAATTCAAACTTCATTCTTCCCTAGAAACACAATTGGTTGTATCCTGAAGCTATATTTTAAACACTACTAAACCAAATAGGTTAGCAGAAATTTCTAGCATACACTCACCCTTGATTCTTCTCTCCCTTCTGAGGACTAGAAGACTAGATAGCTCACTCCCTTCAAATAATGTAAAACCGTGTGTCTAGTTTAGATCCATGAGATGTTAGCAGAAGTAGCATTTCAATAGTAGTGGGGTCCCATGTAAAGCACATTCACCGCTTACGTTATCTGAAGGATGAGACTCTGCAGATAAAAAAGGAGCATGCAGAAAAAGACCTCCATGGACCATGGAGTTTTCTTGGTCGAATTACTAAAATTAATTCCTAGACAGTGGGTGGTAAGATGGTACCCTACACACAAAAGCAGAGTGGAGTTCAGAAGCTGGAAACTCAGACAAATCATCTACAAAGTTATGCCAACCCTTTGGAGTTGGTATAACTGATTCAAGACTAAATGTAAAGTAGGACAGAACTTGCAGGTAGAGGTAGCAAATTTGGGGGGGAAGCATCAGTAATGTGTGCTATGAAAGTCATAGTATGTTTATGTGTTTTTAAATTACTAGGCTTATTTTTTTTAAGTTAGCAGCTAGGTAAATCTTTTGAAAGTTTCAATCTCGTTTATTTGCCCTAAATGAAGTCAGGAGAAAGATGCATGCTGATATTTAGGCTACATTGTTAAAAGAAGGGGGTGCATCCTTGTCTTGCTAGGCATAATTTTGTTGTCTGGGGTAGCTAAAGAAAGGAACAGTAAACCTTAATAACTGGAAACTGTATCAGAAGCCTATCCTTTGAAGGTAAACCTTGGAGGCTCTGCATTCTGTTTGTGTGTGTTTGTATTAGTCACTCAGTCATGTCTGACTCTTTGTGATCCCACGGACTGTAGCCCGTCAGACTCCTCTGTCCATGGAATTCTCCAGGCAAGAACACTGGAGTGGGTGGCCATTCTCTTTTACAGAGGATCTTCCCACCCCAGAGATTGAACCCAGGTCTCCTACCCTGCAGACAGATTCTTTACCATCTGAGCCAGGGACAAAGCCCACATTCTGTTTTAGAGAATGGTCCTGTTGCCTGATTAGACATCCAGAGTGAAGGAGAAAGCTAAGTTAGAGCAGACTCCAAGAACTTAATCCCAAATGACAAGAAGAATAATTGCACCTTTACCAGCCCAGACAATCAGAGGACATTAGATGAAGATGGAGAGTTCTTATTTGAATACATTAAGCTTGAAAGGATGATGAAATAACACTCAGTGCTGATTATGTGCCAGGCTTGCTTGTGCTGTGTGCCTAGGTTTCCTTCATGAATTCTGGGTTGAAAAATGGGACTGAAGTTGAAACAATGATAGTAGTTAATACCATGCACACTGTAGCTTGGTGGAACGGAGGAGAAAACAGATGAATAACTGAGAATCTCACATGCTTCATTGAGGACATAATATCTGAGTTTTATGCATAATGATGAGTGGGCATTTGCCAGAGAAAATAGTGGGGAAGAGAGAAAGCAAAAGCTATCCAAAGAGAAGGAACAGCAAAGCTCTATGTGTATGAAATCATGTGGTATATTGAGCAAACTAAAGTATGAAGAGCTTGGTAGGGATTGAGAAGAAGAAAAGCAATACTGGAAACTAACTTTGGAGAACATGATTTGCAATATCCTAAAGACTGTCTGGGCCATGAAACAATTTGGATTTTATTCTGTAAGCACTGTGGAACCATGAAAATCTTTTAAGAAGAACAGTAATTGATCCAGTTTATATTTTAGAAAGATCAGCTAACAAGGCAGCGTGAAGAATGGATTATATGAGGACAAGATACGATTTAGAAAAAAACATCATTAAGCATTTAAAAATTGGGTCAGCCAAAAAGTCCATTCGAGTTTTTCTATAACGTCTTACAGAAAAGCCCAAATGAACTTTTTGGCTAGCCCAATACTTGAGATGAAGAATGGTCAGAACCTGAACATGATGAGAATCTAATAATCCTATCAATGAGGGTGGAAAAGAGGGAATGAATACCCAAAGGATTTAGAACCCCAACTCCGTGTGTTTCGATGTGTCTGTTCATAATTTGGCATGGTTTAGGATGGGGCTAAGAGGATACAACACCTTAATCTAAGGAGAATATCTAGGATTACAATCATTTTCTTGGCTTAGGAACCATTTACCTTCACTAACCTTTTACAGGATCAAAAAGAATGCCTACCAGTTGCTGCTGTGCTAGACTTAGTTATTCAGTCATGTCTGACTCTTTGGGACCCCAAGGACTGTAGCCCATGTCCATGGAGATTCTCCAGGCAAAAATGCTGGAGTGGATTGCCATGCCCTCTTCCAGGGGATCTTCTCAACCTAGGGACTGATCCCAGGTCTCCTGCATTACAGATGAATTTTTTACCAACTGAGCCACCAGGGAAGCCCAAGAATGCAAAGTGGGCAGCCTATCCTTCTCCAGGGGAACTTCCTGACATAGGAATCAAACTGGGGTCTCCTGCATTGCAGATGGATTCTTTACCATCTGAGCTACCCAAGAAGCCCACTAATTGGTAATACATGCTAATTGTTGCCACTGTTGTCATTCAGTCGCTAAGTCATGTCCAATTCTTTGTGACCCTATGGACTGGACTGCAGCAAGCCAGGCATCTCTGTCCTCCACTATCTCCTAGAGTTTGCTGGAACTCACATCCATTGAGTCGGTGATGCTATCTAACCATCTCATCCTCTACCATCCTCTTCTTTTGTCTTCAAGTTTCCCAGCATCAGGGTCTTTTCCAATGTGTCAGTTCTTCGCATCAAGTGGCCAAAGTATTGGAGATTCTGCTTCAGCATCAGTCCTTCCAGAGAATATTCAGGGTTGATTGTCTTTAAAATTGACTGGTTTGATCTCCTTGCAGTCCAAGGGACTTTCAAGAATCTTCTCCAACACCACAGTTCAAAAGCAGCAATTCTTTGGTGCTCAGCATTTTTTATGGTCTAACTCTCACATCTGTACACGAGTACTGGAAAAACCATAGCTTTGATTATAAAGACTTTTGACGACAAAGTGCTGTCTTTGCTTTTTAACGTGCTGTCTAGGTTTGTCATAGCTTTCCTTCCAAGAAGCTGTAATTTCTTGGCTGCAAGTCACAATGGATTGTTACCATAGCTGGCAGTCAACATGAGTTCTGTGTTTTCTAGTCTGTCCTATCAGAATCCAAGGGTTTAGTGGAACTTCAAGAGTGAGAGGGGGCAAATTAGTTTTAGTGTAACTGATGGGATAACTAAGAGAGCACTAAGCTGAGAGGGATCCAATTCCTCTTCGAGCTGTGGCTGCCAAGGGACTGTCTTAGCCAACGTGTCCTAGTTATTTCCCACTCTCCTCTCTTCCCCTTGCATTGTAAAGAATTCAAGTGATTGTCCCATTCCACCTTGAGTAAAGTTCTAAGTCCAAAAGGGAGAGGCTACCTGTATATGTATGGCTGATTCATTTCACTGTACACACAGTGAACACGCTGTTAGTAGAAACTAACACGGCACTATAAAGCAGCTACACTCCAACGCAAAATAGTTAAAAAATAAAAAAGAACGTTTTTTAGATCAACAAAAATTAAGTGAAATGGCAATAAAATATCCATGCATGATGAAAGTGAATGTCTATTGCTCTTCTCATTTAATGTGCTACTTAACTGACTCTCCTTAGGAACTTCTGTGAGAAAATAATATGAAATTCTTTGTTACTGAAAATCCAAGTTTTATTTTTGGAACATGGTGCAACAAAGTGTATCTCTATCTTTATTAATGCAAAATTAGAATAATATATTAATTCTGATGACCCAGGAGAAAATTTCTGCAAAATTTTATTTACATGTCCAATAATAGAGATTAAAATCCTGATGCCCTTAAACACTGATGAGAGCAGACATTTGGCTGTTTTCCTGTTTGCTAACAGATACAGAGATTTCTTATTAGGCTCCACAGATAGTACCAGCTGTCTGTCAACAAGCAGAGTATTTGAGAGGGACTGCAGAAATGGTAACTAGTAAGAGAATACAGAAGTAATACAGGGGAGATGAAAAGCAAAAATATCCACAGGGCATCATACATAAGGAAAAAATATACCAATAAAGCAAGGAGGTTGATTTTGGTTTGGCTGATAAAAAGAAGAGGACCAAAGTTCACATATCTTCTTAATAAATTTCAACAGCTAACCTCCCCTTATATATACACTAGTTTTTACTCAAAGGCAGTTTTTATAATTAAGGTAAACGTGTGTGTATGTGTGTGTATGTGTCTGTGTGTGTGTGTGTGTGTGTGTGTGTGTGTGTGTATTAGCTGCTCAGTTGTGTCTGACTCTTTGCGACCTTGTGGACTAAAGCCCATGAGGCACCTCTGCCCATGGAATTCTCCAGGCAAGAATACTGGAGTGGGATGCCATTTCCTTCTCCAGGGAGACTTTTTGATTAGCAGGGTCAAAAAGCAAAGTGTACCAGCTTAGAGCAAGCAGTTACCATGAAGAAAATATTGTCTGATTGATATAGCATATTGGTGCATGCCATTAAAGAAAATGAGAATGCAGTAGCATTAAAGTCGCATATATTGAGTATTTGATGTCTGTGGAATACTAGTGGGAATATCTGACATCTGACAGCATTAGTTATAAAGCTCTGAGGCTTCACAGTCAGAAACAGAGATGGAAAAGATCTTGGAGAAGAGATGTTGACATGGAAACCAAGGAAAGAGTGAATTTCAGCAATAACTGGGAACTCAACAGTTTGAATGCCAAAATGATATCTTCCTCTTCATATCAGCCCATGGACTAGTAACCCCTTCAACCACCACTCTGCTCAATTCTTTTCACTTCTTCTGTTGGATCTTGAATCTTTTTTCCATACTTCAGGACTCTTCCTACCGTATGACATGATAAGTATATATCCAAGACAATGATTATTTCTTACATGATTCTTAAATATTGTTACCTGGTCTGACCGATCCTACACTCTTCTAACAGTCGATACACCATTGACAATGTCTGTAGGCAACAAGAAATGGTTTTTAACATTCAGTCTGGCCTCTATGACTCACTTGATTTTCAGAACCAGTCCTTATATTCTAATCCTAATAATCTTGAGGAAGTGGCAATTAGACCCAGGAGCTGAGATTTTTGTCCAAGAGATATTGCATGTCTTTGATAGCTAGCACTTGCTTTGTCTTGATCTTACATAACCCACCTTGTCTCTTGTCAAGAAAAATGCCCCCTGCTTCCTGTACTACTCATCTTAATGTACATAAATACCTGCTTTCCTGGTTTCTTGATCACTTTCCTGGTCCTTTCTTAGTAGTCTCTCACCAATTTATTCCTCTCTTTCAGCCATTAAACTTCTCAGTTCCTCAAACTTTAATTCTTCCTCCTTTATCACTATCTCTTTACACTCTTTTCCCAGGCGACAAATTGTACAGAGGACATTGTAGGACCAATGACCACGCTAATCTAGAAAAATTCCCTAGTCCTTGTATGTACATCAGATTCAATGCTACCAAGCTCAGATCCATGATATTTGCTTTACTGACCTTGTCCTTATCCAGAATCCCGTATCTTGTTTTGAGTGGTGCCCCTATCCTTAGAGTTATGCAAACCTGAAATAGGAGAATCTCCATGTGTCTCTTCTCCACAAAACCTGTGGAACATATTCCCAATTTATAATTTTCATTTCTTAGTCATCTCTTGAGTATATCCTTTTGGGTTTTCATTTTCAATGTTATTGAAGCCCAAACCACAGCAGTGTCTCACCTGGACAACTATAAATAGTCTTTCAATAGGTTTCTCTCATCCATTCTGCTCTTTTCAACCTGTTGTCCACACCTCAATCAAAGTGATCTTTTAAAAGGCAAATACGTCATCAGCTTTAAAAACCCTTCAAAAATCTGCCATGGGTGTTGGGATTTAAAGAAAAAAAAATCAAAGTGGCATACCATTGTCCTAATTCTCCAACCTCATTTACTTCATCCCCTCTCTCTGTACCCTGGCCACACAAGCTTCCTTTAAGTGTCTTGAGCTGGTCACTGGCTCCTGTAGATATTGTTTTATCCATATGTACAAAATAGTAAACGTATCATCTCATCATCTTTTGGAACTCAAGTTAGCTGCTACTTTTTCTGCAGTAGATTCAACACAAGCAGATCTTTTTCTGGAAAAGTATTCCTGAACTACTAGTATAGGTTATATTTCTTTGTTAGAAACTCTTATTATTCTTTTCCTGTTTCCTTTTGGAACAATTATAACTATTTCACACATTAGTGTTACTTTTTATTGATGTCTATTTCCCTCCTTGAACTATAATAGTTATAGTCTATGATAGTTGAGATCAAGGGCTTCCCTGGTAGCTTAGATGGTAAAGGATCTGCCTACAGTGTGGGAGACCCGGGTCAGGAAGAGCCCCTAGTGACATGGCTACCCATTCCAGTATTCTCACCTGAAGAATGCCATGGACAGAGGAGACTGGGAGTTTATACTCCATGAGGTCACCAAGAGTCAGACATGAGGGTGACGTTGACTCTCTTATTTGGTTCACCATTTGTTTGTTATCTGACAAAAGATCATAGGTACCCAACTGATTTTTGCTCACCTCTGAAATCAGTACCAAAAGCTACAATATGGATGAGTTATGCCATAAGCTTCTATAATGTCAGATAAGGCTAATGTGTCAGTATATCATTAACATGTTTTAAGTAACTTCCATAGACAACTGTTATGAATGTGCTTGGTATTTTTGTTAATCAATCAATGGTGAATAAATACAAGAATGAATAAAATACAAGGTGAGCTTAAGAACTTACCTTGAAGGAGATTCCAACCTCAAAGGTGCAGTAATTTCTTCTGGTTATGAGCACAGACTTGAAAATACAGTGTTTGAATTCAATTCCTGACCTTTGTACTAAGTAGCCAAGTTATTTGCCCTTATGAACCTCAAGTTTTCTGTATCTATCCTATGAATGATGATAGTATTTTCCTCATAACTTGTGAGAATTAAATGAAACGATACATATGTATGTCCTTAGAACAATGCTTTTCACGCAAAATGAACATTGATTAAATAATTAACTGTAATTATTAGTGACTATAACCTTGTATGGGTTTAACTGTGTCCTCTTGAAATTTGTCTTTTAAAGTCCTAGCCCTCAGCACCCCAGAATGTGGCTTATTTGGAGAAAGCACTTTTTAAAGGGTAGTTAAGGTAAATGTGGTCACATAGTTTGAGTTGTAAGCCAGTATGACTAGTGTCCTTATAAGAAGGGATGATCAAGATGCAGGCAAACATAGAGGGAAAACTATGAAAGGATACAGTGAGAAGGCAGTCCTCCACAACCCAGGAGAGAGGCTTCAGAAGACATCAACCAGCCTGAAGCCTTGACCTCAGACTTGTGGCTTACAGAATTATGAGAAAAAAATTTTCTGTTTTTAAGCCACTCAATCTGTCCTGCTTCACTATGGCAGCCCTGAGAAATTACTGCAATTTCACTGCATCTGACACTGCTGTCATAATGTCACCATCAGAACAGCAAGGATGTTCTCAGGTATTCATCTTCCATCCATTCTTCCAGCTACTTAACTTCTCTTTTTGTTCCAAATTCCCAGAAGGATGTATGAACCTTGGAGACATATGTTTGCCCTATAACTACCCTCACTGAAATAACTTTAATGATATGTCCTCTGGGTTTTATTGAAACATGTAAGAAGAAAATTAATGTAAATTAAGATTTGCTTAAACCCACCATGTGTCAGACAGATACCTCATATACTTAAGCCTGAGTATATATATATATCATTTTTATGTTGTTATAGTCACAATTATATTCATATTATAATTAATCTGAATTACTTAATTTGCATCAGTTTTAGATTTAATATTTGTTGATAATATTAAATTTGGATGAAGAATTCATTATTCAGGGGAGTTTCCTGTCTATCTAATGATTAGGACTCAGGGCTTTCACTGTCGTGGCCCAAGGTTCAGCTCCTGATCAGGAACTAAGACACAGCAAGCCATGTGGCACAGCCAAAAAAAAAAAAAAAATTCACTATTAATATCTTCCTAATGTTCACACAGAAAGTACACAAAACCTGAAAATAATCAATGGTTTTCAATACATGATCTATATACTCTTCTATAAAGAGGCTTGAAAGTATCAGTGTCATTCAAAGTGAATTTATTCCATAAGATCCAGAATGGATCTTAATTTGTTAAAATCTAGAGTTTCATAATCCATATACACTGAGGTAGCTTCTACTGTACCTCTTTCTAGATCAATAAACAGTTCTAAACTTTTAGGCTCGAGTCCTGAGAGCTAAATTAAACACAAGAATTACATGATTGTTAACATGAGTATAAACTGTTTCTCTATATACTTTATGCATTTTATTGAATATCTTGCAAGTATGGAGATAACATGGTTAAAGTTTTCTGACTTGAGAAACTAGTGGCTGGAACTAACCTTTATTTCATGGTTCAGCTTTGACCATTGTGTTCTAAGTCTTTACAACCCTATTTACTTGTATGAGTGGACTCATAAAAAGATTCCAGTAAAATTCCTGGCACATAGAGGTGCCCAGTTAATGTTAATTATCCAACTAACCTCTTGCAGTCCCATCCTAATTTATCTAAGCCTCTCCCCAGATTTCTCACTATTATCCTTACCCTACTTAATAACATGACAAAATTCCACACATGACTTTCTCTACTCTCTTCTCAAACTTTCAAAAATACCTTTTGTTCTTTGAAGTAATCTACAGCAAAGAATAATTTACCAGTATTATTAGCTCTGACAATCTAAGACCTGTGTTTGGAGCCCACAGTCAGTGGCAGAGGAAATACTGAAAAAAAAATAGTGGCAATAATGCTACAGCAAAAATATGACAATATTTTCTGACCTGAAAGGGCAGTGAAGTATTCTTACTTGGGGGTCTGAAGGGGAGGGAATCCTAAGCTAGTTCTCCAGGAAGACAAATGAGTTAAACAGACAAAGCGGGGATATACAGAAAACAGTGCTTTCCAGATAGTGCAAGAATCGTGACCCTGCTGGAGGGTCAGGGGAAGTGGATGGGCTGCAGACACACACATGCTAGATGAGGAAAGACCTGGTAAGGGTGGACTGACCTTATCCTATAAGCAACAGGAAAACAGTACAAGATTTTCAAGCATGCAAATGACCCGACCAGATTTGACTTTTAGACCTCACTGTGGCTGCAGCATCATGGGGCTTTCATTCAATAAGACCCCTCTAGAGAGGAAACAGGGCAGTTTAAGAGCTGCACCGTTTGGAGGAAGTCAAGTGATAGCTAGCACTAACGTAGTACATCAGTTGACTGCTCTTTATTTTTGGCAGTTGGAGGGAAGCTTAGATTAATGTGCTAATGATAATTATCCCCCTCCCCATAAATGAAAATGTTATACTTATTCCAGACTAATACGATTTCTTCCAGTGATTCATCCTTCTTGGTTACAGCACAAATTGATTCGCTCCAGATGGAGAATAGAATAGCAAGCTAGATGAACGTGATCTGCTCCCCAACCTTTTTGGCACCAGGGACCGGTTTCATGGAAGACAAGACCATTTTCCATGGACAGGGATGGGGGATGGCCTTGGGATGGTTCAAGCACATTACATTTATTATGCCCCCTCTGATCTGATGGGAGGTGGAGTTCAGCCGGTAATGGAAGCAATGGGGAGCATTTGTAAATACAGACGAAGCTTCACTGGCTCACCTGCTAATCACCTCCTGCTCTGTGGCCCAGTTCTAACAAGTCACAAGCCAGTACCAGTCTGTGGCCCTGGGGCTGGGGACCCCTGATCTAGTACACTCCACCACTGAGGGAAAGAGCCTGGATTTGGAGGAAAGGCTGATTACTTTTGCTTGGGGAAGGAGGTTGGGGGAGGAAGAAGATCTGCCTATGACCAGTTTTGTTTAACAACTTTGCCCAGAAATATTTGAGTGGTTATTGATTACTTTTCTATATTGCAAAAACTTTGTTGGAGTTAAAAGAACAAAAACATTTACATCTTTAATGCACATTATTACAGGCAAGAGCATAATGAAACAAATGTGAAGCCACATAGGAAGAGAGAGAAAACAAAGTCTCTAAGTGCAGGAAAGATACATCAGAAGAGTCGAATATATTCTTGGGACCATGAGGAGCCTCATGTAAATAAGTACATTATTGGATTAAGTCATGCTGGTAGCTTAACAGGCATGCATGTTCCTGCAATGAGTGAATAGAAGTATGTAAAGAATGGAAATAATTCCCCTTTAATTATAATTCTTGTTTTACTCAGAGAAATAAATTCATTTTTAACCCTGTATTTTAATAATAAATCAGTTAGAAGTCCCTAGATTAACTCATTTTATCTTCATAATAACGTGACAACGTAGTCACTATTATACTCCCATCTTATGGATGAGGAAACTAAGTAACTAAACATAGGTACTAATAAATCATGAAGTAATGCCAGGGTCTAGAGAAAAAAAAAATAGCAAGAAAAATTTAAAGCAAAAACTAAAATGATGAGAGGTAGATCTTGGACATCAATTACCACATTTGAGAGCTCAATGAGAGAAGGCATATAGAAGTCTTATAAAATATGATCAAAATTTGGTTTGATGGAATGCAGGGTAACATGTCAACCATAGCAGAAATATTATTTAGCAGTGACCAAGTAAGAGCGATTTTGACCCAAGTCATTATTTGAAGAGAAAACTGGAGAAGACCGTTTCTAGCTGAATATTCTTTATTCTCTGTAGACCTTCCACAGGCTGACAACTTGACAGATGGTGAATGATGTATCATGGAGAAACTGACCTAAAACTTTAAATAAGAGTCACACATTATTCTTATTTGCAGATGTTTTTTAGCTATTGCATTACAATTTAGGAAACTATGACACCAAGGAGAAGCATGGTGTTCAACATAGTATTTTTTATGTTACGATCGACTGAAGTTTGCTGATTCTTTTCAATAGAATGAATCTTCAGAGTTTGACATATATACAAAATGTTAAGCCTGTTATGATACCTTACTGCTTAAACTAAATGAGTGAATTCCCTTAAAGTCCTGGACAACACTGGCACAGATTAAGCACTCAAGAACCTGAGTGGGCTTTAAAAATCAATTAGAAATCTGGTTTAGAAGTTAAACAGAAAGTCAGGATGAGAGTTACAAACGGCAGCTACAATCATTGCAAGCAGTAAAAGTGTCCCTTATGGCAGGTTTTGCTTCAGATGTCACTTTAAAGAGTTATTTTATATTTTACTTTAAAGGCTTTCTAAAAAAATTAAATCAGACTGGGTAGCTACAGGGGAAGGGATGGAATGAGGTCACCTCAGAAAAATCAGTAGGGAGACGAAATATGAGTAGAAAATTGTTGGAGCAAACAAAAAGAAAATCATGTAGTTTCCACCTTCAGGATGGGTTGCTAAGCAGAACTTTCAGCCTTGAAGAAAGCATCTTTCTTCAGCCTTCCATAGTGGAGAGGAGATGAAACACAGACCCCTGCAGAAGGATGTCTCTTGAGGAAACGAACAGCCTATAACAACAGTGGAATTGATGTCCATGATACAAAAGTCACTGCAGAGGGTTTGGTACCAGGTAAATCTACAAATCTCTAGAGTTGTGAAAAAGCTCATGAAGATTCTTAATGAGTCAAGATGAAAGGATCCTATTCAAATCTGAGAGCAGAAAATAGGGTCAGATTAAGTGTGCAGACTTATATTTTGCAGTGAACTAGCTCCTCCTGATCCTCATTCATCAGTTTGAATATCTACCAGTTACATTACGATCCAAAATTTAAATGTTCTTTCCAGGATTTTGCATATATATGGGCTTCCCTGGTGGCTCAGACTGTAAAGAATTCGCCTGCAATGTGGGAGACCTTGGTTTGATCCCTGGATTGGGAAAAATCCCCTGGAGGAGGGCATGGCAACTGCCTGCAGTATCCTTGCCTGGAGAATTTTTGCTCCTCTCATGGACAGAGGAGCCTGGTGGGCTACAGGCCATGGGGTCGCAAAGAGTCAGACAGGACTGAGAGACTGAGTACAGCACAATACTGAATATATGTTGAGAAATTACACTTCTCTTAACTGGATCTTAAAATGGCTTCTAGATTTTGTCTGTCTCTATTTTCTCCTCCCTTTAAGCCATTGCTATTTATTTTTCTGCAGCACAAATCTGATTTTGTCACTTATTTAAGTTGCAACTAACAATTGTATTTCATATTTGAACTCTAGATGGGCTCTGAAAATCCCTGATATTTTTAAGCCAGATTGTGTGAATGGATGTGTTTTTCTGGATCCCTAGCTTTGGGGCATGGCTGAGAGACTAAGCACAGCACAGCTCAGCTTCATCAAATAGCTTAAGAGTGAACAAGACATATTCTGTCCCAATTGCAGGGCAAAGCTTATCTGTAGTGATGACCACATGACCTATTCCACCCACACTGTATCCTACACATGATATGGACCAGGGATTTTCAAAATTAAGTGTACTTAAGAATCACCAGGCTTGAGGGAAGTAGGGCAGGGTGGTGATGAAGATTTTGTTAAAAATGAGAATTCTGTTTCCACAGATCTGAAGTAGTACTGAAGTTTCCTCATTCTGACAAACTCAGAAGTGATAATGATGATGCTGGTTCATGGAGAACATGTCAGGGAGCAAAGCTATATAGTTACTCATGCCAGATCCCAGCATAAACACCACACACACACACACACACACACTCACACGTACACACTTATACCTAAGGAATTATTACCAAAAGAAGAACTGCTACCAACCACAAAATCCATCCACTTCCTTATAAATTTATATGGGCTATTTCTTTTTTTCCCTGCTGACTAAGAACCTTTCTCTTCCTCCCTCTTTCTTACCAGCTGATAAACTCCAGCCCCAACACACTTTGTGCAAGTTCAAACAAATAATGAACACTGAATCTAATTCTACTGGGGGAATGGATTCCTTTTTTTTTTTTCATCCCTATTACTTAAGCACTTTTATTTAATGAATTTAAGGTGTAATAGCTGCCCCTAATCTAGCTGGAGAGACACGATTCTTTGTCATAGCTATAGAAATAATTGGAAACAAGAGCCCCTCACACTTTATTCCCAAGATGATACTATTTTTATTAATAAAGTACATAGAGTGAATGGCTCTGCATCCAGAGACACTAAGTTGAAAACCTGTGTGACTTATGAAGAAAAGTAATGAGAATCAGCACGGTCCAAACAGAATCCCTGAGGGGTCCGATGGTAGCAGAGCAGGGACAGAGGAAAGTCCACTTGTGCTCAGCAACAGACTATGGAGCAAAGATTAAAGACCATCATGAGAGCTGTCCATCATCCATTTTGTATGTTGGGTGGCGAATGATGAATCTGAGAAGACAGCTGGTTGCACCTTGACTGCAATGGAGGTGCAGAGTTGGAGCTGTCAATTAGGAGTGTGTATGGGTCTGAAAATGGCAAAGGCTTTGCGTAAAGGTCTAGCCACTGGCTGTGCTAGGACAGAGCCAGGCACTGAGGCTTCTCAGCAAGACAAGTGACAGAACAGAAATGAGTCCAAGAAAAACCAGCACTCACAAAATGAAATTTGAGTAACACAGCATCAGGTTATCAGAGTTCAATATGGCATGATTTGCTCACAAAAATTATTGCTTCAATACGGATCATAAAATATTTGAGAAAGAAAACATTTTATGTGACATTTTTATTACTTTCATATTATAATGGTAGATGACTTAGCCACAATTATTCAAAATATGTTATTTAGAAAGAAACTAATAAAAATTAGGTCCTTATTAGCCCATTGATGTACAGAGCACATTCTTAATTTTAAAATGCATCAGGTAAGGATAGGAATTGCAATGCATTTAGTACATGGAAGCAAGTCTAGATTCAGCACTTTAGAAGTCATATTTAAGAAACAAATTCCCAAAATAAACAGTCACTTAACTAGAAGGTGGTCAAACAATTTCAGGTCAATTTATAATTATTTATTCTCATTCTTGGAATATTTAACACCTTATTGTTATATAAAGATATCAAGGTATGAGATAAATATTCATATATTTATCATATATGATTAATATATGATAAACAACATATAACAATTTATATTCCCTATAGCATCCTCATGCTTGTGCCTTTCTAAAAAGTTTGTCAAATGAATTTATTCATCAAACTGAAACAAGGAGACAACAGAAAAGTCAGAAAAGGAAAGGCAAAACTGAAAAATCGCTGGTGCTTATGTTCAGTGACTAATCTGTCAGTGTGAACACCTCACCCTCATAAAGAGTCCCAAGCCTCTTTTCGTATGCATCCTGGTTCCTTTCAATTTGGAGCCAGAAAACTATGTAACTGGAAATTAGACATCTAACTTCTGGCTCAAAGTCCCATACATTTTTGTCTGCCACTCGTGCATGCTTAGTCATTTAGTTGTGTCCGACCCTTTGCGACCCCATGGACTGTAGCCCGCCAGGCTCCTCCATCCATGGAATTCTCCAAGCAAGAATACTGGAGTGGGTTGCCATTCTCTTCTCTAGGGGATCTTCCCAACCCAGGGACAGAACCCAGGTCTCCTGCATTGCAGGGGATTCTTTACCATCTGAGCCACAAGAGAAACACAGGGTCGCTCACAACTGATGCAACTTAGCAGCAGCAGCAGCAGCAGAAATGCAGTGGTATTCCTATGTCCCACAGGTATTGAAAAGCCAATTCTGCACATTAAAAGCATGTAGGAGATGTCTCCGGTGGCTCAGTGGTAGAGAATTCATCAGTCAGTGCAGGAGACGTGGGTTCCAGCCCTGATCCGGGAAGATCCCACATTGCAGTGGAGCAACTGAGTTTGTGTCCCATAACAACGGAGCCTGCCTGTTGTCACCCCTGAAGCCCAAATGCCCCAGAGCCCACGCTCACAACAAGAGAAGCCACTTCAGTAAGAAGCCTGCCCACCACCCCTGGAGAGTAACCCCCCTCTACCACAGTAGAGAAAAGTGCACCCTGCAGTGAAGACCCAGTGCCACAACAACAACAACAACAAACGTAAAAAAATTTATGTGGGGAAACTGTCTCTTCCTTGTCCAAGTAGAAGTTGGTACTAAGTATGTTTATTTCAAATGATTGACATAACATTTTCAGTGCGTATACATCTGAAATTATGAATCACATACGTGTAGAACTGAACGACTGAGGATTCCATATTCACTGCCCTTATTTCATAGATGAGGCAACCCAAGTTTCCAAAGAAGTCACTAGTTTTACCATTAGATATTGATGAGTATAGTTAGCAGCAAAGGACTTAGTGCCTGGCTTCCTAGTTTCTGCGCCAGGATTTTTTCCTCCTCTGTATTGACATATACTTCTTATGTGAATAAGATGGTTCAGGTCCCTAGAATATTGTTTATTGTAGCATTTTTGCCTCAACATAGACTTGTCTGGCACTGTAAGTTCTTGAATTGCATTGTACCTTTATTTCTCCCTGGAACAATGGAAAAAATGTCTTTCCTACATGAATATATGAAGAAGATAAACAATGAGATATATAGATTACCAGGTGTATATACTTGATGGAAGATATTCAGAAACATCCCTCAGCATTGTGGATAAATTCAACAGGAACTTGGAGCCCACTGAGCTATGTGTGTGTTGTCAACTGTAAGATCCGGGGAAAGCTTCCTGTCTGTTTCCTAGTGTGCTTATGATCCCTGACATCATGTGAGTGCTCCATAAATTTGAGCTTTAGGCTGATGAAAAGTAACTGCCTTTAAAAATATTCAGATGTTTGACCTTAGCACCTCAAACATCTATGATTCCCTGAGTATTCTGCTTTGTGTTCATCTATGGAAAACATCCTCAAGAATGACTTAGCTCTTCCAAGGACACTAAAAATCGATCATAAATTAGTGCCTGGTGCAGTAGTAATAGGTACTCTGTTGACTAAGGAAAGGTGCTTGAAGAAAAGTTTAAACCATCAATCAGATGGTTTTCTTTTGATTTAATTAGCATACAATTAAGTGCATTTCTACTTGCATCACAAACTTAACCTTTAACAAATTTTCTAAACACATGACAAGAAATCTGTTCATTGAATTTTTCTATTTAACTTTCAAATCCTAATAATTCTGATAAAGTTAGACTAGTCATATATTTTAAATTATTTATGATACATTATGGGGTAACAAAATAATTTCAGTAAGACTAAAATGCATATTATGCAAATTATGATGGAGTAAATAATATTTATATATGAATATAAAGTTATTAACATATTTAAACTAATAATTACCCTCAAATTACTAAATGATCCATTATGGATGTAATTTTACAAAAGCACTTAAGCTGACCATTTTACATATAACTTCTTCAAGGGCACATAACCTTTCTTACTTGTGCCATTAACTTGCTAGTTAGGCAAGAGTCAGTGACATGAATTCTGATGAGGACATGGTGGGATTTATTGTTTCTTATGGATACTATGTCCTAAGAAACAATGAGGGGAACAATGTCTTAAAATTTCAATATACAGTAGGAAGTCAAACAGTTTAAATATACTTGAAATTTTAACAGCAGATTTCAAAACATTAATAAGAATATGCTTATTATTTTGGTCATTAATTATCTGTTGATTTAATATGGAGACAGTTAACCACAAAATTTAAAGACTATGCCCAAGCCACAACTCTATATTTACTAGTTGGGCGGACATGAACAAGTTTTTCTTAACCTGTTTAAACCATAGCAATCTCAATTTAAAAATACTGTTACTATAAATGACTACTAATACAACTATTTCTGTAAGATGATTACCTGACAATGTCTATACAAGGCATTAACACAATAGTTAACACAAAATAACATCTTGATATTTATTAACAGTATGATGATTAATTTTATTACATCAGTGTTTTTTCCAGACTTTAATCTCATATTTTAAAATCTTTATTGGAGTATATTTGATTTACAATGTTGCATTAGTTTAAGGTGTACAGCAAAATGATTCAATTGTACATACACATGTATTAATTCCTTTTTAGGTTCTTTTCTCGTATAAGTTGTCACAGAATACTGAGTAGAGTTCTATGTGCTGCCGTACAGTAGACCCCTGTCAATTATCATATATAGGAGTGTGCTTATGTTAATCCCAAACTCCTGATTCACCCCCTCCCCCTACAGTTCCTTTTTGATAACCATAAATTTGTTTTCTTTGTCTGTGAGTCTGTTTCTGTTTTGTAAATAAGTTCATTTGTATCACTTTTTAAAATTAAATCCCACATATGAGTGATATCATATAAGTTATGATTATTATCACTACTGTTACCATGACTTGAAAGTTACAGGAATAGGATTCTGGATTTTTTTTTTTAAAGCTTCAGTACGTATCAATGAAGCTTTAAGTTACTAGGCACAAGTCCAATTGATTTAATCATAAACTATCTCCTGAATTATTACCCTTTTCCACTTCAATGATATGTTTCACATATTAACCTCAACTATTACAATAGTTATTCATTAGTCCATTAGTTTCATTGATAATCAGCTCAGTCTCTACAAAAATATCAGAATGATATTTTTAAAGAAGAATAACAGTCTAGGCATGATTTTGTAAACTCATTTTGCCTTGCTCTTCTCTGCTCTATATAACTATAACCCCTGGAAAAATGCCGAAGGAAGCCAAAAGAAAAAAAAAAATTGGAAAGAAGGAAGCAAAGTGGTTAGGAACGCCAGGACTTGAGAAACAGCACAGGGACAGGGCATCTAGCTTCCACCAGAGGGAGAGAGAAAGGACCTTAGGGATATAAGGGGAAATAACAAAAGATCCATCATTTGTATTATTGGAATCCTTAAAGGAAACAAGAAAGAGAGACTTAAAGAGCACTCAAAGAAATAATGGTTGAAAATTTCCTAAATTTGATAAAAGATATAAACCTTAAGGGGCTTCCCTGGTAGCTCAGTTGGTAAAGAATCCCCCTGCAATGCAGGAGACCCCAGTTCAGATCCTGGATTGGGAAGATTCCCTGGAGAAGGGATAGGCTACCCACTCCAGTATCCTTAAACTTCCCTGGTGGCTCAGATGGTAAAGGAGCCACCTTCAATGCAGGAGCCCTGGGTTCAAGCCCTGGGTTGGGAAGATCCCCTGGAGGAGGGTAAGGCAACCCACCCCAGTATTCTTGCCTGGAGAATCCCCATGGACAGAGGAGCCTGGTGAGCTATTCCATAGGGTTGTAAAGAGTCAGACATGATTGAGCAACTAAGCACAGCAGAGCAATAAACCTACCACCTTCAAGAAGCTGAGTGAACCCTAAGTAGAATTAATGTCTGTATCAATTTATTTTTCTGAATGTAGATGCCCAGTTATTCCAGTAACATGTTTAAAAACAGCAGCAAAATCAATAAAAGAAAAGACTTAGAAAACCAACTTATGGTTACCAGGAGGAAAGGTACGATGAAAGGATAGTTAGGAAGTTTGAGATCAACACATGCACACTGCTGTATTTTAAATGAATAGCACAGGGAAGTCTACTCAATGTTATGTGGCAGCCTAGATGGGAGGGGAGTTTGGGGAAGAATGGATACCTGTATATCTATGGCTGGGTCCCTTTGTTGTCCACTTGCAACTATCATAACATTGTTAATTGGCTATATTCCAATATAAAATAACAACTTAAAAAAATGCCACCCTTTCTCCATTAAATTACCTTTGCTTCTCTGTGAAAGATTGGTTAACTATACTGGTAAGGGTTTATTTGTGAGTCTCCATTCTGTTCCATGGATATGCTTGGCTGTTTTGATGTCTTGATGACTGCAGCTTTATCTAGTAAGTCCGGAGATCTGGGAGCATTAGTCCTCTGATTTTGTTCTCCTCCTTCACTTCTGTGTTGGTTATTCTAGGTCTTTTAATTTCCATATAACCTTTATATATCAATTTGTCAATATACACAAAATAACTTGCTATAATCTGTTTATTGTATTTTTGGTATATTTTTATCCCTTCAGTTTCACTTTACTTTAAAAAATATCTTCACATTTAAAACTATAGGAATACAAAGATCCAAATGATTTTCCCCAGGGTAGTTCAGTTCAGTTCAGTCTCTCAGTTGGTCAGACTCCATGGACTGCAGCACGCCAGGCTTCCCTGTTCATCACCAACACCCGGAGCTTGCTCAAACTCATGTCCATTGAGTCAATGATGCCATCAAACCATTTCATCCTCTTTCATCCCCAGGGTAGAGTTAACCTTAATTTTTAGCGGTTCAATTTTTGTATTAAGAGCACAATTTGTTTTGAATATGTGGTAAATACACTGCATAATAATTTGTTTTCTGTTACTACCAAGTCTAAAATAAAGTTCTGGAGGTTTCTCTTTGCCTGTTTAGTGACCAGTGTTAGTCACTTCAGTCGTGTGTGACTCTTTGCAACCCCCTGCACTGTAGCCCCCAGGCTCCTCTGTCCAAGAGATTCTCCAGGCAAGAATAGTGGCGTGGGTTTCCATTTCCTTCTCCAGCTTTAGTAACCAAGGCCCACATAATTAGGACCATATAGTTACATATAGTCTACTATATGTATAGTGTACTATATAGAATTACATATAGTTAAAACTTCTGGAAAGCAAACTTGTTGAATCTTTACTTCTCTTTCATGTCAAATATAGCACTTTGGAATGTGCCTGCTTCAGAATAATTTTTCAAATCCTTACATTTTTCATGAAATCAGCTCTTCTCTGGAATGGATACCTTGAGAACTTTTTTTCTTTCTTTTCATTTAGGCACTGCACTGTATTCTAACAGTGTTAGTATCTATCCTGGCTAGTCTTTTCCTATAAGGCATATGACTGATATTTTTTTCTCTACATTTAATTCACTAGAGCCTGCTTGGTTCTTTTACTTTTCTTGTGATTCATATATAAAGGCTATTAACATTATATAGCTGAACATTTCAATAAAAGTAAGATGGAGCCCCAGGAAACCTGAGCTTATGCTCAAGAGACAGGAGATTAATCTTTTTTTTTTAATCTTCTGATAGGACAGAAAGAAAACACGAAAATAGTATTTCTAATTAATTTTTATTGTGGTGTCATTAGTTTACAATACTGTTTCTACTTGTAGAAAAAGGGGATTTTTGGCTATATGTATGCATATATCCTTCTGTTTTGGATTTCCTTCACATTTAGCTCACCACTGAGAAGGGTAGGGTTTCCTGAGTGAAACAGGAGGTTCCCATTAGTTAGCAGATTTTGATTAGCCTTCCCGATAGACAAGGAGCACCAGATGGCACACTGGACTCCCTGGCAGCAGAGCAGCCCCTGGGCAGCCCCCAGTATTGCCCTTCCACTGGCCCAGGCCCACCGCTTCCATACTCATCATGCCCCCCTGGTCAGTCCCAGCCTGGATGGCTCCCACCTTTCTTTCCTCTAATTTTGCTCCAGCCCCTGAGCAGTACTAGATCAAGTGCAGAAGTGACTGGCCAAACTTCAGCTGGATCCTTTCCAGACCTGTGAAATCATTTAGTAGATCACTGGGCTAGCTCTTCAGTGATGACAAGACAGGAATTGCCCGACCTTCCTCTTCCTGTGGCTTTCCTCCCACTCTTCCATTTCAGCCCTCCATCTCAGCTAAATTCCATCTGGAGTGAACTGTAGTATCTCTCTCTGCCTACACTTATATTCATCTTTTCCCTCTGGACACAGAAAGATTCCACTTCTTATCGAAAGCTACTTTGTGTGTATGTGTGTGTCAGCCGCTCAGTCATGTCCAGCTCTTTGCAACCCCATGGACTGTAGCCCACCAAGGTCCTTTGTCTATGGGATTCTCCAGGCAAGAATACTGGAGTGGATTGCCATTTCCTTCTTGAGAAAGCTACTTTACACACAGTAAATGCTGTTGTGTTCCTCTCTCACTTCTTAATAACTTGCATCATTACCATTCCTTCTATTTTCATTAGTTAAGCTCCTTCTACATGAAGGAAGATCCCCTGGAGAAGGGAAAGGCTACCCACTTCAGTATTCTGGCCTGGAGAATTCCATGGACTATGCAGCCCATGGAGTCACAAAGAGTCAGACACGACTGAGCGACTTTAACTTTAACTTTCTACATGCAGGCATCTTCCTAGCTTGATAACAACAATGGAAATTCTCAACACAACTGCCCTGTCTAGATACCCTTCTTATTTCACTGTAAAATGTCTTAAATGTCTAGACAGGATAGCTTGCTGGATCTAAGTCAATGATCCTAAGTTTGACAAACAAGTGTAAAAACTGTGCCTCCAATGTTCTTATCTCTAAGTCTTAATATGTTCAGATATAAAAAGAAGATCCCAGCATCTTGCTCTATCTACCTTTGAAAAAAATTATTGAAGTATAGTTGATTTACAACGTTGTATTAGTTTCCAGTGTAGAGCAAAACTGAATCAGTTATACATACAGATATATGCACTCTTTTTAAGATTCTTTTCCCATATAGGCCATGACAGAGTACTGAGTAGAGTTCCCTATGTTATTCAGTGTGTCTTTATTAGTTATCTATTTTATATGTAGTAAAGTATATAGGTAAATCCCAGTCTCCCAAGTTATTTATCCCCCTCCTTTTCCTCGCTAGTAACCATAAGTTTGTTTTCTACATCTGTAACTGAATTTCTGTTTTACAGATAAGCTCAATTGTAGCATTTATTTTAGATTCCATATATAAGTGATATCATAAATATGATATCATATAGTGATATCATATTTGTCTTTTTCTGTCTGATTGACTTCACTCAGTATGACAGTCTCTAGGTTCATCCATGTTGCTGCAAATTCCATTATTTTATTCTTTTTATGGCTGAGTAATGTGTATATATGGAGAAGGAAATGGCAACCCCCTCCAGTGTTCTTGCCTGGAGAATCCCAGGGACAGGGGAGCCTGGTGGGCTGCCATCAATGGGGTCACACAGAGTCAGACACAACTGATGCGACTTAGCAGCAGCAGCAATATGCATATACGTACAATATTGTTTTTACCCATTCATATGTCGATTAACATCTATGTTGCTTGCATGTCTTGGCTGCTGTAAACAGTGTTGCAATGAACGTTGGAGTGCATATATCTTTCCACATTATCATTTTCTATGGATATCTTCCCAGGAGTGGAATTGTTGCATCATATGGTAGCTCTATTTTTAGTCTTTGTAAGGAATTTCCACACTATTTTTCATAATGGCTGTATCAATTTACATTCCCACCAACAGTGGAGGAAGGTTCCCTTTTCTCCATACTCTCTCTAGAATTTATTGTTTGTAGATTTTTGATGATGGCCATTCTGATCAGTGTAAGGTGATGCCTCATTGTAGTTTTGACTTTCATTTCTCTAATATTAGTGATATTGAGCATCTTCTCATGTGCATTTTGGCCATCTGTGTTCTATCTACCTTTTTAAACAGTCTTTCAGCTTGGGCCATATTCATTTCTTTTCAACTACTAGATCATTTGAGAATATGAGCCAAAATCTATTCTTCCTTCTCTTCTTCTTCTTGGTCTTTCTTCTTCTTCTTCTTCTTCTCAATCTCCCCTGTTCATAAGAATATTATATGGCATTGGCTCATCCTTTAATTGACTCCAGATGCTTCAAACGTTTGGCTTAACTGGAGAGTGAGGCTCTGATCAGGAGAAAATAACTCTCACCAAAGTAAGGCCTGAACCCTACTCTAGCCAAATGGAATGATGGATTCCTTTTCTTCTGGGTGGAAGAAAGGACTCCTGATCATGTATGAATAAACTACAAAACAAATCATTGCTAAGTGACTGAATCATAATGTCACACTGAACCATTAAAACCACATATTCAACTTAATTTCTTAACAGGCCATTATTGTTTAGTCACTCAGTCATGTCCAACTCTTTGCAACCCCATGGACTGCAGCACACCAGGCCTCCCTGTCCATCACCATCTCCTGGAGTTTGCTCAAACTCATGTCCATCGAGTCAGTGATGCCACCCATCCATCTCATCCTCTGTTATCCCCTTCTCTTTCTGCCTTCATTCTTTCCCAGCTTCAGGGTCTTTTCTAATGAGTCAGCTCTTCTCATCAGGTGGCCAAAGTATCGGAGCTTCAGATTCAGCATCAGCTCTTCCAATGAATATTCAGGGTTGATTTCTTCACGATGGACTGGTTTGATCTCTTTGCAGTCCAAAGGACTCTCAAAAGTCTTCTCTAACACCACAGTTCAAAAGCATAAATTCTTCAGCACTCAGCTTTCTTTATGGTCCAACTCTCACAACCATACATGACTATTGGAAAAACCATAGCTTTGACTAGATGGATCTTTGTTGGTAAAGTGATGTCTCTGGCTTTTAATACATCGTCTAGGGTTGTTACAGCTTTTCTTCCAAGGAGCAAGCATCTTTTAATTTCATAGATGCAGTCACCATCTGCATTGATTTTTATTTCAGTTCATTTCAGTTGTTCAGTAGAGTCCAGCTCTTTGCGACCCCTTGGACTGCAGCATGCCAGGCTTCCCTGTCCAACACCAACTCCTGGAGCTTGCTCTAACTCATGTCCATCAGGTTGGTGATGCCATCCAACCATCTCATCCTCTGTCATCCCCTTCTCCTTCTGCCTTCATCTTTCCCAGTATCAGAGTCATTTCCAGCTAGTCAGTACTTCCCGTTAGGTGGCCAAAGTATTGGAGTTTCAGCCTCAGTCCTTCCAATGAACACTCAGGACTGATCTCCTTTAGGATGGTCTGGTTGGATCTCTTTGCAGTCCAAGGGACTCTCAAGAGTCTTCTCCAACACCACAGTTCAAAAGCATCAATTCTTCAGCACTCACCTTTCTTTATAGTCCAACTATCACATCCATACATGACTACTGGAAAAACCATAGCTTTTACTAGATGGACCTTTGTTGGCAAAGTAATGTCTCTGCTTTTTAATATGCTGTCTAGGTTGATTATAGCTTTTCTTTCAATGAGGAGGTGTCTTTTAATTTCATGGCTGCAGTCACCATCTACAGTGATTTTGGAGCCCCCAAGATAAAGTCTGTCACTGTTTTCATTGTTTCCCCATCTATTTGCCATTAAGCAATGGGACTGGATGCCATGATCTTAGTTTTTTGAATACTGAGTTTGAAAGCAACTCTTTAACTCTTGTCTTTCACTTTCATCACGAGGCTCTTTGTTCCTCTTCACCCTCTGCCATAAGGGTGGTATCATCTGCATATCTGAGGTTATTGATATTTCTCCCAGCAATCTTGATTCCAACTTGTTCTTCATCCAGCCCAGCATTTTACATGATGTATTCTGCATATATGTTAAATAAGCAGGGTGACAACATACAATCTTGACGTACTCCTTTCCCAATTTGGAACCAGTCTATTGTTCTATGTTCAGTTCTAACTGTTGCTTCTTGACCTGCATACACATTTCTCAGGATGTATTCCCACCTCTCTAAAATTTTCCACAGTTTGTTGTGACCCACACAGTCAAAGTCTTTAGCATAGTTAATGAAGCAAAAGTAGATATTTTTCTGGAATTTTCTTGCTTTTTCTATGATCCAGTGGATGTTGGCAATTTGATCTCTGGTTCCTCTGCCTTTTCTAAATTCAGTTTGAACATCTGGAAGCTCTTGGGTCACATACTGTGAAGCTCACCTTGGAGAATTTTGAACATTACTTTGCTAGCATGTGACATGAGAACAATTGTTCAGTAGTTTGAGCATTCTTTGGCTTTGCCTTTTTGGGGACCGGAATGAAAATTGACTTTTCCAATCCTGTAACTACTGCTGAGTTTTCCAAATTTGCTGGCATATTGAGTGTAGCACTTTACCAGCATCATCTTTTAGGATTTGAAATAGTTTAGCTGGAATTCCATCACCTCTACTAGCTTTTTTTGTACTGCTAAGGCCCAGTTGACTTCACACTCCAAGACATCTGGCTCAGTTTGTGAATACTCAGTACACATGTGACAAAGACAAAGAATACACCGAAGAAGATGAAGAAATGATACTGACTTGATGCCAGTGCCATGGGAGTTTATTCTCAGAATCAGTATTCTTTATCCTTAGAGAATGTGGACCGTGCTCAGATTCACCGAGAGGGGCAACAAATAATTTATCTTCCAAAGTGGGAAATTTACACCAATGAAAATGAAAAAAGACTTCTAAAACTTTTCTGGGAAAATTGCCATGCAATGTAAGTATTATTGCTAGAAAATTTAGTGAACTGTGTAGGCAGTGAGAACTGAGGAGCCTGTTGAGTCTTGTTTCATTCTTAGCTGCAAAGCCAAAAGTAAAGCATTCAAAAGAAACATAAAACAAAGGAATTAAATTCTAACACTTCATAGTCAGGTTCCAGCATGCAGTGAACCCTAGAGACCCTGATAACTGGATAATTTGAACTGGATCATTTTCCTGCTCTGCCAACATGGGCCCTGTTAGTGTAGTTGTTCATAATTATAGGGAATTTTTTTTTCTCAATTTATAGTTTAAAATACCTACTATATGCCCGACTCTAAACTACATCCTTAATACAGTCAAACAAGACAGGATCTGGTGCTCTTGCAGATTTACAATGAAGAATATGATACAGACTATTCTCTAGCTTCAGAATTAAGCACCAGCACATAAACACAGATTTTTTTTTTTTAAGTATCTATTTTTTTCAGATTATCCATGTCATCATTTGCCTCCATGGTGCAGAAAATTGAGCAGAGAGAGTTAGGAAGAGAAAATCAATTAGGTGTAAAGCTAAATAGCGTTAAATAAAAAGTAAATGCATTAAAATATTTATTTATCAATTTATTCATTATTTAAAATATATCTGTCCAGTAAATCCAAAGTCATGTACTTTAAACAGCAGGGTTACCTCACCTGTCAGTCAAATGCTCCCAACTCAGTGAGAAAATATGCCAATGTCTGTCTACGTCCACCAATCAATTCATCAAAAGGGGAATATTCAGGGAGTGCATGCAGTGTAGATCAAAGTTTGACACTGTATGCTTTCCTTGGTACCACTGGAAGTATTTGAATTTTCCAAAGAGAAAATAACCAGGAAATAATTTTTCCTTTTGGGAAGCATCATCATAATGAAACAAAAGTAGCCTAAGAGCTAGAAAGGCCACACTTTATCATAATTTCAATGTTAAAAGTAAAATTATAGTCCCTTTAGCATTAACTTATTCTGTTATAGGACCTATACCTAGCAGTCTCTAAGTTGCCAATAAAACATTTTACATATTCCAGGCTTTTACTGAAAGTTTGGTAATCACTAATAGCCTCTAAGCCTCTTACCTTGAAAAAGTTAATTATGAAATTAAAGTTTATGCAGCTAAGCCAGTTAGCATAGTCATGTGATGACACAGTCAGGAACATATAACTGAGCTTTGGTACTTATGACTCATGTTAGTGGCCCATAATGAATCAGGCAGGCAGGGCTACTTCCAAGTCATTTAGTTAAAAGGTTTTTTTTTTTTTTTTCTTTCACTGGTGAATGTTCCTGAAGAAAATACATCTCCTATGTTTTGTATATAGTTCATATTAATAAGGCTGATTTTAAAATGTATATCCCTAAGAGAAACCTTCTAATCAATGATTAATTGGGCTTGAAAGATCATATTTTTTAATTTTAAATACATACAAGAATTGAAAGGAATAATATTAGTCCCAGAAAGTACACTTGGCTTATAAGAAGATGTAAAGGTTAATTTGAGTTAAAATATAAGATATCTTATTCTGGAAGAAAAGGTCAGTGGATCGTTACAAGGACCTTTAATGGTAAATAATTCTTGGCTGTGCTACTTCTTTCAAACCAGGGGTCCCCAGTCCTCGGGCAAGAGACAAGTACCAATTCGTGGCTGGTTAGGAGCCAGGCCGCATAGCAGGAGGTAAGCAGCAGGTGAGTGGGCTGACTTTCATCTGTCTTTACAGCCGCTTCCCATCGCATACTCCCACCGTCACTGGCTCCCTTCACCCGCAGTGGGACCATCCAGGGGCATAAAAGCGAGCTCAGGGCTCTCACTGATTCTGCATTATGGTGAGTTGTATAATTATTTCATTATATATCACTATGTAATAACAGTAGAAATAAAGTGCACAATAAATGTACTTAAATCATCCCCAAACCATCCCCCACCCCCACCAAAGTGTGTGGAAAATTGTCTTCCATGAAACCCAGACCCTGTTGCCAAAAAGGTGGTGACCGCTGTGTCAGGCACTCCATTTATCTCACGTACAGAGATTAATCCTCTCCAACTATTAACTTCGCAGCCTGATTTACCAACAGATTTGTTCATGAAGAAACCTTCATGAAGATGAAAACTGTCTTTAAGCTCTAATTCTGCTATCCACCCTGGTCTTTCTGTAGGGCTAGAGGATGAGCCGGTAAAGTCTGTCTTTGTCAAAATGAGGTTAATGACATGGAGCCGCCTTATTAAGAATGCTTGAGGATTAACTAAGTACTTGTGGTAAGTGCACCTAATGTTTCAAATAAAAGCGGCTGGACTTTCATATAACTTTAAAAACCACTAGAAAAGTAAGTTCTAAATATAAATATATGAAAGCTCTTCCCTTAGGGCCTTTCTGCTGCTTCCTTCACATCACCGATACTGCTGAGACTGACTCTGTTTATTATCAAAAGTCTTAAGACTAAGTCATTGCAGGTGGCTCTTAGCTGGGGTTAGATACAGCTGACCCGCCCTATCCCCAGATTCCCAAACAGCACAGATGGTGCAGAAGCTGCGGATATGGAGGGCTGGCAATGGGCTAGAGCATTCTCAGATTTGGGTATCTGGGCCAGGTCCTGGAACCCACAGATAGGAAAGGCTGTTTAATAAGAGGGTAGAAAAGGCCTGCTGTTGGAAATACTTTTATGGTACCAGGAAGGCTAGCATTCAGATCACCTGTTTGGGTCAAGCGCTCTCCAACTGGCTTGCACCACGGGGCCTGTGGGTTGCGATGGTGAGGAGGAAGGGCCTGGGGAGAGCTGCTCCTTAGACACACTTAGACCACAGCCTTGAAAGAAGAGCCAGCTCTGGGTGAGCACGACAGAGAAGGACAACGACGACTGGATGGTCTGGTACTTTGGACTGTACTTCAGGAAGACAGGGCTACTGGAGGCAGGTGGAGGCTGGCCACAGGCAAGCAGGGGAGTAACCTGGAGGCTACGGGGGCAGACAGAGCCAACTCTTCAGAGAAAGCACCGGATAGAAAATTAATTCCTTAAGGAGTTGCCGGGAATTATGGGAAAATCTCCTTTCAGTATCTGTGTGGATTCTCACTTTCTAAAGGGCGCAGATGTCATCTGGATGTAATGCCTTAATTAGAATGAGTGTTATTAAATTCTGACAGAGACTGGGAGACTACTGAATAGGAATGGTGATATGACTTCGGGTGGCACATGTGACTCTGTCCCTTGAGTTCTTTCAAGCTTTTAATACTGTCTTGGGACTTCCCGGACAGCCCAGTGATTAAGAATCTACCTTCCAATTCAGGAGACAGGGTTCAATTCCTGACCAGGAAGCCAAGATCCCACACGCCCAGGGCATGCCTTGGGGCAACTAATCCTAAGCACTGCAGCAGCAGAGATTCCATCTGCTGTAACTGACACCCAAGGCAGCCAAATAAACAATCGGTAAATACATGTTAAGAGGTAAAATTGTCTTCAGTTTTGAATAACCTCCATATATAAGTATTAACATAATGCTGATTTGCTCTCCATTACTATTTTACACGTTAGAAGTAATGTTTCTGAAGTAAAGCTGAAGTTAAATAAGAAAACAAGTCAGTGTATGAAACAGGGCCAAAGGAACATAGATGACCTGATATTGACCTGATACTGTGTTCGTCACACAGACCAGAACGCAATCAAATTCTACTCCTTGGTCGCTTTTTCATATTGGGCAAGTTGCTTAG
Organism: Antilocapra americana; assembly: GCA_007570785.1. NCBI lineage: Eukaryota > Metazoa > Chordata > Mammalia > Artiodactyla > Antilocapridae > Antilocapra > Antilocapra americana. The sequence goes on from ML661334.1 coordinate 1,308,721, forward strand.
CCCAGTTGATTCTAATTTCCTTATCTGTAAAACAGGGAAAATAAGATCTACCCTCAAAGAGCACTTAGTAAAATGGTAACTTATTAAGCAACGGTTATTGTTTTTGTTGCTATTAAACTGCCATTATAGACGGTAAAGGCAACAGGTGTTCAAAGAAGCTATAAGATTCTGTGAGCAAGAGCATTCTGGGACATTTCATGAAGAAATGGGAGCCGGTGCTGATATTTACATGTTGGGCAGATTTCCTGTAGGCAGAAAGGATTCTGTCAATGGGAGGAGGCTTCAGTCCCTTACAGGGAGAATGGTGTAAGTGTGTTGTGCAAACAGAAATATCTCTGATGTGATTTAGAAAGAGAGTGAGTATACTGATCTAATGAGGATGCCATTTCAGAGAGATACCAAAAACAAAGGAAGAAAGTTTAAACTGGGACCTAATTATGGATGAACTTGAGTATCTGTCCGCCCATGGGTTTCTTTCTGCGGATAACTGATCACAGGCTGGGTTAGATTAATGAACTGGCGTTGAACAGAAGAAAGATGTGTGGTCATAATGTGTAGGGCCCTCCTCATAGCTGACATTTTAAAGCGGTTATCACAGACCCGCCTACATCATTAGTCAGAGGTTCTCTGGAGCAAGAAGATTCAGGCTTCTGTTCAATTCCTCACTAAGCAGACCACAGCTGAAACAGGGGCAAAACATGTACCAAAAGATAAACCTAGGAAGTAAGAAACTAGAAACCTCTGCCATTAAACAATGGAAAAGTCTGGGTATCATCAAACAAAAAATTCATAGACATTTTTTTGATAACTGAGTGAGAGTTTTTTTCCCTCTTCTTACGGCCATATTGCAAAACACAACGGAGTCCAGCTTGCAGAATGACTGGGGTCCCAAGTTAAAAAGGAGACTATTTAAAGTAGTTTTGCACAAAATAACTTATTCACTATAGCTAATAGTATAGCAGCATATTATAATACTTCCAGTCTGTATTTATTCTTCAAACTATTATTTACAGTAGAAAAATCCAGTTGGAGGTTTTAGTCACTCTGATATAGTCCACGTATTCCTGTGTTTGATAGCAAGAAAAGGGAATTTTCTGGCTTGCAGTGTGATGCACAGCCCTCTGAGTCTGTCTGTAAACTGAGTTTTACAGGAATACAAGACTTTTATAAATGTAAATCTTTCTGATCTATGGAATGTGACAAGCTCACTTTCCAACTAGGGATGGGTTAAGCTAACAGTAAAACATCATTAAAAAAATATTCTATATATTTAGCTTGAGGAAAAATTACACCCAGGAAGACTCTATTAACAAATGTAATTAACAGGCTGTCATGTGAAAAAGGTTAAAAATATTCCTTGTAGCATCAGCGCGGAACTGGTTCTGTGGATTATAGAAAAATAAAAGTCAGTTTTAGCTTTACATAAGAAATATTTTGTAGACTTGGCTGAAAATAGCTTAGCCACCTTCATGAAGATGGAAATATTTGGCATGGCTGATCAGCTGTTGGTGAGGCAAGAAGCTGGTAATTAACTCTGGGGTTTTCTTTCAGGCTTCACATTAGCATCATCTGACAGTTTTTTTTTAAAGCTATGGGACACCAGAACCTCTGGTAGTAAAGCCTATAGGCCTTGATATTTTTAGGAAGCAGCAAGGTTGGGAGTCACTGTATTAGCTCAGGTGAGTCTGCATGGCCCCACTGCACCCACCTTGTCTGCTGACGCTGGTCAGGGGCCAGTGTGTAGAATGTACTGAGGATGATCCAGTTAAGAAGCAAGCAGGCAAAGGAAGGGCTTTGGGGAATCCAGTCACCAGATCATGAAGTCTTCTGCAATGAATTCCCTTATAATCAGAAAAGCTTTTCATAAAAGGGCTTTTATAATCAGAAAAGGAGGTTGCTTTGAATTAGCAAAAATATGAATCTTTAATATTATAAAGATTATATATTATGAAGATTATTATAAATATTATAAATGATTGAAATTTGAGTTTTCCAGCTTCATCTTCAGATCCTCCTGCGTCCCAACACCTACCGCCAACATGCCTATATGCTTATGTTCTGGCTACAGTCCATTTTCTCAAGATCCCAGGAATGTGTTAAACAGTGTCCCACCTACATGATTTCCAGTCACTGAGATCAATCACCCGCAATAACTTTCTTCTCTGCCCAGCAAAATCACACTTATCTCCAACATCTGGTTCCCGTATCACCTCCTCAAAAATTTCCCAGAATTTCTCCCAATTAACTATTTTCCCTATTCTGTTTCTGTAGTATTTTGAGTCGAGTTCAAGAACTGTATTTATTACATTGTATTTTAGGGTTTTTTTTTTTTTTTTTTTTGATGGTTGTCTCCCTAGATTTTTCTGTTAGCTACTCTGAACAGCAAGGAGGAAACAGAAATTAAAAAAAAAAAATAATAATCAAGTTTTCTTCAGGGAACTATAGTATCTCTGATAGAATCACAGAAATTAACTGAGGATATTTTAAGTTTGAAGCATATGGGTAAGGACCATATCCATGATTTAGAGTAATGGACAGCTCTTTGTAATTCAAATAAAATCCAGAAAGATACAGTGACTAAGATAAAATCATGGGGTGGGAAGCCATGCCCTCTCACTGAGATAAAAGATAAAAGGCCTGGTTTTATTGAGGCACCGCTCTGAGAGTCACTTTCTTTTGTATCTGGCATTCCTCAGCCATAGTCACAGACCCTTCCCCCTCCGTGGGGTAAAGTTTAAAGGAGCTGAATGGCTGACATTCTAAGTGAAAGGTCTGCACGGCTCCAGAGAACAGCACTGTGCGTGGAGGCCACAGAGGTCATTTATGTGGGAGGAGAGGAAATGGCGCTACAGAAATTCTTCCCTAAAGATCTGGAAAGGGACATTCAAACAAACTGCTACTCACGCGTCATGCGTGCACGTGTGTGCTCAGTCCCTTCCCACTCTTCGCGACCCCACGGGCCGTAGCCCCCCAGGCTCCTCTGTCCACGGGATTCTCCACGCCAGAATACTGGAGTGGGTTGCCACGCCCTTGTCCAGGGGATCTTCCTGATCCGCGGATCAAACCCCTGTCTCCTGCGTCTCCGGCATTGCAAGCAGTTTCCTTATGCTGAGCCACCTGGGAAGCCCTCAAAGTATCGTAACAAAGGCTTTTAGTGAAAGGAGCATGACCCATGGACTCTCCAGAGATCACAGTAAGGGTTTTGACCTTGAAATAAGCCATGGTTTAGCGCAGCTTTATGCACTCCATCTGAGTGTTTGATCACCCGTGCATCTTTGGACGGTTTTGTTCTTTAACCAATGCACTACAGATCTGGTCATTATATACTAAGGGAATATATAAGGGAATAATACTTCTCTTTAGGAGATAGTGATTATCTAGAGCTTTTCAATTTAAGATCATATCACAAAAATAGCTGAGGCAAATTGAGTAGTAGTAAAATCACTAAGACATTAATATAGTTGGGGTAGTAATTTTCAACTATTAATAATTTCTAACTAAAGATCTGCTATTTATTTCTCATTAAATGAATCATACTAAATACAGTTATATTCAGATAAAGCATGTAGGATTTCTGGTCAGAAGGACAATGTAATATGATGCAATATGAATGAGAAGTCCTAGATTTTACCCTAAATTCTAAGCTTTTATTCTAATTAGCTGTGTGATCTTTTGCAAGGTATTTAATATTTCTTGAGATTTTATTTTCCCTCATGTATAAAAGGTAATATCTTTTTGCTCATTTTGCCAATAATTTAAGCAAAAGTGTCTTGTCAACTATAGAGAGCTCTAGAATGCAAGTTATTATTGCTATTATCATATCAAGTAATATAAAATATATATACAAATATGGACTATTTTTCATATATATTTTACTTATTCCAGAAAGATTTTCTATTTTCATCTGAAAGATAAAAAAAAAAAGGTCTTCTGGTAAAAGCCTAGAGGGGGCTAAGCGCTCAAAGATGGTTTCATTGGTTGCTTAACCAGTTCAGTTAGTAAACCTAGATGCTTACTTCATATACTGATTGGATAACCCTCTGAAAATGAGGGTCTAATATCACTGACCTTGGAACTAAGGATTTGTTCTCTTTCTGGACATACAAGATTGAAAAACCCTTTGGAAAAACAAGATTTATTTCCATCCATTCCCCTATATGTCTTCTGAAAGTAAAAGAGTGTTAATCAATCAGTCATATCTGACTCTTTGTGACCCTGTGGTCAGTAGCCCACCAGGCTCCTCTGTCCATGGGATTCACCAGGCAAGAACACTGGAGTGGGTAGCCAATCCTTTCTCCAGGGGATCTTCCTGACCCACGGGTTGAATCTGGGTCTCCTGCATTGCAGGCAGGTTCTTTACCATCTGAGCCACCCTGGAAGCCCCATACACTGTTACAAAATTATATTGCTTGTTGTCCATAAACTAGTTCCTAGGTATTCCTAAATGTACTTCATTCCCTAATATCCTCTCTATTTCTGCCTGTCAAAAATCTGTAAGTTATCATAATGTTACTTATGGTATTAATAGATTGAAAACAAAATGGGTGTCAATCACAGAGAATATCAATTATAGTAGGCTATTTTTTCTCCACTTCCTCCTTGACAATGGAGTCCTGAGTTTTTCACTGAGTCTCAGTTACCTGACTGAAGGCTACTTTCCTCAGATACTCTTGTAAGTAAACATGGACAAGTAACTAATTTCTACCCTTTGAATAGAAATAAGAATGATGTGTACAACTTGTGGAAAAGTTCTTCCCATCTGCTTAACTTCACTCCGTCCTCCTAGAACTTGATGAACAGAGGAGGTCTGGGCTTCTATACCATGTGGCATAATGCCAGTCCAGAACTTCTTTCACGGATATATGGAAAAAAATTCTGCTCTCTTTAATCCACTCAGTTTTCTCTCATTTGCAGCCAAGTCTAAAACTAAAAAATACAGCTTTTTATTTGGGAGAACTGGATTAAAAAAAAAAATCTATTCAGACATTTAAATGGTGCGAAAGAATAAAAAGTTGGTCACAATATACTGAGTGATAAAATCAGATTAAAAAACAGCATCTACAGTATGGTCTGAAAGTAGAGCAAACGATGTATTAACTATTGACAAAATTATACAGAGGGGATAAAATACTGTGAGCAATACTTTAATCCTCTATGATTACAAAATTAGTTTTGCTTGACTAGCTTACAGTTGGTTTAATTTCCTTCTACTTGAAATATATATATTTTTCTAATTTATATGAAATAATAGTTTCAAAATAGAATAAATTTACTAAACTTATTTTAAAAGATGATGTCCATGCTTTAAGGGCTCATCTTAAAGCCACTGTCTCTTTGAAGGCTTCTTGGTGAACCCAATAGGTTCTAGTAAATACTTCACTTCTCTGAACTACAAATCAATTAATTATGTCTTCATATGGACTTTCCTGTATCTTTTTGCTTTAATTATCATTGTCTGTGCTTATTTACCATTAGATTGCAGAGCAGAGATTATTCCTTGTTCAGAAATGCATCTACTTAGCCCAAGCTTTGCACATCAAGGTGTTCAAGAAATATTTATCAAATGACTTGGTGAAGTACAAAGGAATAAAAGATTTGCATGCATGCTGAGCTGCTAAGTCACATCCAACTCTTTGTGACTCTGTGAACTGCAGCCCATAGAGCTCCTCTGTCCATGGAATTTTCCAGGCAAGAAAACTGGAGCAGGTTGCCATTTCCTACCCCAGGGGATCTTCCTGATCCAGGGATCAAACCCACATCTCCTGTATCTTCTGCGTTAGCAGGTGAATTCTTTACCACTGAGCCACCTGGGAAGCATAAAAGATATAGGATACCTTTTATAAGAAAATATTAACAAATATTCACCAAAAAAAATGTTGGCAGACCACACACAAAATAGTGGGGAAAAAAATAGTATTCATTAGGACAGGCATCCCTGAAAAATGCTGTTTACCTGGATTACACACTCTGATGACCTGAATTTTGACTCTTGTAGGCAGATAGAGTACAACCATTTTTAGGAGACAATTCTTTAACTTAGGACCTTGCAAACATCACAAAATGACTCAGTGAAAATGACTGAGAAGAATGTGAATTTCCTTTTGGGATCACTCCAGGAATGCCCAGGAATAACCTGGAGAGAATTAACAGGTGGAACTGAGACTCTGCTCTCACATAGGTGGTGGCTACATTACTTTAAACATAACACTAATGTACTCTTGTTCATTCCCACTGGCTGGTAAGGAGAAACTTGCATACATGCAGTAAATTCTACTGAATAAAGAATGCTTATCTTATCAATCTCTAGTGTGTCCTTACAGTAGACCTTAAGAGAAGTCTCACCTAAAATAATAGTCACAAGCAACACCATTCCCTCTTCCAAATGTCTCATATAATTCTTGTTCTGTGAACAATCTGTTCTATGAACACTTAAGCTATTCAAGGTATATTAGTTCTTTCTTCTTAAAGCTTTATGCCTGCCTTTTAAAATAGATATATTCAAAATATCAGTGCTGGGAATTCCCTTGTGGTCTAGTGGCTAAGACTCTGTGCTCTCAATGCTAGGGGCCTGGGTTCAATCCCTAGTCAGGGAACTAGATCTCATATGCCACAATTAAAGGTCCCACATGTTGCAACTAAGACCCGGTACAGTCAAATATATAAATAATTTTTTAAATTAAGTATTGGTATTCATGGTTTCTTCCCATGTTTCCCAGGTTTCTTCAGAAGTCTTTCCATCTCTGCTAAGTGATGTGACAAACACTCTCTGTATCTCTGAAAAGAAGGTTCTGGAGGTTGTACTCTACAATGTAGGATAAGGAGGATACAGTTCAAAAGGAAGCTTAATCCCCCTTTGGCTGGGTGATCCATTTCCTGGTGGAGGTGTAATGGAGCAATCTTCCCATGATAGACACCCACATCGTGTCCTCCGTCTGCCTCCTGTATGTAGAAAAACTTTAGCCCAAGAATAAACGTCATTTGAGAAGTGAGAAAATGCAGAAACAAAGGAAAGCAGTCAAACAAAGCCAAATGATAACAGTTTAGTCATTAAGCAAACTCAAGTAATTTTAGTTCCTCTTCAGGGGCTGTAGATAGTAGGTGGGTGCATGCTAAGTCGCTTCAGTCCTGTCTGAATCTTTTTCACCCCATGGACTGAAGCCTGCCAGGCTCCTCTGTCTATGGGATTGTCCAGGCAAGAATACTGGAGTGGGTTGTCATGCCCTCCTCCAGGGGATCTTCCCCACCCATGGATCAAACCCACATCTCTTATGTCTCCTGCATTGGCAGGCAGGTTCTTTACCACTAGCGCCACCTGGGAAGTCCATTATAGACAATATTCTGAGCCATCATATCCTTTGAGCTCAGATATATTGAGCCCCAAAATTATAGATACTGAAACCCTCACCAGGAGTAAGTTAACTGTGGGATGACTAGACTCCCATAACAGGAATTTCAGGAACTGGCCTCAAAGAAGGGGAAACAAACCACCCCTAGAACTGGAGATTAACTGTATGGACTTATGACCAGTAAAGATGATGCTGGTCAGCCCACCAATGACCCAAATTTCAAGATGACTGTCAGAGTTGACTGTGCTGTTTCTGCATGTGGCCCCCTCCCTCCACTGGTACACTCCTGAAAAAACTCCCCTTTAAAAATTCTTGCCCCCTTGACTGTCAGAGGGCAGTTTGTTCTTTGGGACATGAGTTCACCTTCTCCCCAGAATTGCTGACTTCCTCAATAAAACGACCTTTCCTTTTACCCAATACTTATCTCTTAGTATTGGTCAAGAGCTCTTGAGCAACGAGCTCTCCAACTTGAGGTCAGAAATAGACGTGATACCTGTCACTAAGCAAGACACCAAGACACTGTATAACCAGGGTCCCCAATCTCTGGGCTGCAGAGCAGTATTGGTTCACGGCCTGTTAGAAACCAGGCCACACAGCAGGAGATGAGTGGAGGGCAAACGAGGGACACTTCATTTACCACTCCCCAAACTCCCCTCCATTGCTCAAATTACCACCTGAACCAACTCCCTCCACCTTGTCAGTGGAAAAATTGTCTTCCATGGAACTGGTCCCTGGTGTCCAAAAGCCTGGGGACCACTGGTGTACAAGACTATTAGCATGTGGCAATTTATTAAATATTTAACACAGCAAGCTCATGTGAAGAAGTATTGTAAAATGAGTGTGGCATTACTTTTCACTGCTCTGAGCCCTGCAGGAAGGAATCATAGATATTCTCTATCTTCTCAAGAGGGCAAGCTGTTCTTATTTGTAAAATAGATACTCCTTCTTCACAAGAAAGACATCAAGCCAAAAAAAAAATGCTTTTGTGTTTTATGAAGAAATTGTAAATGGAGATGGAAACCTTGGTGGCAACTCTTTATGACTTTTGGAGTAAGGAGGCATCCCAGGAAGAGAAAGCTACGGCAGCTTTGAATTTAGAGTTAAGGTGTGTATGTGGGGAAGGGCATAAAACAGGAGATACCCCCTCCAGCAGGAGAGAAGTTTCAGGACTGAAATTTTGGGAGCAGTACAGGAGCCTGAGAAAGCTTATTTGAAGTTTCTTTCTTAGGAAGGCAGTGCTCAAAAACAAGCACATCTCCCTGGGTTCCTGTGAGCACCAGGTGTGTGGTCAGGAGCAGGGAATGGGGGCACTAAGTAAGCAGCACAGCCTGGAAGCCCAAGCAAGGCGCCCCCAGGACAGAACCCAGAGAGTGACACGTGGAGCGGTCCAGCTGAAAGGTTCCGCTGGTTTGGGCAGGAATCTGAGGACGACCCCCTCATCAATGACACTTTAGCATCAGTACTCACCAAGATATTCTGCTCCTATTTGGAACTGAGGTTGCCGTGGAAAGTGTGGAATTGTTTTTCTAAACCAAATAGGCACATGAGCCTGCATGTTTATGTAAACTTAGGGATGGAAAAGGAACTCCTGGAAAAAAACAGTGATAGAGGTAGTAGCTGTGGCTGCATTAAACTCAATTCAGTAATCCAATCCATTTTCATTGTTATTATTATTATTAAGAGCACTTAACATGGGATATGCCTTCTTAAATTTTGGGGTCCAATACAGTGTTAATAACTATAGGCAATAAAGCAAAAGATAACAGGATCAGTGTTTATATAATAGCCAAAAGTCTCTTTAAGTACAGTATTTAAAAGGATCTTCAATGACTGTATATAATCCATGCATCATCTATTTTGAGAGCCCTCCTCACAGACATGAAAAGCTCCTTTCTCTTTATGATACGCTTAGGTCTGACAGCAATAACCCTGGAACAGATGAGTAGCCTGTTTGCAGAATGTTAAACACAGACTAGGCTTTCTTGAGCATTCTCTATACGGTTTAGGACTTGGGATAATATTGATTCTATTGGTAACATATCGTACATTACTTTCATGTAGAATATTTTAATGTATTGTTTATATATCTATTGCCTAGTGGAGATTAAATAGAGATTAAAATATGGCAAGCAGATAGAAGCATACCAAGTACAGCCCTCAGAGTGTCACACCAGCGGGTAATTTATGGCTTTCTCTAATCTAGGTAATTCTTTCGACCTTGTTTCTCCCTTGTAAAGTTGAGATAATACTACTTGTTAATGTTTATAGACTAGGCTTCAGGATACCATGCTTTGGGAGAAGGGAAGAGCTACCCACTCCAGTACTCCAGCCTAGAGAATTCCATGGACAGAGGAGCCTCGCAGGCTATAGTCCATGGGGGTCACAAAGAATCCAATATGATTGAATGACTTTAACCCACTTGGGATACTCAGATGAATGATGTTATTAGATACATATATTACACATAATTTAATTAATGACCACTTCGCTTCTTGGGTTCAGTCACTCAGTCATATCTGACTCTTTGGGACCCCATGGACTGCAGCATGCCAGGCTTCCCTGTCCATCGCCAACTCCCAGAGCTTGCTCAAACTCATGTCCATCGAGTCGATGATGCCATCCAATCATTTCATCCTCTATCATCCTCTTCTCCTTCTGTCTTCAATTTTTCCCATGATCAAGGTCTTCTCCAATGAGTCAGTTCTTTGCATAGGTGGCCAAAGTATTGGAGTTTCAGCTTCAGTATCAGTCCTTCCAATGAATATTCAGGACTGATTTCCTTTAGGTTTCACTCCTTGCTGTCCAAGGGACTCTCAAAAGTCTTCTCCAGCCCCACAGTTAAAAAGCATCAATTCTTCAGCATTCAGCTTTCTTTATGATCCAACTCTCACAACCATACATGACTACTGGAAAAATCATAGCTTTAACTAGATGGACCTTAGTTGGCAAAGTAATATCTCTGCTTTTTAATATGCTGTCTAGGTTGGCCATAGATTTTCTTCCAAGGAGTGAGGGTCTTTTAACTTCATGGCTTCAGTCATCATCAGCAGTGACTTTGGAGCCAAAGAAAATAAAGTCTGTCACTGTTTTCATTGTTTCTCCACCTGTTTGCCATGAAGTGATGGGACCAGATGCCATGATCTTCATTTTTTGAATGTTGAGTTTTAAGCCTCTTTCACTTTCATTAAGAGGCTCATTCGGTCTTCTTCCCTTTCTGCCATAAGGGTGGTGTCATCTGCATATCTGAAGTTATTGATATTTCTCCCTGCAATCTTGATTCCAGCTTGTGTTCATCCAGCCTGGCATTTTGCATCTAATTTATATACTCTACATGCAAGTCAGATAAGCAGGGTGACAATATGCAGCCTTGACGTACTCCTTTTCCTATTTGGAACCAGTCCATGTCCATTCCTAACTGTTGCTTCTTGACCTGCATACCGATTTCTCAGGAGGCAGGTTAGGTGGTATGGTATTCCTGTCTCTTGAAGAATTTTCCACAGTTTGCTGCCATCCACACAGGCTTTGGCATAGTCAATAAAGCAGAAGTAGATGTTGTTTTGGAACTCTCTTGCTTTTTCTGTAATCCAAAAGATGTTGGCAATTTGTTTTCTGGTTCCTCTGCCTTTTCTAAGTTCAGCTTGAACATCTGGAAGTTATTGGTTTATGAACTGTTGAAGTCTGGCTTGGAGAATTTTGAGCATTACTTTGCTAGTGTGTGAGATGAGTGCAATTGTGCGGTAGTATGAGCATTCTTTGGCATTTCTTTGAGATTGGAATGAAAACTGACCTTTTCCAGTCCTGTGGCCACTGCTGAGTTTTCCAAATTTGCTGGCATGTTGAGTGCAGCACTTTCACAGCATCATCTTTTAGGTTTTGAAATAGCTCAGCTCTAATCCATCACCTCCACTAGCTTTGTTCATAGTGATGCTTCCTAAGGCCCCCTCGACTTCACATTCCAGGATGTGTGGCCCTGGGTGAGTGATCACACCATCATGATTATCTGGGTCATGAAGATCTTTTCTGTACAGTTCTTCTGTGTATTCTTGCCACCTCTTCTTAATATCTTCTGCTTCTATTTCTTTGTGAATGTGCAAACTAAGATTGATGAGGGTAAGTGATGTGCTGAAAATAGTATTGTAAGTTAGGGATAGTGCTAGAAATATAGACTAATGATTATAAAACTAACTAGTATAGATATGAATAGAACAAATTCAAATCAAGAAATTCCCAACTGTTGGTTTTAGGTAGAGTTTAATGACAGGCTTGGTAAATTTTCAAAAGAAAGCCACTCACACCCTAAACAAGAGTATTATAAAACACTTTTTACTCTAAAGCCCTTGTATTTGATATACACTATCATAGATGTGCTTTGTGAAAATTCTATGCATAGAATGAGAAAATAATTGGAGAATAAAGTTACAATGGAAATGCTATAGATGGTAATTTAAGATATAAGTATAACATCTAACTTTATTTCCTTCGGTGAAAGATATTATGAGTCTTACAAATCCTGAATTAAGCATTTCTCTTCACTATTCTCATCTCCTGAAGTTTCTCAAAGTCCAACAATTTTTCCCAAACTTTATTCTGAACACATTTTGCAACATCTCTTTCAGGCATTACAGTAATTTTCTATTGTTGTCGTAACAAATTACCACAAGCTCAGTGGTTTAAAACAACATAACTTAACCATTTACAGTTAAGTAATCCAGGAATTACTTAACTCAGGAATCCAGAATGGATCTCGTTGGCCAAATATCAAGGTGTCTGCAGGACACCTCTCCAGAGGTGTTTACTCTGGAGATTCTAGGGGGATCATCTTGTTTTCTTGCCTTTTCCAGCTTCTAGAAGCTTCCTCTTCATACTGTTGTCGTGTCTCTGCTTCTCTCTCTTTTGCCTTCTCCTTACATCAATCACAACCCTTCTGACTACATCACCCCCTCCACGCAAAATAACACAGGGTAAAATTATCAACCTCGATCCCATCTTCTACCTTAATATTTCTCTGTCATGTAAGGTAACATATTTCCAGGTATTAGGGATTTGAATATGGACATCTTTGGAAGGTCATTAATCTGTCTACCACAGATGTTAAAAATTAAAGATCCTCAAATGAGTAGTAAGTATAGGAATAGTTGCCATAAATAACCATACTAATCTCAAATGGGACAGGACAGGGAGGCCTGGCGTGCTGCGATTCATGGGGTCACAAAGAGTTGGACACGACTGAGTGACTGAACTGAATCTCAAAAGTTCAGCCCTCTTTTCATTATGCCTTACTGTCAAGGCTATGGTTTTTCCAGTGGTCATGAATAGATATGAGAGTTGGACTATAAAGAAAGCTGAGGGCAGAAGAATTGACGCTTTTGAACTGTGGTGTTGGAGAAGACTCTTGAGAGCCCCTTGGACTGCAAGGAGATCCAACCAGTCCATCCTCAAGGAGATCAGTCCTGGGTGTTCATTGGAAGGTCTAATGTTGAAGCTGAAACTCCAATACTTTGGCCACCTCATGCGAAGGGCTGACTCATTGGAAAAGACCCTGATGCTGGGAAAGAATGAGGGCAGGAGGAGAAGAGGACGACAGAGGATGAGATGGTTGGATGGTATCACCGACTGAATGGACATGGGTTTGGGTAAACTCCAGGAGGTGGTTATGGACAGGGAGGCCTGGCATGCTGCAGTTCATGGGGTGGCAAAGAGTCAGACATGACTGAGCAACTGAACTGAACTAAATGTCATCCTAATTATTTAGACACCATTTTTAAACTCAAACTTTTGTATTTTATGTTCTTTCTGATCATTAATGAAGATGAAAATACTCCTGGCTGATAATTATTTGAAAACATACAATATATTGAATCATACATGACCAGTAACACCACCAGCCAGTCAACATAAGCACACTGAATTTGTAAATCTGCATGGTAATATGAGTAGACAAACAAGGAGAAATGCATTGGCATTTTAAAATAGAAAACACAGGTTTATAATGATGGTGAATAGTTCCTTTCTCATAACTTATATTGGAAAGTTATCACACATATTTAATGCTCCTTGAGAATTTTGTTCTTTTTGTTTTTTTCCCTTAATCAATACATCTTTGCATTAAAAGTGGAAAGAAACTTTGTAACAGGCAATTACAGAATCATTTTTAATTTTAAATGTAATCTGTGTTATGTGGTTATCCAAAATATGTTGATTTAAATAAATACATTTCTGAAGGAGTTTTCCAACTTCTCTTTTTGAAATATGAGTTATTTCCTCATTATTTGTTGAGGACACTACTCTTCCCCACTCACTCAGCATCATCATTTGCACTTTAATTCCGTATCAAGATATTAAATTCTGCTATCCTTCTTTTTAAGCAATATTTTCACTGTTGCCTACTTGCAGTCCTAATCAATCAGTACCAACGTTACTATAAGAACATATCTTAAGGATTGTTGTTTGTTGTTTGGAGTCAGTAAGTCTTCTCTGACTTTTTGCGACCCCATGGATTATCGCCCACTAGGTTCTTCAGTCCATGGAATTTCCCAGTTAAGAATCCGGGAGTGAGTTGCCATTTCCTTCTCCAGGGGATCTTCCCAACCCAGAGACTGAACCTCCATCTCCTGCATTGGCAGGTGGATTCTTTACCACTGAGCTACCTGGGAAACCCATGTTAAGAATTTGTCCACACTAATTTTTTTTTAATTAAGAAAAAAAAAATCAGCTCACATTTACTTTACAAAAACTTAAAAATGTAAAGTTTATTTAGTTCTCCCCTTACTCCTGTGAGTTGAGTACTATTTTCATCTCATTTCCCAAGTGAGAAAACTGAGATGTAGGGAAATTAAATAATTTGCTCAAAGTTGGGTAGATGGGAGTAGTAAAGCCAAGTTTCAGAATCAGATAGTCTGGGCTGGGTTTCCACTCACCTGCTCAGCGCTCTGCCTGGAATGTTTTATGGGAAGCACATGAGTTCCTTCTGTGCCTGGGGGGCTGTGTGACCCACCATACCTAATGCTATCGCTCTGCCAGATTCCACTGGGAACTGGAGGGCGTAGTTGATAGACAGGGAACCACTGGGTGTGAAGGCCTCCATTCCCAAAGGGGGAAAGAGAAGGAACAAGTCTTACCAGCCCCAGACAGAAACTAGCAGAGTCCTAGCAGTTTCCCTAGTCCTGCCTCGTCAGCCTTCCCTCCTCCCTTCACAGTGCCTGGTGCCCTGACAACAGCTCTTACATCAGCTGATCTTCCCAAGATCCTAAGGCAACTTTGTAACACAGGAGCAAGCCCAAACAGCTCCCTCTGGCTCAGGAGTTCTGCTTCACTGTGTCTGTCTAATCTTCTATTTCTTCCAAATGTAGATTTCCCAGTTCCAAAATCTCCTACTCATCCTTTACTCCTCTTTTTCTCCAACAAATTATAGCCAATCCCACTGACTTCGGCTTCAAAATGTACTCCAAATCCAAGAATTTCTCAACACCTTTCCAGCCCCCACCCTAGACCGCATAACCCTCCTGCCTTGTTTGGACCATTGACATAGCTGCCTAACTGGTCCTGCTGCTTTCCCTCTTTCCTTTCTACAGAATCCTCCACACAGGGCAGTCCTAACCTTTCATAGAAAGTACTCCTCTGCTAAAATCCCCTAGTATCTGCCTATACCGCACTGGATACAAATCAGAAAGCTTTACTAGAATGTGCAGAGCTTAACATAATTGGGCCCCAGAAATCTCTGACTTAATTGCTTTCCACTCTTACATGAGATCAATTTGTACCAACCACTTGGGACATAGTATTTTTAGTAGATATGCCTGTAGAGTAATTTCAAAAATTTTAGTATCACTCCCTGGAACATTAAGATAAATTAAAATGGAATCCTTGGATTTTATATAAAAAGAAAGATTGAAATTCCTGGGGGAAACAATCATCATTCTAGTTTAAGTTGCAGTCTTTGAAGAAATGCAGCTTTTTTTTATACTGGTCTTTATTTGGGAAAATTAAGAATTAAAGATCGTCATTAAGTTCTCTTACAGCTCTAAAAACATTCATTTTAACTAGATAAAACATACCACTAATAAAACAATGACACTAGAGTTGTTACTAAAAAGACACTTTCTAAGGAGAAAGAATCTTTAAAGAGAAAAATCTGACCTTGGCTTATCTTTTAGTTTGATTATCCAATTTTAATTTTTGGTAATACCTAGCAAAAAAAATGAACCTTCAAAGTAGCTCCTCCTTTTCCTTTTTTGAGGTAAAATCACTTCTACAACTAAGAAAAGGAGATTTTTCTTTATGTTCTATCTAAGTACACATTTCAGGAAAGTCTCCATAATGTGGTTTTTATGAATAGTTAAAAAATAAACTCTATTTTAATGATAAACGAACTTGTATAAAACTGAATAAATAAATGTCTTGTGATAAATTTTTCTTATTTAAGGTTGACCTGGTTTTTGTAACCAGGACTCAATAAAAAATGAAACTACAAAAGTGTTAAATAACATAATGAGATAATTATTATTTTTTTTAAATTATGGTACAACATACACAACAAAATTTTACCATCATGGCCATATTTAAGTGTACAGTTTTGTGGAATTCAGTGTTTTCACATCATGTGTCATGCAGCCAATGCCAGTATCCATTTCTGTAATTTATTTTTGTCATTGCAAGCTGAAACTCTGTGTCCACTAAACAGTAACTCCCCAGTTCTCTCTCCCCAGCCCCTCGTAACCACTCTTCTACTTCCTATATCTATAAATTTGGCTCTTCTAGGTACCACAAACAAACAGAATCATTTATTTGTCCTTTTTGTGCTTGTTTTATTTAATTTAACACAGTATTTTCAGGTTTCATCCTTGCTGTGATGTGTATCAGAGTTTCATTCAGTTTTTATGCTGAATAATATTCCATTGTGTGTGTATACCACATTTTGTTAATTTTCCATTCATCTGTTGAAAAACATTTGAGCTTTGCCCAGTTTTTGACTATTGTGATTAAGACTGCCTTCAGTCCCTTTGTGTACATACCTACTAGCGGGCTGGCTAAGTCTCCTGGTAATTCTCTGTTTCATTTTTTGAGGAACTGCCATACTCCTTTCTACCCAGATGCATCATCTTGTATTCCCATCAGCTATGCACTGTAGTTGATGTTTCCTCACATCCTAACATTTGTTGTTTTCTACTTTTTAAAAAATAGTCATCTTATTTGATGTGGGGATAATTCTTTTTTTAATCTGAGAATAAGGAAAACTTTGGGCTTCCCAGGTGCCTCAGTGGTAAAGAACCTGCCCGCCAGTGCAACAGACATAAGAGATGAGGGTTTGATCCCAGGGTCAGGAAGATACCCTGCAGAAAAAAATGGCAAACTGCTCCAATATTTTTGCCTGGAGAATTCCAGGGACAGAGGAGCCAGGCAGGTTACAGTCCATGGGTGGCAAAAGAGTCAGATACAACTTAGTAACTAAACAACTAAAGGAAGACTTTTCCAAATATGATATAAAACCAAAACAGAGAGAGAAAAGCTATGAAATATTATGTTGATGAATTTGATTACTCAAAAGCAAAAATTTTTAAAGTTTCTGCAAGGCTGGAATCACCGTAAGAAAAATCAATATAAAGACAAGGTAGAAAATAATTGTAACTTTCAGACAAAGAGTTAATTTCCCTAGCTTAGGAAAAGCTCCTTCTAATACATAAGGAAATAATAACAAACTAATGAGAAGTGGGCAAAAGATATAATTTAAAATCGTAGAGATAAGAAAACATAAATGATGATGAATATATGAAAAGACAAGTCTTAGGTCATCCATCTTCAGAATGAGCTAATGATGTCTACTGCATTAGGCCAAAATAAAGATTCAGTAGTAAGTACTCAATGAGTACATTTCATATGTTTTCATTAACAATCCAAAAAACTCTGGGAAGTAGAGCACCACAATCCACATACGACTCAGACAACAGGAAAAATCGTTCTTATTTTGAATTCAGCTAACATAATTAATTTCCTTAGGAAAAATCAAGTTAAGACATTATAGCACAAGCCAAGTTATTGAATTGCATTAAGTTAGTTCGGTAGAGCAGTAACTTACAGAGAAGTGAAAGAAAGTGAAAGTGTTAGTCCCTCAGTCATGCCTGACTCTTTGCAACACCATGGGCTGGAGCCCACCAGACTCTTCTGTCCGTGGGATTTTCCAAGCATGGGTACTGGAGTGTTTTGCCCTTTCCTTCTCCAGAGGATCTTCCCAACCCAGGAATCACACCATATCTTTTGCGTCTCCTGCATTAGCAGGCAGATTCTTTACTGACTGAGCTACCAGAGAAGCCCAACTTACAGAATGGATACTCCCAAAAGGATATAGGGACATTTTTAAACCAAACATCTATTTCTGAAGAGAAACCTTGGAACTTTTTGTATACTAGCAACAGAAAACTCTCAGAGGATCTCTTCCGACACCTTCATCACCAGAGTTTGAAATAGCTAGTCACATTGTTTATACATATGAACATCTCTAAACGTTTTCACTCACTATGAAAAATGTGGTTTCAGTGAGTCCCATAACTATTTAAGTGTAATTCTAAGATGCCTCATTAACTCTCAGAATGATTCTTCCTTGAGCAAAATTCCTTGATAAGGAAAATATATTTAAATTTCATGAACATTTTATATGGGCGGTATTAAATTGTCATGTTTCACATCAGTGGATCAGAAAGATCAAGCGCATTTATGTAAGAGCCCTTCTCATTTCCCCCATGAAGCTGTCAGAGAGAAAGTTTTCCTCTCCTCTTCTAAGATCTTTTGGCTGGTAAAAGAATTAAATTGACATGAGACAGATTAGCAGCAGAAAATCAAATAAAAGTTTAATAACAAATATACATAGGAGACACTCAGGAAAACTGAGTTACTCTCCAAAATGAACCAAAGCCTTCACCTTAAAATACCATTTTCAGATAAAGATGAAAAGAAGATGTTGCAGGTAAAGGTTGGGATGTCAAAGAGGAAGAAGACAATTCATATAGAGATAGAAAAGCTACTGTTTGCTAGGCTGGGCAGAGGTGCCTGGATACAAAGTGGACTCAGACCTCTAGGTTCTGCCAAGTTCTCCCCACCACGCCTAGCCCATATCTTTCCAGATATCTCTGGTAATAGCTCTGTTCTGGGAATGTCACCAAATCCGAGCTCTGTCTTCTCATTGCATGACAGACCAATAATCAGAGACAAGGTACTAAGGTAGGGAACGTGCTGGGCTGTGAGCTAAGTCACTTCAGTTGTGTCTGGCTCTGCGGGACCCCATGGACTGTAGCCTGTGAGGCTCTTCCATCCATGAGATTCTCCAGGCAAGGACACTGGGTGTCCGTGCCCTCCTCCTGGGGATCTTCCCCACCCAGGGAGCAAACCCATGTCTCACGTCTCCTGCACTGGCAGACAGGTTATTTACCTGGGAAATTCAAGGTAAGGAATAGTGACTTTATTTGGAAAGCTGGCAGACAGAGAAGATGATGAACTAGAGTCCTAGAATACCATCTTATCAGGGTCTGGATGCCAGTTTCTTTTATAGACCAGAAGAGGGGGAAGTGAGACAGTAAGTTAAAAAGACATTCCTCTTGCAAAATATCTCCTGGCTTGGCCAGCATCAGGGAGGGGATGTGTTAATTTCTTCTTTCCTGTGGCTACTTACAGGTGGGCCGGGTCAGAATGTCTCACTTTGAGCTGGACGTAGGCACTTCAGTTTAACATTCAGGCAGAGGGGGCAAGGTTTGCCATGGGGAACCTGAGGTTTCCCCAAGGCAATCCACTATATATGCTTTCATCTAGAGACAGCATCCTTGTAGTGATTCTAATAAAGTGAAGTTGCTCAGTCATGTCTGACTCTTTGTGACCCCATGGACTGTAGCCTACCAGGTTCCTCAGTCCATGGAATTTTCCAGGCAAGAATACTGCAGTGGGTTGCCATTTCCTTCTCCAGGAGATCTTCCTGACCCAGGGATTGAACCCCGGTCTCCTGCACTGTAGGCAGACAGTTTACCGTCAGAGCCACCAGGGAAGTACCAAAGCAACAAAGGGCAAAGGTTAAAGTAAAAGAAACAGATCCAACATGAAGTCAGAATTTGCTATTTCCTGGTGTAGAAACAGGACAGGCCCTTTAATCTAAATCCTGCTAGGCAGTGAAGGGGGCAATAATGAGAAAAATTCCCTGAGTCATGTTCTTAAAAACAGTCTACACCAGTCCTCATGCCAAAGAGACACATTTTGGGGTGACAAACTTTCCTCCCTTATAAAACCACTATTAAATGAGTAATTAATATTCATATAAAGGGAAAGCTAAAGTTAATGAACTTAAAAAGTTCTTTTCTACACTAGATGTTAGCTTTTTCTCCAGCTCCCATTAATAAATGTAATTGGCTTCCTTGGTGGCTCAGATGGTAAAGAATCTGTCTGTGATGTAGGAGACCCAGGTTCAATTCCTGAATTTGGGAAGATTCCCTGGAGAAGAGAATGACAATCCGCCCCAGTATTCTTGCCTGGAGAATCCCATGAACAGAGAAATCCCATTGACAGACCCCATGGGCTGGCCCATGGAGTCACAAAGAGTCGGACACGACTGAGCAACTGACACTTCCTATTGGATATTGAATGCCTTCTCTATGTGCCAGATGCTACTCTTGATGTTTTTAGGTAGAATCGTGAACACGTGTGATGAAATCCCCACACTCAGAGAGACTCCATGGTAACAGGAAGAGACCACAAAAAAGGTAAAAACAAACAAAGATGTAATAGAGTAAGTGTTGCAGAAAGGAGTACCCCTTCCAGGGAGTGAGGGTGGGCTCTTGTCTAACTCTCGGAAATGAATTGTCTAAGGAAACGTGTACTGACAGAGCAAGAGATTTATTGGGAAGGGACACCGGGTGGAGAGCAGCATGATAAGGGAACCCAGGAGGACTGCTCTGGGGTGCCCTTAGCCTGCAGCAGCTTGAAGCAGGGTTTCCATCCCTGGTCAGCAACTGACGTAGGGTTGCTTCCGTGAGAGCCGAATCCTAGCCACTATACCAGTGGTCAGTGACAAGGCCCTGGCTCTTCAGCTTTGCAGAAAAGCATTCTTACAATGGAGGAGTGAAACCAGTAGTGTTTATTAGGGGAAAAAGAGTACAGTACCTGTGGATAGACACATAGGCATCCTCAGAGAGAGCAGTGCCCTTGCGGTAGTTTAACTCACTTTTATGGAGCATTTCTTTTGGGTTTCCTTTGGCCAATCATTTTGACTTGCTGATGCTGAGTCCTTATTTGATACATTTCAGGATCCTCCCATGTGTGTGCATGCCTTTCTCAGCCAAGACAGATTCTAGCAAAGAAGACTATGGATAGACTTGGCATCACTCCCCGTTTGACCTCCAAGGAGCTTTCTAGCCATGAAGGTCTCCTTGACTTCAAGAATAAGAAATACATGGCCTTTTCCCCTCTTATCTGGGCAGGACCCAGCCTCCTCTCTCAATTGTCCTGCTGTTAATACTGTGGAGTTTCTGACTCATGGTAGCATGAGCATCTCTCAGCCAAGATGGATTCCAGAGTGAAGGATTCTGGGTAGTTGGCAGGATGTATTATGGGCTGACATCTCTTCTCTCCTTTTGGCCATTCCTGAGTTCTCCTAGTTAGTTTTCAGTGTCAGGACCAAGTGCTTTATTGGTAACATGACCATGGGCATGGCTCCTGGGGTAGACTGCAGGTTAAGAAGACTGGAGGGAAAATTAACAATAACAACAGCAAAAAACACTGGTGACCAGAGCATGTAGGAGAAGTAACCTGTGTGGATACTGTACTCACTGGAAATCCAAGAAATAACCAGATGCTAGAGCTGTCAAGGAATCAGAGAGGGTGTCTAAGAAGTCTGGAGATGACACCAAGGAGCAATACCAGGGGGCTAGATGACCCAGGTCCTCCTTCAACTGGGCTGTCTTAGCTGCCTGAGTGCCCTGGAACCTTGGGATACCCCTCTGTTGGGTATGTTTAATAACATTGGCATAGTTTATCCATCTTTATTAAATGCTGACAATATAATAGGCGCTGAAGAAGGAAGGAGAATAAGAATGGCATAGTCTCTGGTATTAAGAAAATCCGTATAACAGGGAAGCTGGACAGGAAGACAAATGGGAATGCAATAAAAATGCATTCCAGCAATCTATGCAATATCAGCAGCAGGAAATTATGATAGTGGAAAGTTTTTTAAATGAAATCATTCTGAATCACACATAAGTCATCCCTGGTTGCAGTTCAAAGCTGGATCCACCTCCCATTGATTGTCAAAAATATCTACTAAGTACAACATTAAAGTGTATACAATATGGTAGAAGATACAAAGATATACTAGACTGAAACTCTGTCTTAATATTGAACTATATGATGGTAGGTCATGTTACAGGTAAGATTCCCCATGATTCATTTTCTTTTTCAGACCTTTTTTATTTAGGTAGCTATGAAGGTTATATGTAGCTAGGGGCAAAGATGTTCTTTCATGTTACATCAAATTGTCTGTATTATGTAAGCATTTGTTTAAAATTTAAAACCAGAGTATCAACTAAGAAAAATATCAGGGGAAAGCAAAACCAGATCCTGAAAACACAATATACCAAGTGTTAGCTCTCTGAACACAACCACAAAATTTTCTATGAGAACTTAAAATAGGGTCAGTATTTGTGGGGTATCATTATTTTTGTTTGTGGGGAATATTTGGATCAAATAATCATATCTGTCAAGATGACTCATAATGCCACCCGATGGTTGGTATTTACTTCTTAATAACAATCATACCGTACTAGTGAATAACCAATATCAAAAATAGAACTAAAAAAAAAAACCTTACCTCTCTTCTTGGAATTATTCCAACCTTTTCTGTTGGAAGTTTAATATATCACAGTTCATTTACGGAAACTCTTTATTTATTAAGTCTTTAATTTATAATTTACCTGAAATTTATAATAACTTATTTATAATTTGGGCTTCCCTGATAGCTCAGTTGGTAAAGAATCCACATTCAAGGCAGGACAACCCGGTTTGATTCCTGGGTTGGGAAGATCCCCTAGAGAAGGGATAGGCTGCCCACTACAGTATTTTGGCCTGGAGAATACACAGATGCAAGTGAACAGAACCCAGCCAGTGTCTGGGCATGCACTCAGTGGAGCTTAATTGAATTTACAGAGACAGAGAAATGACCTGAGGTCTGGACTGGTGTTAAGCCTCACAAGACCGTGGGATTAGGCCCAGGAGAGTCATCAAAAGTCTCTTTCCATCTCTCTTGTTTATCTCTGCACATCTGGATTGGCCTCTCCATTTCTGCTTACTGGCTTCCTCTGCTTCTCATCTTTAAGATGAAATTGCATTGCCAGAGCCCCTGAGTTTGCATGTTGTGGTCCCAGTCACACACCATGACTCGCTAGCTCATTCCTAAGGCTGTATTTAATACAGAGAAAGTGTGATCGGTCCAGCTTGGCTCAGTAAGCTCTTCTTGATTCTTTGTTAGGATCCAGAAGCTGATGCAGTTTAATGGTGGATGCCCTCTTACCCTCCTGATGCTTGAGAAGTTCCCAGGCGAAGGATGATTACTGTCAACCCTGCAAAGGAGACATGTCCTAGTCTTGACTTCTCAGCTCATCTATGTCTTTCTTTCCACATATCCAAAGATATCCTACTCATGATTCAACTAATCAATACATAACAACAAACGCTTAACTATTTCATGATTGGCGAAATCCTGAATTAATAATCATTACTTTGCCTAGAGGCGTAACATAGGGGATAGATCAGGACTTTTTAAGACAGAAACAACTCTAACATAACTAAAAGGGAAATTTATTAGATCATTTAATTTGGGATTTCTAGATTCAGGCTCAAATAGATTTCAGAGTTCAAACAATTTTCCAGTATGTACATCTCTACCTCCACTGCTTCCCTCTGTATATAGCCTTAATATTTCCAACTACAGAGGGGTGTTCTCCATGAGTCTAGGGAAGATATGTCACTATTAGATTCCTGGTGTGATAGCCCAGTTTTTGCTCCATTATCTAATTATATAATCCAGTGGAAGACTCATGATTGATCTGCCTTGGTCATACACCCACCCATGACCAATGGGTCTATTTAAGAAAAATGGAGTTCAGTCTATTTGCATTTTTGTCTGCACAATTCCTTTTTAAGATACCAATTTATGTATGAGGATTCTTTGGGTTGCCAGGGACAAAACCAACTCAAATTATATTTAAAACATGAACAATGATTTTATACTTAGCTATTTCCAGGACACAGTCATCTTATTAAGTGTCTTTTCTCCTACCTCCTGATTACTTGGAGTTTATTTTTCTTCATAAGTTGGCTTTATCACCTTTCTCTTCATCATTCCTCCATAAAGTTAGGAAAGGGAAAGGCTATAGTTTCCCACTTCAGCAGAAAGACAGCTTCTAACTTCTCTAACTGTATCATGATATACGGATATCATCTTAAACTTTAGAAAATAATCCTATATATCATAAGTGAAGAACCAAGTATCAGAACAGACATGGGAATGAAAATTGGGGAAAGCGATTACATTTCCAAGATCACAGAATGACCTGTGGTGTGTTTCGTAGGGGCTGTGTTAGGTTATAGCCTCCATATGCGGTTACAGGATCCTTATATGATTCCTTATGTATTTTAGTCTGGTTAAGATATTTTATGATTAAAATTTTAAATGCTATTAATGTTGAAATTTTGATTCTAGAGACAACTGCTAGATGGCCTTAAGTGGATGATTTGAGCAATTTAGTCTTTTTTTTTTTTTTTCTTCAGGTAAACATGGAAGGCCAGATCATTCACTTACCACTTTGGCTGTGAAGAGAGTGAGGAGGTACTAGGGTCCTCAGCCCCATTAGACCCAAAAGGAACAGGGAAAACATAGTTTTCCCAAAATGAGGATGTTGGCTGGACAAAAACATCTAAGGGGCACTACAATTAGTTAATTTTCTCTAAGAGAAGCTCATTTTTTTTTTTAGTTCATTTTCAATCTGATCTTATATACTGCTACCAAAAATTATAGACTTAACCCTAGCTACCACACTTGAGAGACAATGGTGGGAGGAAAACAGAATGAATCTTTAATGAAATAAATCTTGATCTTTTCCTTGTACGGTGCCCTGCACGGTCTCCCCTGGGAGGAGCATGAGGAAGGCTCCTCGGTGTGGGTGTGTGTCTGCAAATACACACAGGTATGTGGTCATCGCTTGCTTCCTAGTGCTGTTTAAGCTTAGATCTGAGGGGAACCCAAGAGGATAATACTTCCTCCTCTGTTTGTTATCATGGGTCACTGTTCCTCAGAATTTCACACTGTTTCTGCCCTGAAACTTCCAGAGTTGTCTTTTAAATTCATTTTAGGGGGCTTAAATTGCTAAAAAAAAATTTTTTTTTTTTTACAAAACACTGCTTATCAGGACATACTCCAAACTCTATTTCACCATGAAGGCTCCCTGCCTGTGATAATGAGTTATGACCAGTGATTATCATCCTCTGCTGATTGACCTCGGCCACAGACCATAGACGGGTAACAATGGGATGAGGAAGAAGCCTTTTTAAACCATGATCCTGTCCTGTTCCTTCCTCCTGACAATGTAGTGATGGAATGAGCCTTATGATGGAACACAAAGATGACTACTACTAGGGACAGAATGCTAGAAGACAGCTTTGAAGACATAGGGAGGGAGGGAGGTGGTAAAGTTTAATATATATACACCCAGTATTTTGATTTTGTACTTTTAAGATCATTGCATCAATCTTATCCATAGTACCTGGTGTATCCATCTATTGCATGTGATTTATGATTAATTTTTTGTTCAGATCTCAAATACAAATATGGCAGAAAGTGAAGAGGAATGAAGTAGCTTCTTGATGAGTGTGAAACAAGAGAGTGAAAAACCTGGCTTGAAACTCAACATTCAAAAACTAAGATCATGGGACCTCGTCCCATCACTTTATGGTGAACAGAAAAGGAAAAAGTGGAAGTAGTGACAGATTTTATTTTCTTGGGCTCCAAAATCACTGCAGATGGTGACTGCAGCCATGAAACTAAAAGGCACTTACTCCTTGGAAGGAAAGCTATGACGAACCTAGACAGCACATTAAAAAGCAGAGATACCACTTTGCCAACAAAGGTCTGTAGAGTCAAAGCTATGGTTTTGCCAGTAGTCAAGTATGGATGTGAAAGCTGGACCACAAGGAACACTGAGTGCCATAGAATTGATGCTTTTGAATTGTGGTGCTGGAGAAGACTCTTGAGAGTCTGCAAGGAGGTCAAACCAGTCAATTCTAAAGGAAATCAAACCAGAATATTCTTTAGAAGAACTGTTGCTGAAGCTGAAGGTCCAATACTTTGGACACCTGATGCAAAGAGTCAACTCACTGGAAAAGTCTCTGATGTTGGGCAAGACTGAAGACAGAAGGAAAAATGGGTGGCAGAGGATGAGGTGGTTAGATAGCATCGCTGACTCAAAAGACATGAATTTGAGTAAACTCCAGGAGATAGCGGAGGACTGAGGAGCCTGGAGTGCTATAATCCATGGGGGCACCAGGAGTCAGACACAACTTAGAGACTGAACAATAGCAATACTTTTTAATCATTGACCTAAATTTTCTTTATCTGCTTACAAATAAATGCAAGACTGTAACATACCCTGTGTTAAAACAAAACATCTCAGGGTGTACACAGCACACTTCCATACATATTGTTATTTGTTACTGTTTCCACCAATGTTTCTTCTTTGGTCAGCACAGAGCCAAAGTGTCAAGAGCCAACAGATGATAGTTTAATCAAATACTTCACACTGTGGCATGGTACAGACTATAGTTTCTCCTTCTGGGATAAATCCACCCTGGATCTGACTCTCTCTTCACAGCCAGTTCTATATTGTCTGTGGATCTGGTATCCTTTCTCAGCTCTTTATCTGATACTAAATAGGTCATTAGTTAGAATTTTTAGATCTCAAGTAACAGAAGCCAGTTTATATTTGTGAATGTAGGACTGAGAGATGCTTTAGGAGGATGAACGTTATCTCTCCAAGCCTAAGGATGGGATTGCACTGAAGCCCACAACAGAATCTGGACCTGGAAAGTGAAAAGCAATTAAGTCTCAGTTTTAACTTTTGTCTCGTCTCTGCTCTGGACTTCTGTGAATTTATCCTCTTTGTAGATAAGAATAAGTTTTCTTTGCTTTCTGTCTAAAGTAAGTTCCCTACACATGAGCCTTCAAGTTGCAAACTTTCCTAGATGCGAACATGCATTCGCATGTCCAATCATGTGAGTTAGTTCGTGTGTCTGGTGTACACTGTCACCTGTGTGCATCGTCTACCTGTGGTTGTGCTTTGTGTATTTTCCCATATAGAACTGTATAGAGTACAGTGGTACTGTATTTCTATTTCAAGCCCAGGACGTCTGGAACCAAGCGTAAAAGCAGCGGTATATAGCCGATTGTTGGATACCTAGGCTTCCGGTTGGACTTCCAAACAAATTGGACTTAAAAACATTCTTGAAAAGGAACTCATTTGAATATAGGGGACTTACTGTACATGACTAAGTATGGTTTCTTGCAGGCCGATTTTATATTAATAGCTCTAGATAGATGCTGAGGTTGTCTTTAGATTCCATGAAAATCTCTGATTGGCTTCCCCTAGTCCACAAGTTGTGCAAGCTGAAAACCTAATGAAGTGAAACAGTTACTTTAAAACATCATCTCCTCTTTTTAGGACGTGATCATACGAGGCGAGCCATCACAATAGAGCTTTGTAATGTAGAGGATGAGGCTGCTTCTGTCTTAACTCATCTCAGAGCTTGTCTCTGCTTTGATGTTTGAAACAGGTGTGTCATGACTGCAGTAACGATAGCCATAGTCATGTTGGACTTTTGTCCGTAATTACAGGTTTTCTAAGCTACCTAACATGTCTTTGAGGTTGGTCAGTATTATTATAATTATACCAGATTTAGGGATATGGATTTGTAGACACAGGCATTTAAGATACCATGCTAAGGGTCATGACAAATCCAGGATTTGAAGTAAAGTCATCGGGCTGTAAAACTTGGGCTCATAAACTTTGGTCATATTATTGGATTTCAATCTTTTTTCCATCTGGATTTCTATTTTCTTCTCACCATTTCTCACTCCAGATGCGCTAATGGCCCAGCTGAATTTTATAATAGATTTTTAATCGAAAATATGTTATTTATATAGCAACAAACAGTAATATAATTTGACTCTATAGCAAAGGTATCTCTTACGATTCGTCAGTTTTTTCTTTGTTAAACATTCTCCCTTAACTTCTTTTCTCCAACTAATAATCATGATGATGGTGAGCTTTATTTACCTTGTAAGCAGAAGTGGAGCCTTAAGG
Source organism: Antilocapra americana (assembly GCA_007570785.1). NCBI lineage: Eukaryota > Metazoa > Chordata > Mammalia > Artiodactyla > Antilocapridae > Antilocapra > Antilocapra americana. The sequence goes on from ML661334.1 coordinate 1,336,445, forward strand.
AAAAGCTGCTTAAATGAAGTCTGGTATATTTAAAATAATCCCCTCTGGGGGAATTAAACTTTTGGGGAAATAAACTTTGGTTGGACTATGGTTGGTGGTGAAGGCAGAAAATGGTGCTGTTGAAAAGTGAGTCTGTTTGTGTTTAAATATGAGTGACTTCATTCTCATGATTAGAGAGAGATTAAAAAATACATTCTGATATTTGAAGTTTGAGCAATATAGAAGTGTGATTTTTGAAATGCACATTAACTCAGTTTTCAGAAGAGAAAGAGGACATGGAAGTTCCAATACTTTGGCCACCTGATGTGAAGAGCCGACTAATTGGAAAGAATCCCGATGCTGGGAAAAGTTAAGGGCAACAGAAGAAGGGGGTGACAGAGGATGAGGTGGTTGGATGGCATCACTGACTCAATGGACATGAAAGTGAAAGTCGCTCAGTTGTGTCCATCTCTTTGCCACCCCATGGACTGTACAGTCTGTGGAATTCTCCAGGCCAGAATACAGGAGTGGGTAGTCTTTCCCTTCTCCAGGGATCTTCCCAATCCAGGGACCAAACCCAGGTCCCCTGCATTGCAGGTGGGTTCTTTACCAGCTGAGTCACCAGGGAAGCTGGAAGCACCTCAGAGAGAGTGAAGGACAGGGAGGCCTGGCGTGCTGCAGTTCATGGGGTCGCAGAGAGTCGGACCTGACTGAGCAACTGCACAACAGCTACAGCAAATACTAAGAGACAAACGTGAGTACACAGGCACCACTTAAAAGAGTTAAAGAGAAAGTGCTCTTGGATTTAATGTGTCATGCACCCCCTCATTCATTATTCTTGTATATTTCAACTAAGATTTCTTTTTTACGGGTTTATTTTTTAATCAGGAGCCAATTAAAGTTATGACACTATGGGTGACGTGATCATGACTAGATATTTGATCTTAAGGAGTTACTGTTGAACATTTTAAGTGTCATGTTTTCTTTTAAAAAATATTATTTAGGGAGTCAGGCGCCATCGACCACGCTGCAAGTGTACGGTCCTTCCTGGAGGTTTGCTGTTGGGTTCCCCTGCTGCGTCCCTGTGGGCTCCGCGCGACAGCGATATGGAGGAATTCAACTCCAAAGACATTCCCGCTTCGAAGGACGAGGACTGCGTGCCGTTGGGTGGAGAGTGTCATGAAGAGGATATAAATGAATTAGTGAACGAAGATGAAGTGGATGGTGAAGAGGAGACACAGAAAACCAAAGGGACAAAAAGAAAGGCTGAGAGCGTTCTGGCCAGGAAGAGAAAACAAGGTCGCCTCTCACTAGACCAAGAGGAGGAGGAGGAGGAGGAGGATGCCAACAGGGAATCTGGAGGGAGTATTAGTGTGAAGGACGATGCAGCTGCAGAGCAGGAAAAAGGCATTGAGTCAGAGGATGCCAGGAAAAAAGAGGATGAAGTATTGGCCAGCTCCGTCAGTGATGTAGAACCAAAGTCAGAAGTGCCTCCAAGTACACAAACTAAAACAAGAGAAGAGACTGAAGAGACAAGTTCAAGTCATTTGGTCAAAGCAGAAGAACTAGAGAAACCTAAAAAAGCAGCAGAAGTCAAACTCGCCAAGTCACCTCTTGCTGGTGAAGAAGCCAGGTTTCTTACACAACAGGAAAGGCTGTCTGGCATGACATCGGAAGATGAGCCCCGCAGGTCCGAAGGTGTTCAGCATGCTACTGGGGAAGAGCGGAGGGCCGATACTAATACCTCCAGTAAGAATGAAACAGCTGGGCCAAAGTGGAAAGGACACTCAGCTGTCAATGTGTCTGGTGACGAAAGTAAACTCCGGTGCTGTAAAGAAGAATATTGCATAGGAACCTGGAATGTTAGATCTATGAATCCAGGTAAATTGGATGTGGTGAAGCAGGAGATGGAAAGAATAAACATCGACATCTTAGGAATCAGTGAACTAAAATGGACGGGAATGGGTGAACTGAATTCAGATGACCATTATATCTATTACTGTGGGCAACAATCCCTTAGAAGAAATGGAGTAGCCCTTATAGTCAACAAAAGAGTCCGAAATGCAATAATTGGGTGCAATCTGAAAAACGACAGGATGATTTCAGTTCGTTTCCAAGGCAAACCATTCAACCTCACAGTAATCCAAGTCTATGCCCCAACTCCTTATGCTGAAGAAGGTGAAGTTTACCGATTCTATGAAGACCTACAACACCTTCTGGAAATAACACCAAAAATAGATGTCCTTTTCATCATAGGGGATTGGAATGCAAAAGTGGGAAGTCAAGAGATACCTGGAATAACAGGCAGGTTTGGCCTTGGAATGCAAAATGAAGCAGGGCGAAGGCTAATAGAGTTTTGTCACCACAACAGGCTGGTCATAACAAACACCCTTTTCCAACAACCTAGTAGACGTCTCTACACATGGACATCACCAGATGGTCGATACCGAGATCAGATTGATTATATTATTTGTCGCCAAAGATGGAGAAGCTCTGTACAGTCAGCAAAAACAAGGCCTGGAGCTGACTGCGGCTCAGATCATAAGCTCCTTATTGCAAAGTTCAGGCTTAAGTTGAAGATAATACCAAAAACCACTCGGCCATTCAGAGTGACTAATGAAGAGGATGCCACAAATGAAGAAGCAAAATCTGTCTTAAAGCAGAATGAGAAAGAAAAACCTGAGGCTAATGTCCCTTCAACTGTGTCATCAGTTCCTGGTGGGTCAGGCGTGACTAAGGATGTCGGTGAAACATCTCAAAAAGCGAAATCTGTGTTCAAGCAAGATGAGAAAGACAAACCTCAAGCTAATGCTCCTTCAGCGGTGCCATCACTTCCTGCTGGGTCAGGGCCTGAAAAATGTGACCTTGAAAAGAAAAAGGATTGCAACAATTAAGTATGTGACTTTGTCCTTAACCACCTAAGCTGGTTTGTATAAAATACAGTTGTTAACCTGTTTTTGTTATCTTTTCTGTTTTGTTATCTGTTTGTTAACAAAACAAAATTGTTACTGTTACCTGTTTTGAAAATAATTTTGGCAATTAAATCTGACATTTTTAAACGAGAGTTTTCATTGTGAGTGTAAGGCTAACTGCCCATGACTTCATGTGCAGTGCTATTTGATTTAAAGCAATATGCACTCTGGCTTCTGATTAAAAATAGCCAGAACCAGTTTTCCAGGGGCAGTCACAGAAAAAAAGTACAAAGGATCAAAAAAAGTAACTGGACTTTTTTTTTTAACTAATAGAAAAACTTCAGTTTTTTTCTTTTTTTAAACTTAGTGAAGACTCTTGAGAGACCCTTGGACTGCAGTGAGATCAAAAGAGTTAGTCCTAAAGGAAATCAACTCTGAATATTCAACAGTAGGACTGTTGCTTAAGCTCCAGTAGTTTGGCCACCTGATGCAAAGTGCTGACTCATTGAAAAGTAGTCACACTGAGAAAGATTGAAGACAAAAGAAGAGGTCGGCAGAGGAAGAGATGGTCTGATACTATTACCGACTCAATGAACACGAATTTGACCAAACTCCAGGACATAGTGCAGCACGGAGGAGCCTCGGGAGCAGCAATCTGAGGGGTCAGAGTCTGACATGACTTAACAACCGAACAACAATTCCAACGTTTATCTTTAACTGTATTTCCTTTATGTTCAACTTACTAGTTTATGGTAAAATTCTTGTCCAAAGATGTGATTTATCTCTGCTTTGTAGGCTCTATGTTAGCATCCAGAAGCTTTTGTATGATTATACACTGGGATTGCTGAAAGCTGATACAGTTTGTGAAATAAATGTATCATTTCAACACTGAAAAAAAAATATTATTTATATTTAATTGAAGATGATTGCTTTATAATACTGTGTTGGTTTCTGCCACATATCAACATGAATCAGCCATAGGTATACATATGTACCCTCTCTCTTGAACCTCCCACCCCATCAGACGCCTCTGAGTTGTGACAGAGCACTGGATTTGAGCTCCCTGCTTCATCCAGTAAATGTCCACCAGCTTTCTAATTGCACCTATTACAATATATGTTTCAGTGCTAATCTCTCAATTTGTCCCATTCCCTCCTATTTGTCTACGCATCTGTTCTCTAGGTCTGCATCTCTACTGTGGCCCTGCAGATAGGTAGTTCAGTACCTACCATCATTTTAGGTTTCATATGTATGTGTTAAAATATACCTTTCTTTGTCTTTCTGACATACTTCACTCTGTAAAATAAGTTCTAGGTTCCTCCACCTCATTAGAACTGAGTCAAATGTGTTCCTTTTGTGGCTGAGTAATATTCCATTGCGTATACGTACCATGACTTCTTTATCCATTTGCCATTGGATAGCTAGGTTGGTTCCATGTCATCACTACTGTAAGCAGAGCTGTGATGAACAATGGGGCACATGTGTCCTTTTCAGTTATGGTTTCCTTGGGGTATAGGGCCAGTAGTGGAACTGTTGGGTCATGAAGTAATTATATTCCTAGTTTTTTAAGGACTCTCCATACTGTTCTCCGTAGTGGCTGTATCAATTTGCATTCCCACCAACAGTGCAAGAGTGTTCCCTTTTCTCCACACCTTCTTCAGCATGTATTATTTGTAGATTCTTTTTTGATGATGGCTATTCTGACCAGTGTGGGTGATACCTCACTATAGTTTTGATTTGCATTTTTCTAATAATAAGCAATGTTGAGCATTTTTTCATGTGTTTATTGGACATGCGTATGTCTCCTTGGAAAAATGTCTATTTAGGTCTGCCCCCTTTTTGACTGGGTTGCTTGTTTCTCTGATCTGGAGCTGAATGAGCTGTTGGCACGTTTTGGAGATTCATCCTTTGTCAGTTGTTTTGCTTGCTATTATTTTCTCCCTTTGGAGAAGGAAATGGCAACCCACTCCAGTGTTCTTGCCTGGAGAAGCCCATGGACAGAGGGACCTGGTGGGCTACAGTCCTGGTGGGGTTGCAAAGAGTTGGACATGACTAAGCAACTGACACATATTTTCTCCCATTCTGAGGGCTTGACCTTGTTTATAGTTTCCTTCACTGTGCAAAACTTTTAAGTTTAATTAGGCCCCATTTATTCATTTTTGGTTTTATTTCCTTAACTCTAGGAGGCGGGTCATAGAGATCTCACTGTGATTTATATCAAAGAGTGTTCTGCCTATGTTTTCCTCTAAGAGTTTTATAATTTCTGGTCTTATGTTTAGGTCTTTAGTTAATTTTGAGTTTATTGTGCTGGTAGGGAGTGTTCTAACTTTACTCTTTTACACATAGCGGTCCAGTTCTCCCAGCACCATTTAGTGAAGAGACTGTCTTTGCCCCATTGTATGTTCTTGCATCTTTTGTTGAAGATCAGATGCCCATAGGTGCTCAGGTTTCTCTCTGCGCTTTCTGTCTTGTTCCACCAGCCTATTACTTCTGTTGTTGTGCTCCTGTCATGCTGTGACTGTAGGTTTGTAGTATAGTCTGAAGTCAAGGAGGTTGATTCCTCCAGCTCCATTCTTTCTCAAGATTGCTTTGTCTATTCAGTGTCTTTTGTGTTTCCATACAAATTGTGAAATTTTTTGTTCCAGTTCTGTGAAAATTACCATTGGTAGTTTGACAAGGATTGCATTGAATCTGTCGATTGCTTTGGGTAATATATTCATTTCCACAATATTGATTCTTCCAGCCCAGAAGCATGGTATATCTCTCCATCTGATTGCATCATCTTTAATTTCTTTTATCAGTGTCTTATAGTTTTCTGCGTACATGTCTTTTATCTCTTTAGGTAGGTTTATTCCTTGGTACTTTATTATTTTTGTTGCAGTGGTGAATGGGATTGTTTCCTTAATTTCTCTTTTTGATTTTTTCATTGTTAGTGTATAAGAATGAATGGAATTTTTGTGTATTAATTTTGTATTCTACAACATTGCTACATTCATTGATTAGCTCTAATAATTTTCTGGTGGCATCTTTAGGGTTTTCTATGTATAGTATCTTGTTATCTGCAAACAGTGAGAGTTTTACTTCTTTTCCAATCTGGATTCCTTTTATTCCTTTTTTCTTTTCTGATTAATCTAGTTGGAACTTCCAAAACTATTTTGAATAATCATGGCAAGAGTGGGCACCCTTGTCTTGTTCCTGATCTTAGAGGAAATGCTTTCAGTTTTTCACTGTTGAGAATAATGTTTGCAGTGGGTTTGTAATACATGGCCTTTATTATGTTAAGATATGTTCCTTCTATGCCTATTTTCTGGATAGTTGTTTTTTAATCATAAATGGGTGCTGAATTTCATCAAAAGCTTTTTTTGCATCTATTGAGATGATTATATGATTTTTGTCTTTCAATTTGTTAATATGGTGTATCACATTGATTGATTTGTGTATACTGAAGAATTCTTGCATCTTTGGGATAAGGGCTCACTTGATCACAATGTATGATCCTTTTAATGTATTTTTTTATTCTGTTTGCTAAAATTTGGGTGAGGATTTTTGCATCTGTGTTCATCAATGATATTGGCCTGTAATTTTATTTTTTGTGGCCTCTCTATTTGGTTTTGGAATCAGAGTGACAGTGGCTGGTGGAAACGTTTTCTGCCTCTGGGACTCAATTGTGGTTTTATGCCCACCTCTGCATGTGGGTCATCCACAGGAGCCTGCCCTGAGGCTGCCCTGGAGGATGTAGGTCTGCCCAGTGAGGACCTGGCATGGAGGTGGCACAGCTACTTGGATCACAGGAACACTGGAAGCACCAGGTGTGCAAGGGAGCTGGAGGTCACAGGACAGGTGAGATGGCACTCTTAGGGCTTTGCCCAGCCTCTGGCAGCTCCGCCCCAGTGAGGCCCAGGCATGGAGGTGGTGCAGCTGCTTGGATTGTGGGGAAGCCGGCAGCACCAGGTGTGCAGGGAAGCCGGTGGCCACAGGCACAGCAGATAAGGCTCCCTTAGAGTCCTTCTCCAGTTTCTGGCAGCTGGCGTTCAAGGGCTTGTCTGGCTGGTCCTTCTCTGTTGCTTGGCACAGCAGGTGCTCAAAGGGCGCCCCCGGCTGATGTCCTCATCTGTTGGTCAGCTTATCAGGCTCTAAAAGGCCACCCTCCCTGGGATCTTCCTCCGTTGGGCAGCTGCTGGCCCCTGCAGGTGGGGAGAAAGAGAGGCTAGGTGATGGCTCCACTGCCTTCGGCTTCAGTGACTCAGCAGTGTTGCCTTGCCGCCTTGGCTGTGGGCTCTTCTCCAAGGCTTTCCCTGCTGTGATCTCCTCCCTCACATCCCCTGGGGGCCATCTCCCCACAGTCAACAGCAGTCGCACCGTGGAATTGCCCTCCAATCCCTATGCTCCAGCTCCCAGCCATAGCAAGTACCAGAGGACCTGCATCCCTGTCCCAGGTTCGAAGGCTGCTGTATGGATTGTCTATGCAGATCTCACTCCATTCAGACCATCACAGATGAGCTGCTTCCCTCTCCAACAGCCTCAGATGCCTCTGCTCTGCCCCAAACTACTGCTCCTACGTGGGGCTCTCACCCCTGATTCAGTTCCTCCACCCATTGGGAGCAGGTCCAGTCTCACTCTCTCCTTTTTCCCTTCCTCCCTTCATCCTCCCAAGTTTTGTGTGGATATATATATTTCTTTCTGGTGGTCAGGGATACTGCTGGCTCTCAGTTGGCGCTCTGTGGGATCCTCTACATCTGAAGATGTATTCTTGATGCATTCATGGAGAGAGAAGTATTCCACATCCACCTACTCCTCCACCATCTTGCCATCTCTCCAATAGTCATATATTTTTGAAGCCTGTATTATGCACCATGGGTCCTGTAGTGGCCAGGAATAGATAGATGCTTATTCCCTGGGAACTAAAGCAGTGAAACAATTGCATAAATAAACCTAAAATTATAATTACTACTGGGACTTCCTTGGTGATCCAGGGGTTAAGAATCCACCTTCCAATGCAGGCAACATGGATTCAATCCCTAGTAAGGGAACTAAGATCCCATAAGCTGATAGGGAGCTAAGTCTGCCCTCCTACATCAGTGAGCTCAGGTTCCACAATTAAGACCTGACACAGCCAGAAATAAAATAATTAAATAAATTATTTAAAAAATATAATTACCATAGTTTTCAGGAAGGAAAACCACATGGAAATATATAAACTTAGAACTGACCCAGTCTAAAAAGCCAGGAAGTCTTTCCAGTGGAAGAAAGGGTAACATTTAACTCAGAAGAGAAGCTCATGGTAGACCTTCCTTAAATGCACGGAGATATTTATTGCAGGATCGTGAATAGTAGAAAAATAAAAGAATGTTACAGCAAGTCCCTACATAAGAATCAGTTCCATCCTGAGACTGCAGTTTGTAAGTCCAATTTGTTCATTAAATCAAACAAAGTTAGCCAGGTTGGCTATATAGTACTGTACTGTAGAATACAGTTGGCTATATAGTACTGTACTATAATAGGTTTATAATACTTTTCACACAAGTAACACATAAAAACTAACACAAACGTGAAGAAAACATTCTTTAATCTTATAGTACAAAGTACAGTAGCACAGCAGCTGGCATACAAGGGCTGGCGTTGAATGAGCAGGCAGGAAGAGTTACTGGAGGAGAGAGGGAATGGAGGTGGGAGATCTTGGAGCTGAAGATTCATCGGCAGTTGGAGGCAGAGGGCATGCTGCCTTCCACTCAATCTTATAGCATCTTTGAAAATTTGCAGCTTTCAGGTTTGTATGTAGGAGACTTACTGTATACGGTCGCACACTTTTGGTAGAAAAGTAGTAAAGAGATGAAGGCTATTGAATTTTAAGAAGCCCACACTAGTCAAAGCTAGAATTAGGCACTGTAAGAATAGGGATGGGTGGTGAGCGATAGCAACCCTGCAGAGAGGCAGAAGGGAACACAGGAGCGGGGGCAGGCATGACAGGGTAGAGATCCACAGGGCAGACGTGGGCAAAGGGATGAAGGGCAAATGAGCGTGACATGTCTGGGAGATAGGGATATAGGATTGCAGATAGGCCCTAATTAGACCTTGCAGAAAAGGCAGTAGGATTGGAAGCTTGCTACTCTTTTCACATTTCCCCCCCCCCCCCTTGCTTTTTTTTTTTTCTTTACATTATCGTGTTGGTTTTGCCATACATTGACATGAATTCGCCATGGGTATACATGTGTTCCCCTGCCAGAACCCCCCTCCCTCCTCCCTCCCGATTCCATCCCTCTGGGTCATCCCAGTGCACCAGCCCTGAGCACCTTGTATCATGCATCAAACCTGGGCTGGCGATTCATCTCACATATGATAATTTACATGTTTCAATGCTGTTCTTGCTTTAATTGCAAAAGTATAAGCTACACCTCAGACTTCAACTGACCTCTGTGAAATCCACTCCAGGTATGAATGACCTTTAGAACACCTAGAACGATCACTACTGATGTATCTCTAAATAATTCATACAACATAGGCGAGTGATGAATGTTAGTGATTATGTTAATAACACTGGTGATCATGGCTGCGGCATATCACCGCTCTAAACTGCCTTAGGAGATTCATATTCATCCATAAGAATGATAAAATAGCTAATGACATTTCAGATGTGAAGCCTTTTTAAAGACATTTAAACTGGACAATTTTCATATGTCTTAGCAAATAGTGTTTTCCGCTAGTGAAAATTAAAAAAAAAAAAGTAAGTACGATAATCAGTACATTTCATTAAATATCTTCTGTCAGCATTACTACAGGTTCTGTCCCTCTATTTCATTGCATAATTATGTATTTTACTAGTAAATACTGGTAAGATTTTTAAAGTTATGTGTGGGGGTCATAAAAAATGTAAGCAAGCTATTTGTTCTGCCCAAGTTGAAGAGAAACTGCATTTGTGAGAAGGTAGAACCTAGTGGGCTATTTAAAAATATAAGAGGATGGTTTTCTGCATTTCAATTACCATTTTGTTTCTTTTTACCTCATTTCCTAAAATAGTTTATTACAATTATCTAACCTTTTCTATTTACTTCTAGATGAAAAAAATAATTACACAGTAATACACCATAATTTCAAGGAATGGAGGAAGTACAAAGTACAATAATCCTTGATATTTTTCATCCTTCTAAAAGAATTTGGTGGTGGAAAAAAAACAGAAAAACTATGATTAATCTACATATGTACCTTCGTATCTATAACTGCATTTTTTCCATACCTCTTTTCACAAAGAATCACAGCATCCTTTTGGACTTTAAATTGTATTTAAAATTTACACACACATGAACATACACAGACACACACACACACATCAAAGATGCAGATAAACAGCTGATTTCTAGGCATACCTACCATGCCTAATTAACTTTCCACCCTCTGCCCTAACTAGTGTCTGGTATGATGCTTTTCCCACAGAAAGTTCTCAATGAATATGTGTTGAGTTAATGACACTTACCTTATGAAACAAATTAAATGTGGAACATAGATAAAATGTTCGTTTCAATGATGTCCACAGTAGTCATACATGAAATGTCATAGGACAATTAAACTCATGTGATTATTCACCCAACAGTACTTTTTGCCCAACACTGATAGGAATTTTCATTCTTAACTTTCCCCAAAGTTAAGGAAGGAAAATGTTATTGATAAGCACAACTAGTTTTTTATTGTTAGATGTGACATTCTTTCTGTATCAATGGCTTTATCTGCCTGGAAGGCATTGCCTTGTGCACTAATATGTTTGTTATAAAGCTCTTGAAAGAACCAGGAGCTTAGTGCCTCTGGCCTATAAATAATGGCTGAAATCTAGTAACTCATTGAAATTGCTTCTTATCATTTTTCTAAGACATTTTGAAGGAACACAGATTTGTTAAAAGCAAAATCAACAGAAAAAATCACTGAGCATATAAATTTTCTTTTTTCCAATAAACTTTAGTTGTTTTTTTCTCTTCTATGATTTCTCTCTCTTATTTTTATACAAACTTTTGTGCATCTATATATTACTTTGTTATTCTATTTCATTATAGTTTGTCTTCTCAATTAAATTATAAGTACTTTGAGGGTCAGAAAAAATACCTCACACTGTTTTGAAATGCCTCGTGTATGTGAACTCAATGTGGGAGGTAGATCAAGCTCTGTTGATTGTAATTTGACATTGCCACTATTTTGTTCTTGGACCTCAGCCTAAATTTTGTGGAATGGGGTAAAGATGGACTTGTTTGATCCATAAATATTGTCTTCGGAGCCTCTTAGTCATAAATGCCATCTTCTCACTCATCTTGTTTGCTATTCTTTAAGTATAAACTTATTTGTAAAATTCTACTTTTAGTTCCTGGTTTCAATCTATGCTACTGCTTAAAAAAATAAAGGTTAGAATATACTAAGCATAGTTTTCACAGGAAAGACTGAGGTTTATGTGAACTTTCCCACACTATCTGGATCTTGTCCCTTTCCACTATTCTTTCTATCCTCTGCCATTTCCTTTTCACAGTGTTTATAGATCTAGAGAATCTATATATATATAGATTTATAGATTCTGAGATTTCATCTCAGGAATAAATTTCACATGACTCTGTTCCTGAAAAGTAGGAAGACCTACTTTTCACATACATGGTTAGTTTATTTCTTTCCTTTTCCCCCACTGATAACTTTTAGCTACTCTGGTTATTTCCTATTTAATTTCCTTGCTCTTCCCCATCCACTCTGACCCCAAATGATACTGATTTTCAGTCTCAGTGGTTGTCAGATTGGTCTCCTTTCTGTTGTCACTGCGGCTACCCTGCCACCCTTTTTAAACCACAGCGGGCCCAACTGCTCTTTCTTACACTCTAGAATGTATCTAGATGGGAAACAACTATGAGATTAGTCATTATTTCACCATCAGTAGATACCGGGTCTGTGCTTTGAAGCTTTGCAATCAGGAATCTTCACAATCCGAGCCCAAGTACAACAACTGTGGCCACTTATTACCACATTTCAGAGCTCAGAGAAGGGTTTTACAAGTACTATTCCTAATTCATAATTCTTACAACAATCCTAGGCAGTAAATAACTACGATCTCATCCTGCAGGTGAGGAAACATCTGTAGACTTTATTCCTAAACTTACCTTCCAACGCAGTCCTGCCACAACCATGGCCACCAGTGGCCACTTCTGTGCAGGGCCCAGAACTCACTTTTACTGTCTTGCCTCTAACCTTTCCTTCCTGATCTCAGCATCGAGTTGTATGTCAGTTTCCATCTTCTGTCACGTTTGCTTATCAGTCAGGACTTCAGTCAAATTCCAACATTTCTGTGAAATTCTGCTTGCATTCCCCAATGATCCAAGCAGTTAATCACTTCTTCCTCTTGCCTGAAAAGCACCCGGAGCTTTCCACTTAAATTTCCTCTCACTAGCTCATGCTAGTTCTGTTGCTGTCCATGTGTCCTGTCTTATCTAGCTTGCAGGCTCCTTAAGGGGTTGTGTCAATTTGATACAGTCTCTCGACCCATTAAAGATGGAAAGCCCTTAGTACAGGGCCTTTAATAGATTCTTCCTCTCTACTTATAGTCTCCTTTCTTTTATTGTTTTGAATAATTAACATCTTAGTAGATACTCTTCTTTGCGATTTCACTTGGTTTATGTTCAAATACATGTCTTAATAAAATTCAACTTCCCATGGGCCCTTTTAGTTTGTTTAAATACTCTTGCTCTTTTTAAAATAAGATAAGCATATATTTACTGACATAGTTGCAGGTGCTTATATTTGAGAAGGAAATGGCAACCCACTCCAGTATTCTTGCCTGGAGAATCCCATGGACAGAGGAGCCTGGGAGGCTACATTCCACGGGGTCTGAAGAGTCAGACACGACTTAGGGACTAAACCAGCTGCTCATAGTAAATGAAAATCCACACAGAGAACAGGGACTGACTGAGTCAGAAGATTGTGTGTGAAAAATGAAGAGCAAAAATGTTAAAAGGTGAAACATGGGAATTGGCAGAAAGAGAAGAAAGGAGTTAAATGTGTAAAACAAGAACATTCTCCACTTGCTGTTGAAGAAACTACAGATCACTGATATCACAATCTGGAAGCTTAGCTGTGCCATGTGGTGGGACTTACTGTTTGTTTCCACCTTTGTCCTTTGCTCTGTTTCAACATCTAGAAAATTTAAATTTCATTCCCCTGCATCTACTCATCATTCAGGAGGGCCTAACTCAAATCTCAACGGTTTAGCATTTTCCCCAAGTGATTTATTCCGGGCAAAATAACCATAAAAGTCATTTAAAAAGTCAATGCCAGCTTATGATAATTGACACGTCATAGCAGAAGTTCAAAATATGCCTATTTTTTCCTAAAGATTCATTTTTCTCCCTGCTAGGATGCATTTTTTGACATTTGTGGCAAATGGCTAGATCTTGAAGACAACGCGATGATACACTTATTAGAAACACTCGAAACAGATTTCCTGAGATGTAGACGAGAAAGCATAAAATTCGTTTTATTAATTGCTGCAATTATATTCAAACCAAAGGAGAGTGTCTCTCGGCCCACAGCGTTGCTCCAGGGCCTCGCACCGAGTGACCTGCTTTTCGCCAAGGTCTTCCTTTCATTCCAAGTCAGTAACCAGGACAATCCAGAGACGGTCCCACATCCCTGAGATTCTTAAAATTCTTCTCTCTTCCAAAAAGTGACTTCACAAGCACTCTGTCTGACACCTCTCTAGCGCCCGCTCTCCCCCAAGCCCGGACACACTGGGGCGGGCGGCGGGGCAGGGTCTGCAAGGCCGGCTCCAGATAGGAATTACCTCCCGGGAGCCGAGTCGGCCGGGTCCCCGGGGGTGGTCCCAGCCCGGCTCTCCCCGCGCCGCCCCCCCGCCGCCCCCGCCGCATTCCTGAGCCGGGAGCCCTCGGGGAGGGGGCCCTGCTGCCGCGGGGATCTGCTCACCCGGCCGGATGCCGGGACCTGGAGAGGCTGGGGAGCCCCGAGGGCGGACCGAAAAAGAAGGGTTTGCTACTTTGGCTGTCTGTCTGAGCTCGGACAGGTTCCGGGGCGCCGGCCAGCTGCGCGCGCTTCGGGGCGACCCGGCGCGGGACCTGTTGCGACCCGTCCGCACCCCGCCCTCGCCGGCGCGGCACCTGGCCCGGGAGGCGCGGCCCGGGCGGGCCCGCGCTGCCCTCCGCCGCCCGACGCAGGTGACTCCCCGCCTCCTGCGCCCTCGGCCTCCTGGGACGCGAACCTTCGGCGCGGGCGCGGCGGTGCACGGCGCGGGGCGCTCCCGGCGGTGAGTGGGGTCCCTGCTCCCGGACCCCCGGCGGCTGCGCGGCGACCGCAGGGGCGGGGGCCGCCGGCACCCCCGGGCGGCCGGCAGGGGAGGGCGCGCGCGCCGGATCGGACGGTCGCGGGCGTGCAGAGTCGGGTCCTCGCCTGTCTCTGCTTTTCTTTCCTGGGCGCGAGGGTTAGGAAGTTTGCAAAGTTCCGCCTCCGGCGGGCCGCGTTCGGCCGCCCCCGGGACCCGCGCCGCCAGCGATGGGCTTTGGATCCCGTTTCCTCGTGGCTCCGGGGTCCGCGGCGCGGGGGGCGCGGGGGGTCCCGGAGGGGCGCGGGCGCGGGAGCCACGGCTGCACCGCCCGTGGGCGTACTTCAGATCCCGCGTGGGGAACCGAGCTCAAAAAGGAAAATCCAAGTTTGCCTGGACACTCTCTGCCATGTGTGTGGACCCCGCTGCTGCTCTCAGAGGGGGTCCAGACTTGAGAAACTTTTCGTTTCCCGGCCCCTGGGTCTGTGACCTTGACAAGCTCGCCGGGTCGTGCTGCTTCCTATCAGGTTCTGAGAACCGCTGCTGCGGGCGCTGGTGGCCTTCAGCGGAGAGGCGATTGCTCCTGGCGAGTCGCATGGAGACCTTAGGCCTGTTCTCTGTGTCCGCTTGGGAGAATGATTACCTCCATGGGGGTGGGGGTGGTGAGGAGGCAGGTAACGAGTGTGTGTCAGTCGCTGGAATGATGGGTGAGTGAAGAGACAATAGTGCTTTATAGGAAGGAGGCTGGCGCTCCGGGAGCACAGGTCTCCCTGGGGATGGTGCCCAGAGGGCTGGGGTTATAAAGTGGAGTTAAGAGCTAAGGGCTTAGGCTTCCCTGGTGGCTCATCTGGTAAAGAATCTCCCCACTATGTGGGAGACCCTGGGTTCGATCCCTGGGTCAGGAAGATCTCCCGTGGAGCAGGGAAAGGCTTCCCACTCCAGTGTTCTGGCCTGGAGAATTCCATGGACTCTGGTCCACGGGGTGGCAAAGAGTCGGACACGACTGAGCGACTTTCACTTCACTTCACTTCAAGAGCTAAGGAGGCCAGAACAGTAGTAGCCAAGAGCCGCCCTGGTGGCCAGTAGTCAAGACGAGGCTGGATGTCCCAGGGCCCCTTTCCAGATTCCCCCCGAGATTCTTCTGCCGGGTTATGGCCAGGCACCTCCCCACCTCCCCTCTTCCCTGTCTCATCCCCAACACAGGCAGAGCCCCAGGGAAGTACATGATTGATGCTGAATCAGACTTGACAAGAAGTAGGATAGGAAACAGTGAGGAAGGAGAAAGCTGGTCTTTTTGGTCTTCCTATGACACCCGATCCAGTAGGGGTGGGCTGGACCCTTGATTTTGTTTGATTTCTCCCTGTCTTCCTACTGTTCCCGGAGTGATAGAGGCTCTCCCCCCCACACACACCTTGCAGTCAAAATTGCGTCCCTTGCTTTTGAGTTTACAGCGCACGTGGTGTACACACCTGTGAAGGATGCTGGCTGCACCCAGTGAAGCCTGCCTGAGGGGCTGGGTGGATCCTGCCTTTCAAGTTGGCACATTCTAGACCCCAGATGCTCAGGATGTATTGTGGGAAGCATCTCCCATTGAACAGCTGCTGAAACAGATTGCACACAAGAAGACAAACCACACCTCTTGCTGCTGACTCAGTGATGTTTTTTTGTGATCACTCTTTGGAGGTTGTTGCTTTAACCATAACTGACTAAACTCTTTGGGATGGGTTAGTTAATTTATTATTCTTTCTATTATATTCCCTCCTGCTACCATGCTCCTTACAGTTTGTGGTGGAGCTTTTCTTGATCGTGACTTAGTCACCCTGCAACAACTCACCTTCCGCTTCCTGTCCACTTGCATCACACAATTGTGAGTTTCCAAGCTGAGGAAGGATCCTTTGAGTTTGGAGAACCTTGTGGTGAAACTGTGATTCCAGTAAATCAGGCCTCTTCTATGACATAAATATGGTGGGAGGAGACCTTTTGAAAAGGCCCCACACTTAGTGTAATTTAACTAATTATTTGTAAATTTACAAGTTGTCCTTGTGTAGCTAGTTAGGTAAGTTCATATCTCTCACTCTGTAACTTGCCAGATGTAAATGTTCCAGGGATGTTTCACAATTTCACAGAGTCTATGAAACATAGTGCTTTAAATATATTTTTGATCGCTTAATTATTTCTAACTTGGAATTGAGAGGTATTTTAGGACTTTGTTGGTGAATTTATTGAAAATCAATCAGAATGCCCCCACCTGCCCTCTGCTACCACCATGGAAACACAATTCTAAATGATGGATTTTAAGGATACCATGGGTTAAATTTTATACAGATATCACCTATGCTCCATCAAGAATTAAATCCACCAACATTTCTCTGAGCAAACATGCTGGAGCCTTCAGGTGACTCTTGCTTCCAAAAAGGGGATCGGTGTCTGCCAGTTGGGAGATTGAGTACTCAGGGTGGCTGACCCTGGAGGTGGGGAATGGTGGACTCTAGTGGAAAGGGGATGCAGGGAGGCGAATTTGAATGGGAGCCAGTTAACTTCCATTAGGAAAGGAGGGTTTTTGAGGAGTTGAGAGGCTAGCGTATGTAAGAGGTTAGGGACAGGGGTTGAGCGAGGCAAAAGATGTTTTGAGCAGCTGTGATGTTGTGAGGAAGAGGAGCCTGGGCTGGAGAGATGATCCAAAGATAAGAGATATTCACCCGCTGGACACGTCTGCTTTGAGACTTGCTTGAGTCACATGATCATGGCTAATACCAGGAACCTTTTCCTCAGGGGACATCTAATTACTACCCAGTTTGTGTTTTATTTTTCACACGGCCCTTTAAGAGTGAGGCTAGATGTCCCCTAGAGGCACAGGCCATTTATCTTCTGAGCTACGTGTCAAATAATTTGTAGGCTGAGCCAATCCTTGGGGAAGGTACAGTTGTAGTGGGCAGTCTCTTGAGGACTGGCAGAGGGTCTGGTGTAACCTCCATGTTTCTGGCAGCAGCCTATATTTAATTCTTTTTTTTTTTTCTAGGAGTTTTCTTTTTTACCCCATATCTTTTATTTTATTTTTTAAAATTTTGTTTATTGTAACAAATTCAAGAAAGGCTTTTTTCTTTACATTATTGTGTTGATTTTGCCGTACATTGACATGGATCCACCATGGGTATGCATGTGTTCCCCTTCCAGAACCCCCCTGCCACCTCCCTCCCGATTCCATCCCTCTGGGTCATCCCAGTGCACCAGCCTTGAGCACCCTGTATCATGCATCAAACCTGGACTGGCGATTCATTTCACATATGATAATTTACATGTTTCAATGCCATTCTCCCATATCATCCCACCCTCACCCTCTCCCATAGAGTCCAAAAGACTGTTCTAATCTGCATATCTTTTGCTATCTTGCATACAGGGTTATTGTTAAAAAAAAAAGTAGCGTTCTTTCTTTGGCCAATGTGGGACTCAGTTGTAGCACGCAGGATCTTTGTTGCTTCATGTGGGAGCCTTCGTTGACACGTTCGGAATCTCTAGGTGTGGGGCTCACTAATTGCGATGCGAGGGCTTAGTTGCTCCGTGGCGTGTATGATCTTAGTCCTCTGACCGGGGATCAGACTGGTGTTCCTGCATAACAAGGTGGATTCTTAACCACCGGGCCACCAGGGAAGTCCAAGCAGCCTGTTTTAAAGAATTTAATACAAAAGTTATGCACTCATGATGTGTAAAGGTTATAATTTTGTGCTTCTGTGCCCTGTTTTCAGTTTCTAAGTTGTGTTCGACTCTTTATGACCCCATAGACCATGTAGCACACCTGTCCTCCACTATCTCCTAGAGTCTGCTCAAATTCATGTCCATTGAGTCAGTGATGCCATCCAACCATCTCATCCTTTGCCGCCTCCTTCTCCTTTTGCCTTCAAACTTTCCCAGCATCAGGGTCTTTTCCAGTGAGTCGACTGTTTGCAGAAAGTGGCCAAAGTATTGGAGCTTCAGCTTTAGCATCCATCCAGCCAGTGGATAATCAGGGTTGATTTCCTTTAGAATTGACTGGTTTGATCCCTTTGCAGTTCAAGGAACTCTCAAGAGTCTTCTTCAACACCACAGTTCAAAAGTATCAATTCTTTGGTGCTCAGCCTTCTTTATGGTCCAACTCTCACAACCATATATGACTACTGGAAAAACCATAGCTTTGACTAGACAGACCTTTGAAGGCAAAGTGATGTCTCGGTTTTTTAATATGCTGTCTAGTTTGGTTGTAGCTTTTCTTCCAGGGAGCAAGTGTCTTTTAATTTCATGGCTGCAGTCACCATCTGCAGTGATTCTGGAGCCCAAGGAAAGAAAGTCTGCCACTGTTTCCAGTATTTCCCATTCTCTTTGCCATAAAGTGATGGAACTGGATGCCATGATCTTAGTTTTCTGAATGTTGAGTTTCAAGCCAACTTTTTCACTCTCCTCTTTCACCCTTATCAGGAGGCTCTTTAGTTCCTCTTCAGGCTTGTGCCCTATCCATCCACTAAACATACATATATTGGCTATGAAGCACTCACTGATGTGGTTCTGCTCTGGGAATGTGGGCTTAACATTGCTCTTGGCTCTCAGGAAATTCATTGTTATGAACCTAATAATAAGTACAAAGATATTAATGGATCAGGTTCCTTTACTTAGTATTCCCTTCATGCTCTCTGAAGATCCCAGCAGATCCTGTATATGTTCACTAATAAGTTGTGAACTTGGACATTATCAGACCTGAGGTAGTTGTGATTTTGGCCAGAGTATTTAAATTCTCTCCGTCTCTCAAATTTTTCAGTGATGCCACGAAGGCCTTGAACACTTGATTACTGGTGTGTGTCATTCTGCTCTGAAGTGCTGTGTGATCACTTTTATTTGAGGGTTCAGTAACATAGCGTTGGCTAAGGTCTCCCCAGAGTGTCACTGGAACCTCATTATTTCCACTTCTCTTATACAGCTTTCCTTTCAGAGAGTTTTAGATCTCTATTTATTATTACATTGCTTCTCAGATTGTATAAGCATTACTCACTTGGGGAAGAAAAGGCAGTTTCAGAGCACTAAAATGTGGCATCTTCCACCCCAGTGGCCGTGATAGAATTGCTCATCGTAGGCGGTCTGCCTCTCATGTATACACTCGCACAGTGATGATGGCTTCGCTACAAACAGCGAATGCCTCTAAATGCTCAGTCTCATCTGGCTCATTCAACAGCTGTTTCCTGATTTTTTTTAATCTACATGTTTCTCAAATAAACGTAACTCCTGAGTTGTTTGAGAGAAGTGAAAAAAAGGTTAAGGTGTTTTTAAAGTAAGGAACTGTTGACAGTGTTCCTCAGGGATTTCCTTTTTGATTTTTTATTTTTTCTTTCAGTCTCAGCCCTTCCTTTGCTTTCTAGTCCCTTACTGTCCTTTAACGTTTTGGTCCTGTCTTAGCATTTCTGACCTCTCTTTGCCCCTTATTGTTCCCTCTTGCCCCCTTCTTTCTTTGCCTTGGTCTTTTCTTTCTTTTTTTGCTCCTCTCTCTTTCCTTCCTCTCCTCTTTGTCACCTCACCTTTCATCTTTTCTCTGCTCTATACCCCCAACCCCTGCTTCTGTTTGTCTGTTAGTATTTCCTTCATGCTCTCTGAAGATCCCAGCAGATCCTGTATATGTTCACTAATAATTTACGAACTTGGACATTATCAGACCTGAGTTAGTGGTGATTTTGGCCAGAGTATTTAAATTCTCTCAGCCTCTCAAGTTTTTCAGTGATGCCACGAAGGGCTTGAATATTTGATCACTGGTGTGTGTCATTCTGCCCTGAAATTCTGTGTGATCACTTTTATGTGAGGCTTCAATAAAATAATGGTTTTTGTTCATCTGATTTTTCAAGATCTTTCTTCATTTCCATCTGTCATCTTTCTCCATCATTCAAGTCTCTACTTTGGCATATTATGTGTTTCTAAGACTCTGTAAAATAAAATTATATTAAAAATATAAATTACAAGGGAGATTTTATTCTCTAACAGCCAAAATATATTATAAATAAAATTTCCAGTTACACTTTAATATTAAATACAGGGTTTAGCAATACATTTATAGCATTTTTATGCATTTAAATTTTTTGTTCTTTTCCTTCCCAGTGGAACGGA
Source organism: Antilocapra americana (assembly GCA_007570785.1). NCBI lineage: Eukaryota > Metazoa > Chordata > Mammalia > Artiodactyla > Antilocapridae > Antilocapra > Antilocapra americana. The sequence goes on from ML661334.1 coordinate 1,356,740, forward strand.
TGTGCAGTGACCATCTGGTTAAAACTAAAGATTTGTCTCATTTGGCATATCTAATAATTCCATCTTTGCCTTGATTGTATTCTGCTTGTTAGATAAGCATTTTGTCACTACCATGGAGACTTTCATTTTTCTGTTTTTCATAAACTTATAAAGTGAGTTCAACTTGGAATAAAATATTCAAATAGAGTGCAAATAAGACAGTAAAAAGAGGGTAATGATGTTATTGAAACTGCATATTGGCGTGCTGAGAGCCTTCCTGGGCAGGAAACTGAAATATTTGTTAATGGGCGGATTAAAGACTGGATTTGTCACAGAAGAGATACTTTGAGTGTTAGTGTCTAATGCAGAAAAGATCACAGCGCAAAAGAACTAAGGAGGGAACCACTTATACATATAATTCAGTCTTTCTTTTAAAAAAATCTCATCAGGTAAATGATGCAAAAGAAAATTAAAATTATACCCTATGTCTACAATTTCCATGTCTGTTAATGCCAGGCAGAAAGGTATCAGCCTCTCGACATTGAAAGCGACACTAACATTGGTTTGTTACAAAAGCTTTTGTTTGTGCAGTGGGCCACTTCTTGTACACCCTTATCTAAAGGTATTTCTGAAAAGTCAGTCACATCTGGTACATCCTCAAAGGTCTAATTCAGAGCCCTATTATTAAGACAGTGTCTTCACACTATTTTACATTCTATGTTGTGTTTATAGAATAGATTTACTTCCATCTCACAGTTTACATCTTGTACATAGTAGAGTTAGGGCAAGAAACCTAAATGGAAAAGGACATAAACTCTTCAAAGTGATTGGATCCTGAATACTATTCCTCAGAAATTTGGCACAAGAACCCTTGACCATCCTGAGTAAGATATCATATGTGGAATAAGTGACTTGATAAAATCATTAATGATTTGAGTTAAAGAAACAAATTGTTATCTTTGATTTTAATATCATTGTGTAATAATAACTTTATTTGAGGGAGACCCAAACAGTTTATTTTGTTTACATTTTGTATGAATGACTTTTATTTTTAATGATTTTTATTATGGTAAAAGTCACATAATATAAAGCATACTTTATATGCTAACCGTATGCTAATATGTGTTAACCGTATTTATCTGTCCAGTTCAGTGGCACTAAGTATACTAATATGGTTGTATGCAGCTCTCAGCATCATCCATCTCATGAGTTTCTCAGCTTTCTAAACTGAAACTGGGTCCCCATTAAACACTAACTGCCCATTCCCCATCCCCCTTCCTGCCCCCATTCCTCATCCCCTGACATCTACCCGTGTACTTTTTGACTCTATGAATTTGACTGTTCTAGTTATCTGGTACATAACTGGAATCAGACAGTATTTGTCAGCATCTAATGTATATTAGAATGCATTTTTCAGGTTAACTTATGTCCTGCAGACATATTGTACCTTCTTTTTCCCCCACCCCTATGCTTTACACGGCACTCATTGGTTATCTCTTTTATTCATAGTAGTGTGTTTATGCAAATTTCCAATCTCCCAATTTATTCCACTCCTCCTTTTCCCCCCCTTTGTGTCCATCCCATACATGGATAAAACCATAATTGCAAAAGATCCACGCACCTCAGTGTTCCTTGCAGCACTGTTTACAATAGCCAGGACATGGAAACAGCATAGATGTCCACAGAGGCAGGGATAAAGAGGATGTGGTACATATATACAATGGAATATTACTCAGCCACAAGAACAAAATCGTGCCCTTTGCCGAGACATGAATGACTTTCTTGGTTTGTATAAAGGATGGTTAAAGCTGAGGGCTTGCCTGGTGGCTCAAAGAGTAAAGAATCTGCCTGCAATGCAGGAGACCTGGGTTCGATCCCTGGGTCAGGAAGATCCCCTGGAGAAGAGAATGACTACCCACTCCAGTATTCTTGCCTGGAGAATCCACGGGCAGAGGAGCCTGACGGGCTACAGTCCATGGGGTCACAAAGGGTCAACACGGCTGAGCAACTAACACACACATACACACACACACACACACACCTCTGAAGCAAACAGAACATAGCTTTTGACAATGTTACCGATGATAACACGCCTTCACAACAATGCGAAGTTCTTTAGGTCACAGGGAACTGAGGTTTCCTGTTCCTGTAAAATCCTTAAGACCTAAGGTCCCTTATACATTCCAGCAGCATTTTAACATTTAAGAAATATGTTTATTTAGACCTCATTGACTGATTTCTTTGTGTTCATGTATTTTATAAACAAGCGAAAGGAGCCAGTGAAGAAACTTATTGAGAAAACAATAAAAAGGCTGACTTAACATGGGCTCTTTTTCCAGTCACATTTTTTGGGGGTGAGGTGCTGGATTTCTGGGAGGAAGTAAAAGAGGAATACTCTATTTCAACTGTGATATCTAGGAAGACTTGATTAAAAGTGACTCCTGAGGGAAAAGACAAATAAATGACTGCTAGATGTTGGTATTGTTTTAGATGTTCTGATTTTTTTTTAACGGCTCTTTACACAAATTGAAACTAATATTTTTCTGGGCTAGATATTTTATTACCGTTTTTTAGCATTTTAATGAAATAAATGTGTGTCACTTTGTACAGTATCCACATCATCTTCACGTAGTTTTAAATGTTTACTTTCCAGCAATCCAAGATTATTTTTTTGCTGCTAAATATTTGTAACACCTTGAATTTCAATGGCTGTTCCCAGCATACCTTTACAAAATACATTTCCTCAAGGCATTGTATTTAGAAGCTTCTGTTTTTTTTTTCCCCTAAAGTACACTGTTTTTACTAATGTAGTTGGAAAGCCACTTTTATAGTTCACATTGGAGCACAGAATTATTGTGTTTTCCTACATCACCTGTTCTTCTGTAAATGTCAATGTGAATCACGATTGACCTTTTGTTACCTTAAATTGACTCAAAAGGTGGCTCAGGAATGCATTTAACACATGTTTAACTTTCCTCTCCAGGTGGCCCTTGTTGCCTGAAGTGCCCTGGGCTAAATATATCAAGTCTTTGTTATAAATTCTGCTAAAGTTCAGAAACTGAGGTTGAAAGATCCTGAACCCCACTTCCTGTGGGATCAGGGATCTGTAGATGGGTGTTGTGAAATGAAAGGAAAGGCAAGACAAACAGGTGAGCAGATAGATGGATGGATAGATGGATGAATGGATGGATGGATGGATAGTTGGATGGATAGATGGATGGATGGATTGGTGGATGGGTGGATGATAGTTGGATGGATGGATGGATGGGTGGATGGATGGATAGATAGATGGGTGAATGGATGGATGGATAGATGGATGGATGGATGGATGGATAGTTGGATGGATGGATGGGTGGATGGATGGATGGATGGGTGGATGGAGATGGATCCTTAGATATTTTCCTTTGTGATTACACAGAGAGAATAAAACACAAGAGGAGAACATGAGACAGGAGACCTATCCAAGACAGTGGGGATATGTACTAACCAGTATGGTAAGGGCACTGGTAAATTAGCGTACTGTTTGGTGGCCTTTGAGAGGTTTCCATTCTAGTGAGGGGCATACAGGCCATGACAAGTAAATAAATACCTTTGCTATTTTACAGCATGATAAGTGATATAGGTTAAATAAAACCAGGTAAGAGAGTTAAACATGGCAGACATGTTTTTTCTTTTTTTTTATCAGCAGTCTGGAAGTCTTCTGTAAGGTGGTGACATATAAGAAAGGAGTAGAAAGAAAGGGTGTTCCAGGTAGATAAACAACTAGTGTCAAGATCCTAAGATGGGAATGAACTCGTAATGTTAAAGGTAAAGAAAGAAAGGTACCCAGGGAAGATGCCAGAACAAATTGACTATATGGCTCTGGAGCCTAGGGGAGCAGTCAGGTCTGGAGATTGGCCTGTCACCTGTGGACACAGAGTGTGTCCACTTGTAAGCTTCCTGGGGAGAGTGTTGACAGAGACGATTGAGGATGGAGATGAGTGTAGCTCCCAAGATCAAGCCTAGAAATGGGAAAATGTGCGTTGATGACTTTGGAAGGTAGTTCTCAGCTGCTGTCCTCGAACCCAGCATGGAGGATATCTCAGCTGTGTTTTTTAGATATTGTTGGCTTTAACAGCTGTCAGTATAAAAATCACTTCTCCTAACACTCTAGCAGTTCTCAAGATAAAAGTAGATCCTGGTCCTATTGCAAGTTTTGCCTGCCTTTAGAACAGAGAGATTTACATACTTGTTGAAACCATACTCTGGGTTTGTATCAGGGTAACTTATGGGTTAAACTGAAGCTTCACTGTACAGTGTTTTATCAGGTTGTAAAAAGAAGTATAGACTTTTAGGGCTTCTCAGGGCTGCTCAGGAATATATAGTTTACTCCAGTTTCATGTTAACAATATACCAAACATCTATGATCATAATTCATTTAAGCACCCAATGAATCCTTTCTTCCTGCTGAAATAAATCTGTTTAATAATAGAACTGACATTAATGACACAGGGAAATGAGTCATGCTTTACAGCTAATTTGTATCACTATTTCAGTTGAAAAATGCAAGACTTAGAACTTTCTTTCGTTAAGATGAAGTGCAGAGAAGTCATTTTTCAGAATGGCTTTAACATAATTAAGCATTTTAAAATACACATTTTAGGGAGAATCTCCAAGTGACACAATAACATCTCCATACTTCTGATAAAGTGCTCATTTGAAATTACTTTTTTTTTTTTGATAGAGAGCATGGATTTATCTAAGGACTTAAACCGTACTCATTGGATTTCTGATTATTTTCTTAAAAGTGCTTTACAAGAGGGTAATAATTTGTATTACCGAAAACTAAGCTCCACTTAGCAAATACAAATGGGAGCTTATACCTTTCAAGTCCTGCACGTGTGTGCGTGAGTGTGTGAGTGCTTAGTCACTTCAGTCGTGTCTGACTCTTTGCAACCCCATGGACTGGAGCCCGTCATGCTCCTCTGTCTATAGGATTATCTCAGCAAGAATAATGGAGTTGTTTCCACACCCTCCTACAGAGGATCTTCCTGACTCAGGGATCGAACTCGCAAATCCTGCATCTCCTGTATCATAGGCAGAATCTTTACCACTAGGCACCTGGGAAGCCCTACTCCAGTATTCTTGGGCTTCCCTTGTGGCTCAGCTGGTAAAAAATCCGCCTGCAGTGCAGGAGACCTGGGTTTGATCCAGGAAGATCCCCTGGAGAAGGGGAAGGCTACCCACTCCAGTATTCTGGCCTGGAGAATTCCATGGACTGTATAGGCTATGGGGTCTCAAAGAGTCAGACAGGACTGAGCAACTTTCACATGTCACGCACACACCTGAGAAGCCCAAATGTTATACAGAGGTTTTAGCATTTCTTAAAAATTGTACTTCAGTATTTTGGGTCCTATCATACTTTACATGTATGCTAAGTCACTACAGTCCTGTCTGACTCTTTGTGACCCCCTGGACTGTAGCCCGTCAGGCTTCTCTGTCCATGGGATTCTCCAGGCAAGAATACTGGAGTAGCTTGCAATTTTCTTCTCCAGGGCATCTTCCTGACCCAGGGATCAAACCCACGTCTCTTTACTTCCTCTGCCTTGGCACTAGCACCACTTTGATCAGCTCTAATTCTGTTACTTTAAGTTTTTAAGGCAGTATGTGATTAGCTGGTTATTTAACAGTTATGTCCATCCTGAGCACTGATGAGCATGCTAAACAGACAGTCGCCTCGATCACAGGCTCCTAGCCTTAGGAAAGAGGTAGAGAACAAGGCCTTTAATCAATGCATCACACAAGATGCCCGGTGCCAGACGTGCTGTGGTTGCCGCTTGCCCTGGCTGTGGTCCTGACTCCCTGAGAGTTGGGGATGACACCGCATCTGTCTGCCTGAGCTACTTAGCTCATTAACCACACGTAGTTATTTTCATTGTCTTTTCTTTATGGCCCCTGTAACAATATAGCTTTATTTTCTTTATGTTTTGTGCCTGTTCATGTGTTGCTTTGTAATAATTATTCGCCTGTTTTATATGCAGTGTTTTGAATTACCTATTACAGTCAACTTAGCACATGAGTGAAAAAGGAAGAGGGTTTTCAAAAGTTAAAAATCACTGTTGGAATAATTGTTTTATCAACTTTCTTTTTCCCCAGTGTGAACATCCTCTTTCCCAGTATGAACATTATATATTCATTGAGAAAAGTGTGTGCTAGTTGCTCAGTTCTGTCCAACTTTTGCGACCCCATGGACTGTAGCCCACCAGGCTCCTTTGTCCATAGGGTTCTTCAACAAGAATGCTGGAGTGAATAGCCATGTCCTTCTCCAGGAGATCTTCCTGACTCAGAGATCAAATCTGGTCTCCTGCATTGCAGGCAGATTCTTTACCATCTGGGCCACCAGGGAACCCCATATATTCACTAAAAAAGTGAAAGTCACTCAGTCATGTCTGATTCTGTGACCCCATAGACTATAGAGTCCGTGGAATTCTCCAGGCCAGAATACTGGAGTGGGTAGCCTTCCCCTTCTCCAGGGGATCTTCCCAACCCAGAGATCAAACCCAGGCCTCCCACATTGCAGATGGTTTCTTTACCAACCAAGCCGCAAGGGAATCCCAATTCATTACTAAACATTTGGCAGATACAGAAAGGTGTAAAGAGTTTAAAAAAAAAAAAATCATCCATAGCACCACCACTCAAAGACAAGCATGCTCATTTTTATGTGTGTGTTTCCTTTTGGTTTTGGATGAATATTCTTAAGTTATAATTTTTCTCTTAAGTAGTTCGGTAGCCTGCAGCAGAAGTGAGAGACACCTGACTGTCTTGGCATTTTTGTTCTTTTGTTTTACATTTGAAAATGGATGTGTTTAATGTTGTTTATTTAGCTTCAATAAAGTGAAGCTGAATGGTGGAGGCTGACCCAGGAGAATCCAGGACAGGACTTAGTAGGCAGGTCTTTATCACACCTGAGTGAAACATGTCTTCTCAACCACCTCCCTGCTTCCAAGTAAAGTTCGCAAGTTTGTGGGCATCTATTCCAAATTTTTTCAGCAGGCAATATAAATATCATCTTAGAATTTTAAAGCAAACAGTGTCCCTCCAGAACCCAACTTGTGACATGTTATAGGACTCTGTCCAAAAATGTGTCCTTTGCCTGAATACATACAGAAAGAGAGTACATAGTTAGAAAATAAAAAATGGAGAAATTACTAAATAAAATCCATCCTAGATGACTGCCTCATTATTTGTGGCAATTTTCATGGCTGATATATAGTAAGGCTTTTATACAAACCCTTTGCTATCAGTACAGGAACATGAAGTTCATGACCAAGGTCTTACAACGAGTATGTGCAGAGGAGAAGTCAAATCCTAGGCTATTTTTCCCACTCTGGGTCACTGAACCAACCTCTGATTTGTCATTTGCCTTTAAAATAATTCTCCTTTCCTATTTCATGTATTTAAAGATTACCCTAATATGCCTCTCTTTGTGTTCTCTTTGAATGAACAATTTCCACTTTTCAAGTATCCTTTATGATATAATCTTCCTCCTACCCTCCTCCATCCTGTATTTATAGAACTAGTTTTTAATGTAAACTTTAACTTTAAAATTGATTGTATTGGGTTTCATCCTATCCAGTTGATTTATAATATTACTATGTAAGATCATTTTGAATATTGAGTCTGTCATTTAACATATATGTTGTTGTTCAGTCTGTAAACTGTATCAATGTTTTTCTATTTATTGGTACAAATAATTGTCACAAACATTGATCAGGACCAGGCTGAGATGGAGCATTGTTGGCACAAGATGCAACCAATAGAGGTTACCTTGTTCCATTCCTTGGATTTTTTGGTGTACTAACATCATAATAAAACACAATTTAGGAATAGGTCAGATGTTGGTCCAAGAGTAATTTGCTTTAATTTCTCTTTCATTTTAAGCCATGCATAGAATAATTCTCTGTAGTTTGACTACTGAGTACATGTTCTGTCAGTAAAGTGTTTATTCTGTCTCCTACACGTTTCTCTACAGGAATTACTCAATAAGTCCTTCCAAATATAATAAATAACTATGTTTTATTGTCATGAACATAAATTCATGGTCTATGTTCTTACATTTGAACTATAATTTAGACTGGGAATGCCAATATATTGAAGAGCAGCCAATAACAAACAAACCCTGGAATTATTTTGGTGTGAAAGTGATCATCATGCCATTTCCCAATTAAAAGAGATTAAGGAAACTGAGAAATGATTAGATAGTGAGCAAATGATATTTTCATCGGGATTTATAAAATAAGTTGCAGCTGTTTGGTTTTGTCCTTTTCATGAGTTTGATAGGACGGATGATTCTCTTGATGGCCATGTGTGGAGGCAGGATGATTCTCTTCATGGCCATGTGTGGAGGCATTTGTGGCACACTAGCCCCGTGTGCCACACGGGCATATCCACTTGTGGACACTGTGTGCACGCACACTGCATGTGCTCCAGGAGCTTGACTTCCTTGGCCGCCTGTGGAAGCCTGTGACCTGCACTATTGGCCATTTTGTCCTAAGTATTGTTACAAAGTCAGCTTAGACTCTTAGCATGTTTGGATGCCACAATTAGGTATCTCATTGCCCTTGGCAGATTATTATAGTGAATTTTAAATTTAGTAGTAGCTTCTTTAATGTTTTCACGGTCATCTTAAATTTCTTAAAATCAAAGTCAAACATAATATTGGCAGAGCTGGTGATGGACAGGGAAGCTTCACGTGCTGCAGTCCACTGGGTTGCAAAGAATCAGACGTGACTGAGCGATTGAACTGAACTGAAAAATTTGAAGAAAGAAGAGATAAGTTATTTTCAACTGTTGTTCACTGTAGATTATGATTTAATCAGACAAGGATGTTCTGAAACAAGCCTTTATAAAACATTTTCTCATCTTCTATAAGCAAACATTTTGATGCACATCATAGAGTCAATGCCCGCTCCAAAAAGAGTGATTTGAGATATCTTTTCCCTCAATATTTGAAAGACTATAAAATATCCCTTAAAGAAATTTGCCTAACATTGAGGTTATGTCAGAAAACTTGTTTTATAATAACACTTAAACTAGAAAAACAATTGAAATCATTTGTGAAGGGTAAATTAATTTTTTAAGTTTCTTTATTTGACATTTTTAAGATTTACAAATAAAAATAATCCTATGTGTGTCTATGTTAGCTTCCTAGGGCTGCTGTGACAAAATGCCACAAATTTTGGCCTATAAAGTTAGAGTTTATTCTCTCACAGTTCTAGAGGCTAATAGTCTGATGTCACGGTGTCCTTGGGACCCTGTTTTCTTGGAAGCTCTAGGGGATAATCTGTTCGTGACTTTCTCTTAGGTCTGGTGTTGACAGTAGTTTCTAGGACTCTGATCTCTGCCTCTTCAGTCCCTTGGAGTTATCCCATGTATTTGTCTGGTCTTGTGTCTTGCAGAGTATACCCTGTTTCCAAATGAGATCACATTTAATGGTACTGAGGGTTAGGTCTTGAACATATTTTCTTGGAGGACTCGGTTGAATCCATGACAGCATTATTGTTGTTGTTCAGTTGCCCAGTCGTGTCTGAATCTCTGCTGCCTCATGGACTGCAGCACACCAGGCTTCCTGTCCTTCACCATCTCCTGGAGCTTACTCAAACTCATGTCCATTGAGTCGGTGATGCCATCCAACCATCTCATCCTCTGTTGTCCCCTTCTCCTTCCACCTTCAATTATTCCCAGCATCAGGATCTTTTCAAATGAGTCAGTTCTTCGCATCAGGTGGCCAAAGTATTGGAGTTTCAGCTTCAGCATCAGTCCTTCCAATGAATATTTAGGATTGATATCCTTTAGGATGAACTGGTGGGATCTCCTTGCAGTCCAAGGGACTCTCAAGAGTCTTCTCCAACACCACAGTTCAAAAGCATCAATTCTTCAGTGCTCAGCTTTCATTATAGTCCAACTATCACATCCATACATGACCACTGGAAAAACCATAGCTTTTACTAGACAGACTTTTGTTGGCAAAGTAATGTCTCTGCTTTTTAATAGACTGTCTAGGTTGATCATAGCTTTTCTTTCAAGGAGGAGGTGTCTTTTAATCTCATGGCTGCAGTCACCACTGCAGTGATTTTGGAGCTCAAGAAAATAAAGTCTCTCACTGTTTCCACTGTTTCCTCATCTATTTGCCATGAAGTGATGGGACCAGGTGCCATGATCTTCATTTTTTGAATGATGAGTTTTTTGGTCCATTTTTTCATTCTCCTCTTTCACCTTCATCAAGAGGCTCTTTAGCTCCTCTTTGCTTTCTGCCATAAGGGTGGTGTTGTATGCATTGCTTGAATAGCAACAGCCTAAGAATGAAGTTGGTAATAGGACGTCAGGGACATTGGCAATGCTGATCTCTTTGGGATTTCTTTCAGCCAAAGTCCTGATTTGGGGCCAGCTGCTTGCCCATGAGCTAATCATAACCTCAGACTATCTGTTATTTAAGAAGCTTATAATTTCTCCTTGGAGCATTATTCCACCAACCTCTTACTTCAGAAGTCTTTCCAATGATCGTTCTGTGATCAGAAACTGTAAACAATGGAGACTAGGTTTAGCTGTTGGCTTAATACTACAGTTGACAAAACAGTGCTAACATTGCTGATGGGATGACAAGAGACTGCCTTTTTCTGAATCCTGAAAGACTTTTGTGACCAAATGTTTTATATCTTTAGGGTAATTATACTGTAGCATATTGTTAAAATGTAAAATAGGAATACTAGTTTAATAATAATTACGGCAAAAGCTAAGTACTTTACAGGCATTTACCTTATTTATTTCTTGGAATGACCTAATATCATGAACATGTAACTGGGCAGGAGCTATGGGGCCTTCCTGGGACAGACCTCTCCCCATATCTTCTGCTTGAGCACCTTTCTGAAGTACTCCCACAATAACAGCATCTTGTATTTTCCCAAGTTTTTCAGATGTTAAAAGCCACCACCAAGTAAAAGAAATTGATGACCAGGAGTATATAGCCCCCAGACCTATTGAAGCCCAAGGACTGATAATGTTAATCCCTATGACACCATGCTGGTACCTCACCATTAACCAGAGAATTGTACATCAGATGATACATTCCTTGAGATGCTTGTGCCTCACCTGCCTTTACAAATGCTCTGCTGAAGCATTTCAGGGAGTTCAGGGTTTTTGATCAGGAGCCACCCATTGTCTGCTCAGGGCCCTACAATAAGCCCTTCTCCAAACTCTGATGTTTCAGTTTGTTTGACCTCACTGTGGACCAGGAACACAAACTCGCGTTTGGTAAGAGGCGCAGACTGAGGCTTGCTTTCCTAGGTCACTTGTCCGAGAACTTCACAGCATGGTAAGTTCCCACATACAAGTGAGCTCCACTGCAAGAGTGTCGTTTGCAAGTCCACTTTGTCGTAAGTCAAACAAAGTTAACTTAGGTACGCAGCTAACTCAATCAGAGGACAAGCTGTGGTTTCACTCACGCCTGATGTTGCTGGAACACACGTTCGCATCTTTGAAAGCTCACAACTTAAAAGAAAAATGTCTTTCTTGAATTTGTTACAATAAAAATAAAATAAAATAAATAATAAAATTTTAAGTATGAAAAAAAAAAGTTCGTATAGGGAGTTGACTGTGATTTGGGAAGCAGGCTTTGAACCTAGTGATGTGACCCTGAGCACAAGCTCTCACCCTCCCAGTTATACATTATTTTTGTTTGTTTTCTATTCAAGGCAGGTGAAATTGCTAGTGAGTACAATTTGTTTTAAGATAATTGTAGATTCCCGTGAAGTTGAGAGAAATTCGTTGTTATCTTTTATGCAATTTCCCTCCATGGTTGCATCTTGCAGAACTGTAACTCTGTATCACAGACTTTGGGACTTGGCCTTTTTCACCTAGCATACTTCTTGTGAGGTTCACTGAGGTTGTTCAGGCATCAGAAGTTAGTTCACTGTATAGCTGATGAATACTCCATGATATGGGGGGTACCACAATTTGTGTAATACTCAACTGCAAAAGACATTTGAGTTGTTTCCAGCTTGGGGCTATTATAGATAAAACTGCTATAAACATTCATGTAGCTTTATGTTTAGCTAAGTTTCCATTTCTCGGGGTCAACTCTAGTAGTGCAGCTGTTGCCTTGTGTTAGTTGTATATTTAATTTTATAATTGAAATTTCCAAACTGTTTTTCAAAATGGCCCATGCCTTGGCATCTCTTCTTTTATACCTTGTTTATATCTTTTGTATTTACAGATTTCATTTTTGGAATTTATACTTCCCACAGTGGTGGTTTAGGGGTCTGAATTTGAATCGTGTGTTTTGCAGGGACTTTTTCTGGAGTGACTCACTTCAATAATAGATGAGCCAGACCATCTCCTCGGCTTTTGTATCATGGAGATATTTTATTTTTCTCTCCTCGTTAACTCTATCCTATGAAAAGAATATATGTGAAATAGTATGTGAAAAGAATATGCTTTCTAAGAGTTTTTAATGGTTATTAATTAAATGATGCTAAATTTTTCTGTGTTTAAAGACATACCCAATTCATTTTGTCCTCAAATATAACCCTTCAAACATTTAACAATGCTATATTGAGTCTATAACTAAATACAGGTGCTATTTTATTGCAGTAGCTCTGAATGTTGGAAAAGGCAATGCCAACCCACTCAGTTACTCTTGCCTGGAAAATCCCATGGACGGAGGAGCCTGGTAGGCTGCAGTCCATGTGGTCAAGAGTCGGAACCAACTGAGTGACTTCACTTTCGCTTTTCAACTTTCTTGCACTGGAGAAGGAAATGGCAACCCCCTCCAGTGTTCTTGCCTGGAGAATCCCAGGGACGGGGGAGCCTGCTGGGCTGCCGTCTGTGGGGTCGCACAGAGTCGGACACGACTGAAGCGACTCAGCAGCAGCAGCAGCTCTTCATATACGAGCCATTGCTTTGCTCTCTCCCATGGACATTAATGTAGATGGCCCTTTTATAAGTTCCCCCGCGTAAACAGCTCTTGCAATAAATGAGTAGGTCTCTGGACAGTGGTTGAAGGATAGCTTCTCTCCAGCGGGACAAGCCAAGTGCATTTATTTCTTAACTCTATACGTCATATCTCAACTTCAGTGCTTATGGCTGTTTCATTTTTCCTGTGGTGTGTTTTATCTGCATTGTGTCTGGTTTTGCTCTTGATTAGTCCTATAGGATTTCACTTTTATTCTCATTTCCAATTGTTTTTTCCTTCATAATTAATTTTTCATGTGTCCTCCTAGTTTTATTTTACTTTCATAATCCCTCTGATCTCTGTGATTTCTTGGCTTACACATAGTTCAAGAATGAGTTTTTTAAAAATGTTTTCAGTGTATATATTTGCATAGGTAAAGCTCAGAAATGAATTAAGTGTTTTTTTTTTTAAAGCACTTTATGCATTTTGATTTCCAAGTGGAATAGGCATGTAGTGTCACATGTTTTAGGAACACAAAAGTTAAATTTTGAAAGTTTAAAAATGAGTGCCTAGGAGGCCTGGGACTGTTACGAACAGTCAGCAGTTGCCTACTGTTTTCAACAATTGCAGATGATCTGTGATTTCCTGTGATCACTGGATGTCTGTCCCTTCATGGACTGGAATTATCAAATGAAAACTACACTTCACTAACCCTTAGGGCACTAAACTTTCATCAGATTAATTTGTTCTGTCAAATAAAAACCTTATTTCTTTGTTAATAAATGAGTGTTAATGTGCCAAAGAGAACTTTAATGAACACTGCAAAGGTCATTATTTAGTAGTTTAATATTGTGTACAGGAGGTGAGTGACTTGATGAGGATTTCTCAACCTCGGCACCGTTTACATTTTGGACCAGATAATTCCTCGCTGTGGATGGCTGTCCTGTGCAGTGATGTGTACTTCACAGCATCCCTGGTCCCTACACACCGCATGCCAGTAAGATACCTGCCCGCACGTCCTTATCATTAAGAACATCTCCAGACATGGCTCTTGCTCGGAGTGGGGGTAGCATTAAATCTGTCCTGTTGAGAACCCCTGGGCATCTGTATAAGATTGAGACATTTATGAAAGTTTCCTTCTTAACATTCCCGTACATGTCAATAGATAAAGTTGGATGTAATGGGGTAATAAAATGATCAAATTTTACTTCTGTATACCTTATCTCTCATACTAGCAGACAGCTTAGTACTTATTCCCCCAGCCCATGGAGGAGTGAGAGCATCTTACCCCAAAACCGCGCCATAATTCCCTGGTAGGCAAGAAGACTGCGTTGCCCAGAGCTCGGATGCCATGTTGCACAGATGATGGAGGCCCCGGCACCCAGGGACAGATCCAGTTGCCTCGGCTTTGGTCAAGTTATGGCTCAAGCTGAGGATCCTCCCGGAGACCGGAAGCAACATGTTCTGTTTTTCCCTTATGTCGGATTTAATTCTTAGGACTTTATTATTGCAAGATTTTCTCTGTAAAACCTCCAAGCCTAGGGATGGAGGCAGGCTTGTCTCCATCTATTACGTACAATAGTAAAGTAAGGTACCTTGAACCCCTCTCACTCCTCAGCTCTGGCTTCCTATACACTGGATCTTTTCTGACCTTTTCTCCCCCAGCAAAGCTTTGGCTCTGTTTATTGTCCTTTCCTTCATGACTTCTGTCTATGGTTAGTGACTCTTGTTATGTGTTTTCAGGTGAGGAGTTAATAAATGATAATGGCCTCCAGATTTGCTTTTTGGTAAGACTGAGTGAAGTAGAAAATTGGAAACAATGACAGGACCACTGACAAAGACATCTGTAGTCAAAAGAGCCGTGGAGCGCTTGTAGCATGTCATAGAGTCGTGCTTTGTCTGAACCCACGTGGTGGAGCCTGTGACTTGAAACGCCTGAAAACCCCCCCTTTGACAGATGTAAGGTCCAGTCCAGTATCTCATACAGGGAGTGATGGGAGAAATGGCACTTTGGGAGCCTTGTAAGGGATGGGGCGTGGGCTTGGGTAGGCAGATTTTCCTTCCTAAGAGAAATCTGAATTGTCTTTGATGCCCTGAATTTCTTTATCACCAAATGCCATCAAGCCATCAGGTTTCAAGTTTGTGCTTTGAACCATTGCTTGAATATTCTTGTCACATCCTCACTGGGAGTTTAAAAAGAGAAAGGCTCTCTCAGCTCCTTATCCCTCCTCGACTGCCCTGATACTGCCAGACTAATTGTTTTGAGCACAAGTTTTGCTGAATCGTAACAATCTCCCGTGGACCTCCACACCTGGCTCCCTTTTGCCTATTCCCCTTTGTCTCCTGCCACTGATATAAGGATCCTGATTTCCAGCAGACCAAGTTGTCTTTTTTTCCTTTTAAATGAACTCTGGATGTACCAAGCTCACACCTGTTCTGTGCTTTTGCTTATGTTTTACATTCTTGTGTGGGATGAAAATATTCCTTCTTGACATCTGATCATATTTTTAGTCATCGTCCTGAGTTCAGCTGAAGCCCACCTCCTTCTCTAGGCTATCCACAACGTATCCCTTCTATTCCATATTGATCTCGACTTGCTTTGATTCTGAAAGCACTGACTACAGACATTACTCGTTTTGGCCCTTAGCTGTATATGTCTTTGTTCAAAGTGGTAACAGACAGCTTAGTGTGTATATTTCCCCTCTTCATCTTATTAATACATTCCTGGAAGGCAAGTGTTTTGAACTTTTTGTATTTCATCAGGAGATATGCTTAACAGGTACTTGGTAAAGATTTATATAAATGGCTGACCAGGCATTGGTTTTACTCTGGTTCTAATCACACCCTGTGTAATCCCAGATTAAAGTTAAAAAGGATGGGCTTTCAGACTGTCAGAAGAGGAAGGTATATTTCCTTCGATGAGAAACTAAAGTTAGAGGTATCTTGGGAAGGGATTTGTCAACTAGGAATCTGTAAAAGGAAATCAGTTTACCTTATTTGGATTATGATATTATCTGAATAATACTATAATAATTATTGGGATTATGTGAATTATGGTATTATTAATTCCACTTTGAATATAGAGTGTATGTCATATTGAGCTGGTAGTAAAAATGAGTAAATGTAGAAATAACAGTTGACAAGGATTTTAAGACATTTGATTTCCGAATTCTAACTGATCCTGATTTTCTTCTTTTTAAACATCCAGATACTTCTCATTCCTGCACGAATGGACATTTGAAAGTGCCCTTGTCAAAGATTTGCAAGCATGGAGTCCTCATCAATGCTTTCTTCCTTGAATGACGAGTGTAAATCAGACAATTACATTGAACCTCACTACAAGGAATGGTACCGAGTGGCCGTGGACACGCTGATTGAACATGGGTTAGATGCATACCAAGACTTTCTTGTCAAGGAACGAGTATCCGACTTTCTAGCTGAGGAAGAAATTAATTACATTTTGAAAAATGTTCAAAAAGTTGCGCAAAGCACAGCACACGGTACTGATAATTCCTGTGATGATGGCTCGTCTTCAGGGACTTACTGGCCTGTGGAGTCCGATGTGGAAGCCCCGAATCTTGACTTAGGCTGGCCATATGTAATGCCTGGACTCTTAGGGGGGACACACATTGACCTCCTCTTTCATCCACCAAGAGCACAGCTGCTTACGATTAAGGAAACCATTCGGAAGATGATCAAAGAAGCAAGAAAGGTAATATTTCTATCTCTAGATGAAAGATTTGAAAGGTGGGAAATCACCATAGTAGTATCAATAGAGCAGTCTCCAACCATTTGGGCATCAGGAACCAGTTTTGCAGAAGATAGTTTTTTCATGGACCAGGGTGGAGGGGATGGGAGGAATGGTTGGGGGATGATTTGAGCGCATTACATTTATTGTGAACTTTTTTTTCTGTTATTCTTACATTGTCATATATAATGAAGTAATTGTACAACTCATCATAATGCAGAACCAGGGGGAGCCCTGAGCCTGTCTTCCTGCAAGTGGGCAGTCCCCTCTGGGGGTGACAGGAGACAGTGGCATCTGCTCTCCGATGCTAGCATCACTGCCTCAGATCACCAGGCATTAGATTCTCTAAGGAGTGAGCAGTCTAGATCCCTGAGGTTCACCGCAGGGGTCGTGCTTATCTGAGAGCTAGTGCCACCCCTGATCTGAGAGAGGCAGAGCTCAGACTGTAAAGTGAGTGATGTGCAGTGGCTGGAGACACAGACGCTTGTTCACCCTCCACTCACCTCCTATTTGCAGCCCGGCTCCTAACAGACCTCAGACTGACAGCAGCTATGACCCAGGGATTGGGGACACATGGTATAATAGACATATATGTTAATCAGAATCTCTACATGTATAGACCATGCTTGTTACTTTTGGGAAATATACATACGAATACATAGGCAGGCTGTACTTCTCATATGTTGCAAGTATCTGAGATCAGTGTTGGGTCCCTGCTGCAGGTGGAGATTTCCTTCTCTTCATCATGTTCATACATCTGAGAGTCCTTCATGCATGATGTCTAAGGCGTATGGACTGGAAATGGGATGGTTTGATGCATTCATAATCTATATCATTTAACTTTTCCTTAATCTCTGAAACGAAGTATGTGGTTAGTAAATCTGGTAAAATTTTCTTTGTCAGCGCACAGAGCCCTAATTCTTGCTCTGAATATAGTTTATTTTAGTAAATAAAGCATTTTGTTGTTGTTCAGTCATTCAGTGCTGTCTGACTCTTTGCAACTCCATGAACTGCAGCACACCAGGCTTCCCTGTCCTTCTGAATCTCCTGGAGCTTGCTCAAACTTGTGTCCATTGAATCAGTGATGCCATCTGACCGTCTCATCCTCTGTTGCCCACTTCTCCTACCCTCAATCCTTCCCAGCATCAGGGTCTTTTCCAATGAGCTGGCTCTTTGCATTAGGTGGCAAAAGGATTGGAGCTTCAGCTGCCCTGTTTCTAATGAATATTCAGGGTTCATTTCCTTTAGGATCGACTGGTTGGATCTCCTTGCTGTCCAGAGGACTCTCAAGAGTCTTCTCCAGCACCACAATTCGAAAGCATCATTCTTTGGTGCTCAGGCTTCTTCATGGTCCATCTCTTACATCATTCATGACTACTGGAAAAATCATAACTTTGACTAAATGGACCTTTATTGACAAAGTGATGTCTCTGCTTTTTAACACACTGTCTAGGCTTGTCACAGCTTTTCCCCTGAGGAACAAGTGATTTAACTTCATGGCCGCAGTCACTGTCCACCGTGATTTTGGAGCCCAAGAAAATAAGTCTGTTACTGTTTCCATTATTTCCCCATCTATTTGTCATGAAGTGATGGGACCAGATGCCATGATCTTAGTTTTTTGAGTGTTGAATTTCAAGCCAGCTTTTCAATTTCCTCTTTTCACCTTCATCAAGAGGCTCCTTTCTCTTCACTTTCTGCCATTAGAGTGGTATGATCTGCATATCTGAGGTTGTTGATATTTCTCCTGGCAGCCTTGACTCCAGCTTATTATTCATCCAGCCCAGCATTTCACATAATGTACTCTGCATATAAGTTAAATAAGCAGGGTGGCGATATACAGCCTTGACATACTCCTTTCCCAATTTTGGACCAGTTCATTCTTCCATGTCTGGTTCTAACTGTTGCTTCTTGACCTACATACAAATTTCTCAGGAGACAGGTGAGAAAGTATTCCCTTCTTAGAAGGTAGTCTTGTTTTCCCTTCTTTAAGAATTTTCCACAGTTTGTTGTGATCCACACAGTCAAAGTCTTTTGTGTAGTCAATGAAGCAGAAGTAGATGTTTTTCTGGAACTCTCTTGCTTTTTCGATGATCCAACGGATGTTGGCAATTTGATTTCTGGTTCCTCTGCCTTTTCTAAATCCAGCTTGAACATCTGGAAATTCTCAGTTCACATACTGTTGAAGCCTGGCTTGGAGAATTTTGAGCATCACTTTACTAGCGTGTGAGATGAGTGCAATTGTGCAGTAGTTTGTGCATTCTTTGGCATTGCCTTTCTTTGGGATTGGAATGAAAACTGACCTTTTCCAGTCCTGTGACCACTGCTGAGTTTTCCAAATTTGCTGGCATATTGAGTGCAGCACTTTCACAGCATCATCTTTCAGGATTTGAAATAGCTCAACTGGAATTCCATCACCTCCACTAGTTTTGTTTGTAGTGATGCTTTCTAAGGCCCACTTGACTTCACACTCCAGGATGTCTGGCTCTAGGTGAGTCAGATACCATTATGGTTATCCAGGTCATTAAGACCTTTTTGTACAGTTCTTCTTGTATTCTTGCCACCTCTTTTTAATCTCTTCTGATTCTGTTAAGTTCATACCATTTCTGTCCTTTATTGTGCCTGTCTGTGCATGAAACATTCTCTTGATATCTGTAATTTTCTTGATGAGATCACTAGTCTTTCCCATTCTATTGTTTTCCTCTATTTCTTTGCATTGTTCACTTAAGAAGGCTTTCTTATTTCTCTTTGCTATTCTTTAGAACTCTGCATTCAGATGGATATTATCTTTCTTTTTCTCTTTTGTCTTTTGCTTCTCTTCTTTTCTTAGCTGTTTGTAAGGCCTCCTCAGACAACCGTTTTGCCTTTTTTTTGGGGGGGGGGACGGTTTTGATCACCGCCTCCCATACAATGTTATAAACCTTCATCCATAGTGCTTCAGGCACTCTATCAGATCTAATCTCTTGAATCTCTTTATCCCTTGAATAAAGCATAGATTTTCTTATTTATTTCCTGAGTTGTGTGAAAACAGTATTTAATCAGGCTTGATAATGTAAAATTCTTAAGTAAGTTTCTGAGGTGCTTAGCATTTAAGGGTGTCTGTTTTCTTTATGAAATATTTATATTGGCTTATCATTCTCAGAAATTCTATCATACAGTTCAGACAAAACTAGAAATATTTTTTTATTAATATAATAAAACTTATTGAGAGCTTTCTATGTACTCAGCACCATGATAGGTGCTTTGGAAATTACAGCACGATTTCCCAAGTTGCTTGTTGAGTTTCAAAATATATAAACAAATGATTATGATTGTTAACTATGAAGTGTATTTCTTAGTTATGGATACTGTGTTGTTGGTGTTGTTCAGTTGCTAAGTAGTGTCTGACTCTCTGCGACCCCATGGACTGCAGCAAGCAGACTCCTGTCCTCTACTATCTCCTGGAGTTTGCTCAGATTCATGTCCATTGAGTCAGTGATGCTATCTAACTGTCCCATCCTCTGCCGCCCCTCTTCTCCTTTTGCCTTCAATCTTTCCCAGCATCAGGTTCTTTTCTAATGAGTCAGCTCTTTGAATCAGGTGCTTCAGCTGCAGCATCCGTCCTTCCCATGAATGTTCAGGGTTGATTTCCTTTAGGATTGACTGGTTTGATCTCCTTACTGCCCAGGGGACTCTCAAGAGTCTTCTCCAGCACCACGGTTCAAAAGCATCAGTTGTTCTGTGTTCAGTCTTCTTTCTGGTCAGATTCTTACATTCTTACGTAACTACTAGAAAAAACATAGCTTTGACTATGCAGACCTTTGTTGGCAAAGTGATGTCTCTGCTTTTTAATGTGCTGTCTAGGTTGGTCATAGCTTTCCTTCCAAGGAGCAAACGTCTTTATTTCATGGCTGCAGTCACTGTCTGCAGTGATTTTGGAGCCCAAAAGATGAAGTCTTTCATTGTTTCCGCATCTGTTTGCCATGAAGTGCTGAGACTGGATGCCATAATCCTAGTGTTCTGCACGTTGTGTTTTAAGCCAGCTTCTTCACTCTCCTCTTTCACCTTCATTAGGAGGCTCTTCAGTTCTTCTTCACTTTCTGACATTATAGTGGTATTATCTGCATATCTGAGGTTGTTGATATTTCTCCTGGCCTTCTTGATTCCAGCTTGAGATTCATCCAGCCCAACATTTCACATGATGTACTCTGCATAAGCAAGGTGACAGTATACAGACTTGACATCCTCCTTTCCAAGTTTTGAACCAATTCTTTTTTCTATGTCTGGTTCTAACTATTGCTTCTTGACATGCATACAGGTTTCACAGGAGACAGGTAAGGTGGTCTGGTGCTCCTATCTCTTAAAGTATTTTCCACATTTATTGTGATCCACACAGTGGATCTATACATACTATGTATATCTATGGACACTTATCTACATATACTATACAGTATAGAAATTTAGACCTAAAAGGGATTTATGATGCAGACATACCTGGCATTGCTTTTTTGCATGTCTACAAGACACAGAGATGCTTGGGAAAGTGTGCTTTTATGAAGTACAAATGTATTAAGATTCCTTGAAACCCACAGGGACATGGTAGTTTGCAAGACAGGCAGCTAAGAATTTCTAGAACTCATTAAGGAGACACAATGTTCCAAAACCAATGTCACATGCAGGCTTTGCAAGGTAGGGTGATTTTTTCTCCCCTTAGATCTTCAAAGCTCAAATAAGCTGAGTTTGTACTCATATTAACCCCTTTAGCAGGATTACATTAAGAAAGCTCTCCTTTATTCCAGTTGCTAAAAATTAGCTGTAGAATCAGGCACATGGTAGGTATCCAGACTTTCACTGAATAAGTTGAACTATGAGAATTTTTAAAATTGGACTATCCTATGCTCTGTGGCATAGAATAGTCTAGTTTTAAAAATTCTCATAGTTAAACTTATACATAGATTCAATATATTAGTTCAATATATATGAATCCTTGTATAGGTAATATAGAGCTTCCCTTGTGGCTCAGCTGGTGAAGGATCCGTCTGCAGTGTGAGAGACCTGGGTTTGATCCTGGGTTGGGAAGATCCCCTGGAGAAAGGAAAGGCTACCCCCTCCATTATTCTGGCCTGGAGAATTCCATGGACTGTATAATCCAGGGGCTCGCAAAGAGTTGGACACAACTGAGTGACTTTCACTTCACTTTCACTTCATAGGTAATATAACAAACACCAAGTAGTAATATTTGTGAATTTCTGATTGTGGAGACAGCATGTTTTTGAACTACAGTGTTAACTGAAAATTGAAAAATGCATCAGCAAAGCTTCATATTTTTATTATGTTAATCTCTGGAGTTATTAGTTCATCAGCCTGAACCCCAGGCAGTCTCCTTTGGGGCATTGCACATCTGTGATACAAAGTGAAATTCAGGAGCTAGCTTGAGTTCTCAGACGAGCACTCACTGGACACTGAACATTAGTCATGACCTTCCGATGTATTTTTGTTTCTAATGTGACAGCTCTTCATTTAGTAAACCTTTAAAAGTAATATCCTCTGCCTGGTCAATGTCTGCTGGGTATTCTCACTTGAATTAGCAAACAAGGAACTCAAAGTCCAAACTATAAAACAATAATATGATGCTTTGCTTATCTTTCACCAATTCCAAGTGGCATAAAATAAAGAAGAATTTTACCTTTACACTTACCCAAGGTGTGAATATTACCTTGCATACATATATTCATTCTGAATTCAAAGAACGAGAATTATTTGAACTTTGTAAGTTGAATAAAATGAAATTGACTATAAATCACAGTAGATAACTTAGTGGTTTTCTGTTATTTTCCCAAAAGCGTTGGAGAATGTGTCTGTTTCTTACCAGATTTAATACATATTTTGGCCAAATGGGCTATAAGTATATGGGATGTATGTTGTGCGAGTATTTTGGAAGTTTCTTGCTATGTCACAACATTAATTTAAAGATTTTTGAAGGATCGAATACTCCAGAGAAGACAGAGTTATTAACCACATTTTAAAGCAATTTTGCACTGCTTGCCCATAAATGAACAAGGGCCTATGAAAAATGTTAAAATAAGAAAAGAAAATATTACTGTGAAATATTATTATGAAATTGTAGCTTGTCAGAACACGTTGCCTTTGAAAGATTCTGCCTGCTTTTCATGACTCAGCAGCTGAGTTAGGCTTTGTAAACCTTCAGATTCTAGCCTATTCGTTATCATAATAAACTTCTTGTTTCTGAACTATTTTCAGAGGACAAATTCTCTTTACTGGTAACTGTCAATGAATGGTCATGATGCATGAAATGTACAAAGAGGATTACCTTTTTTTTTATTCTGATAAAGTACTTGAATAATGTTTATTTTAGAGGACAGAATAAAGTTTCTTGCTTCCATATTTCTTAGGGAAATTCTTTTGTTCTTTAATTTTCTTTTTGGCTGTGCTGTGTCTTTATTGCTGCTTGCCGGCTCTCTCTAGTTACGGTGAGCCGGGGCTCCTCTCTAGTTGCCTTGCATGGCCGTCTCACTGCAGTATCTTTTCTTGTTTCAGAGCACAGGCTCTGGGGTGCATGGGGCTCAATAGTTGTGGGGTGCAGACTTAATTGCCCAGTGGTGTGTGGAAGCTTCCTGAACCAAAGATTGAACCCATGTCCCCTGGATTGGCAGGTGAATTCTTAACCACTTCACCACCAGGGAAATCTATGGAAATTCTTTTCTTAATCATTATGAAACTATGGGTCTTTGAGGTCATAACAAGTAATGCAAGGAACCAGTATAGCTGAAACTAGTAATGATCTCAGAAAAGAATTTAAATTTGTTTTCACTGTTCTGTTTGCAAATGAGATAAACTGCTTATGAAATGAATGTCATTTAATAGAAAAAATCTAAATAATTAAAAGAATTCAAAAGCAGTTTTCTTAGAGGTCCAAATATTTGAAGTCCGAATCATAATCACCAACTTAACCTTCCAGTCCCTTGAGAAAGGAAATAAAAATGATGCTATAGCTCATCTCTCTTGACTGGGAATATTTTGTTTTTGAATTTTGCTAATTTATTGCATTTGCTTTATCTCAGAATCATTCTGCTTTTATAAGCAGAATATAATCTTTATAGCATTTCAAAGATTCATAGATTTGTATTTATTCATTTTATTTTTGCCAGTTGTCACTTACAAGTTGTTCAGAGAGGTGTTTTCTTTTCTTTACTTTTGCAAATTTGATTGAGTATTTTCCTGTGAGAAAATCCAATTGTAGGTAGCACCTTGTGCCCTAAGAGGGTCTTATTTTTATCTACTGGCTCTTTGTTAACCTCCTTCTATTTATGTCACTGTATGGTTGACAATTATACTTGGTTAGACTTTATAAAGTCTGATAGCGTCTAGCAAGACTTTTCCCAGGTAATTATTTGTCTCTCAAGAGGTGTTCCCAAGATGATATATGCATTTATGCCTAATTACCATGAATACCTCTTATGAAAATGTCTCCTCTAATTACTTTGAAAAGTCATCTTTCATTAAAGTCACTTTCCTTCTAGCCACTCAGTGCTAGATGTCCATAAAGTCATCATCTCTGATCATCTTGAATATGTAAATGTTTAAGCAGAATACTGCTGGTTTTTCTGTTTCCTAATTCTAGCCTAGCGTCTTCTGTGGGATGTGACTCTTACTCTTGTGAAATATGGAGAAGTCACATAAGCAGAAATCTAGTGAGAATTAGGGCAGCTTGATTCCCAAGGTGCTCAGACCTGCATCTCCTGAGTTAAGTCGTGGTTGCTCCCTGAGTCATGGTTCCTGGGTGTGTCTGTTATGGCCTCAGGATCGTTAATAATAACAGAAACTTAAGTACCAGGTGACCCCATTGCCACAACGTGAAACGTGGCTGATAATGGGGACTTTTCCTGGGACTTGATGGATGTAATAAAAGTACTGGTGGCTTGAGAGCTAACTAGTTATGGATTGAAGAAGTCATTGTGCCTCTCCAGGTATCTTCACTTATTTAATGAAGGCACAAAGCAAAACCTTTTAGGATATTTTAAATTGAATGTTCCTATCCAGATCTCTAATAGCAGTTACCGAGTCACGATTATTTCAGTATGTTATATTCCTCCATTACGTGAGTAGTATTTACTGTGTCACAGCGTGTCACTTCATTGCCATTTCTTTGCAGTCATATCCTGCCCAGCTAAGTGATATTTATGTGTGTATCACTGCCTTTATTATCTCTCTCCTGATGTTTCCAATGTTTATTAAGAATCTCCTCTCTGCACCCTCCAGTTCCAACATTCACCATGAATACTTCATTCTTTTTAAATTTGAGTCAAAATTAGTTTCTTCCAGGAAATAGCTTTTGCTTAGTCAGATTTAATGACAGTAGTATCCTGTGGTGTTACTTTAACAGCTTTTCTTTGAGTAGATGCATTATATGTGTGTGTAAATGTGTGCCTGTGTCTGTGTGTGTATTGACAAAGAGAGAGAAATCTTGTTAAGAATCTTTTTTACAAAATTTTTATTGGAAGAGTTATAGTTGCTTTACAGTGTTGTATTAATTTCTACTCTACAGCAAAGTGAATCAGCTATATGTACACGTATATCTCCTCTTTGAATTTCCTTCCCATTTTAGGTCATCACAGAGCATTCAGTAGAGTTCCCTGTGCTATACAGTAGATTCTCATTAGTTATTCATTTTATACATAGCATCAATAGTATATATATAGATATATATATATGTACACATATATGAATCCCAATCCTCCAACTCATCCCATCCCCCCTTCCCCTTTGGTATCCGTACATTCTCTGTATCTGTGTCTCTATTTTTGCTTCATAAGTAAGATCATCTATACCACTTCTTTTTTCAGATTCTGCATATATACATGAATATTTATTTTTGTTTTTCTGACTTAGTTCATTGTGTACGACAGTCTCTGGGTCAATCCATGTCTCTACAGATGACTCAGTTTTGTCCCTTTTTATGAATGAATAACATTCTACTGTATATATACACTACATCTTCTTTATTCTTTCATCTGTCATTGGACATTTAGGTTGTTTCCATGTCCTGGCTATTGTAAACAGTGCTGCAATGAACACTCGCTGGGGTACATGTGTCTTTTTGAATTATGACTTTCTCTGGGTATATGCCCAGTGGTAGGATTGCTGGGTCATGTGATAGTTCTATTTTTAGTTTTTTAAAGAATCTCTATCTTATTCTCCCTAGTGGCTCTATCAAGTTATATTCCCACCAACAATACAAAAGAGTTCTCCTTTCTCCACACCCTCTCTAATATTTCTTGTTTGTAGATTTTGTGATAAAAGTCTTTTTTAAATTACAGTGAGTTTACTGTGTTAACTGTCATCGTGATTGCATGGGAATACTCTTTCTAAGGCAATCCAGGTGCTGTTCTCCTATCCTCCACTACCACCAATAACCCTGATAAAAGTATATAATTTTTAGCACAGTTACTTAAGGGAGAGGAAAAAGGAAAGAAATGTTCTTTCAGCTCATTTCAGTTCGGTCGCTCATTTGTGTCCGACTCTTTGCGACCCCATAGACTGCAGCATGCCAGGCCTCCTTGTTCATCACCAACTCCTGGAATTTACTCAAACTCATGTCCATTGAGGAGGTGATTCCATCCAACCATCTCATCTTCTGTGGTCCCCTTCTGCTCCAGCCTTCAATCTTTCCCAGCATCAGGGCCTTTTCAAATCAGTCAACTCTTTGAATCAGGTGGCCAAAGTATTGGAGTTTCAGCTTCAGCATCAATCCTTCCAATGAATATTCAGGACTGATTTCCTTTAGGATGGACTGGCTGGATCTCCTTGCTGTCCAAGGGACTCTCAATAGCTTTCTCCAACACCACAGTTCAAAAGCATCAATCCAAAAAAAAAAAAAAACACAAAAGCATCAATCCTTCAGTGCTCAGCTTTCTTTATAGTTTTATAGTCCCACTCTCACATCCATACATGACTACTGGAAAAATGATAGCCTTGACTAGATGGACCTTTGCTGGCAAACTAATGTCTCTGTTTTTTAATAAGCTGTCTAGGTTGGTCATATCTTTCCTTCCAAGGAACAAGTGTCTTTTAGTTTCATGGCTGCAGTCACCATCTGCAGTGATTTTGGAGCCCAAGAAAATAAAATGTGCCACTGTTTCCACTGTTTCCCCATCTATCTGCCATGACATGATGGAACTGGATGCCATGATCTGAGTTTTCTGAATGTTTCAGAAAACTGAAACCACCTTTTTCACTCTCCTCTTTCACTTTCATCAATAGGCTCTTTACTGCTTCTTCACTTTCTACCATAAGGGTGGTGTCATCTGCATATTTGAGGTTATTGATATTTCTCCCAGCAATCTTGATTCCAGCTTGTGCTTCATCCAGCCTAGCATTTCTCATGGCGTACTCTGCATGTAAGTTAAATAAGCTAGGTGACAATATACATCCTTGACGTACTCCTTTTCCTATTTGGAACCAGTCTGTAGTTACATGTCCAATTCTTACTGTTGCTTCCTGACCTGCATACAGGTTTCTCAGGAGGCAGGTCAGCCGGTTTGATATTCCCATCTCTTTGAGAATTTTCCACAGTTTATTGTGATCCATACAGCCAAAGGCTTTGGCATAGTCAAGAAAGCAGAAATGGAACTCTCTTTCTTTTTTGATGATCCAGTGGATGTTGGCAATTTGATCTCTGGTTCCTCTGCCTTTTCTAAAACCAGGTTGACCATCTGGAAGTGCACGGTTCACATATTGTTGAAGCCTGGCTTGGAGAATTTTGATCATTACTTTACTAGTGTGTGAGATGAGTGCAATTGTGCAGTAGTTTGAGCATTCTTTGGCATTGCCTTTCTTTGGGACTAGAATGAAAACTGACCTTTTCCAGTCCTGTGGCCACTGCTGAGTTTTCCAAATTCGCTGACATATTGAGTGCTGTACTTCCACAGCATCATCTTTTAGGATTTGAAATAGCTCAAGAGGAACTAGCTTTGCTCATAGTGATGCTTCCTGAAGCCCACTGACTTCGCATTCCAGGATGTCTGGCTCTAGGTGAGTGATCACACCATCGTGATCTGGGTCGTGAAGATCTTTTTTGTACAGTTTTTCTGTGTATTCTTGCCACCTCTTAATATCTTCTGCTTCTGTTAGGTCCATACCATTTCTGTCCTTTATTGAGCCCATCATTGCATGAAAGATGGTATCTCTAGTTTTCTTAAAGAGATCTCTAGTCTTTCCCATTCTGTTGTTTTCCTCTATTTCTTTGCATTGATCGCTGAGGAAGGCTTTCTTACCTTTCCTTGCTATTCTTTTCTGCATTCAAATGGGTATATCTTTCCTTTTCTCCTTTGCTTTTTGCTTCTCTTCTTTTCACAGCTATTTGCAAGGCCTCCTCAGACAGCCATTTTGCTTTTTTGCATTTCTTTTCTGTGGGGATAGTCTTAATCCCTGTCTCCTTTACAATGTCACGAACCTCCGTGCATAGTTCATCAGGCACTCTGTCTATCAGATCTAGTCCCTTAAATCTATTTCTCACTTCCACTGTATAATCATAAGGAATTTGATTTATTAGGTCATACCTGAGTAGTCTAGTGGTTTTCCCTACTTTCTTCAATTTAAGACTGAATTTGGCAATATGGAGTTCATGACCTGAGCTACAGTCAGCTCCCGGTCTTGTTTTTGCTGACTGTATAGAGCTTATTCATCTTTGGCTACAAAGAAGTGTTTGAGGTTTCTTGATTGACTTGATCACTTTATGGGCAAAACGCTGTATCCTCTTTTAATTGCTCAATTTCAAATGATGCTTTTTTTCAAAGAGACTTCATGGAATCTCATGAAGGCTCTGAATCGCAGAGTCACTTAGAGCCAGGTTGAATCCCAGCTCAATCAACTGTTTGGATTAAACATTATACTATAACTGCTCTGAGCTTTAGTCATCCCATCCGTGAAATGGATATGCCAATACTCCATTGGGTCCTGGTGAGAGTGGAATGAATTCACTGACATGTTTACCATGTTACTCCCACACGTTTGGTGTGTGTGGTGTTGAGATGATGACAACCACACTCCTCTTCCTCCTCCTTCTACTTTTCTTCCTCTTACTATATTTTTCCAGACCTTAATTTTTTCAAAATTTCATCAGCCTTTACTTTTGCATCATTGTGATTTGACCTTTCTTTTTTAAAAGTGAGAGCAAGTGAATGACCAAGTCCAGCATCTAAGAAGATAGCATCTTACCAGGAATGGCAGCCAAGGTTATTAGCTGTTGGTGAAATGACTCAAATCCATTTCTGAAGTATTGTGGTGATTATGTAACAGTGCATTAGTGAAGTGCATAGCATTTTCTAAGGGTTATTGCTTAGAAGATTCAAAATGGGAAATATTGATTCAACATGAGTATGCATACTTGAAAATACTACCTACTGTGAAGTCAGCTTACATGTTACAAATTTTATACTCAGGATGTGCAGAAAAGGCATCCTCTTTAATGGACAATTGTTCAGAATTGAACAAAAAATTCTAAACCATGCTACGATCTGAAAAAATACAGAATTTTGGTTAAAAGCTAAGGGGGAGGACAGGGAACATTGTTGTAGACCAGAGAGAGTCATTCCATTTCATCTCTAATTTGAAAAGTGATATTTTTTTTTGATTTTTATACAAAGATTTTATATTTACAAAAAAAAGAAGAGCAATTTTTTTAAGTTTTATTTTAGACCTGACATTTAGTACCCAAATTTCAAGTAACCATGAGTTTATGAACTATTATTACTTACTAAATATTTCTCATATAATTAAAAAAGTAATATAGGACATATTATTTACGACTTACCCTAATTAGTCATCTCAGCTTAAAACTCTCACTTTCCAGACAGAGGGGCTATTTATTGTTTTGCTTAATGGAAGCAATTAATCTGAAATGCATGAAAAAAATACAAATAAAATTGTTATCTAAGATCCCCAGCTTGTTTTTTATACTAAAGTCATGAGTGATTTATGAATGTTAGGTGTTTTAACAGGCTATGTCTTATCAGGTAAAATCTAAAAACCACCCTTGATTTTCATATTTTAACCCATTTTTATTGACAGTGGAAATTTGGGCAAGAGTTTAGCTTCTAAAAGAATACTTAAAATCATTTATAGGAGCCAGTAAACTTACCAGAAACTCTGCCTTGGAGATATTAACCTATATCCCTATTTCTAGTTGGGAAGAAAAGGTTTTAAAATTTGAATTATTCAGAGTACACATAATTTATTTGATTAAGGGAAGTGTTTCTAAGACCATTTTCTGCCCTCATCTTTTGGTGTCCTTTAATCCTTTTCTGTTTTTACAATATGAGCTGTGAGAAGCAGCTCCCCTAGGACTGCACGTGGTGTGTGTATTCTTTCTACTGAACTGTCAAGGGGATTGTTATTGACCGTGGCCCAGAACTTAGTTCAATGTGTTCTGGGATCTCTGAAGTAGGCAGTTTATTTTTTAATGATAATTTCTGTTTATTCATTTTCCTTCCTGTCATAGGATTAAAATAAAAAATAACAGATACTTATTGAAATGTGTAATATTTTTCTGATACCACACCTTTAGTAGTTTTTGGAATGGCAGCTCTAATTGTCATCATAAAGCATTATGGTCATAAAACATTCGGTTTTCCTAATGCCTAAGTGATACTGAAAGTTCATAGGGATAGAATTTAGCCGTTTTGCAAACTCAGATGCTTTTTTTGGGCAAAGCCAGAAAAGCTGTTCTGCACAGGAGAAAGGGGCATGTGATATTCCAAAGGGGAGTCAAAAGATCATGGATGGAGAGACTTAACTTCAACTCTGTGGGCATCCCTTTTTAAAGTGATGTAAATAGAGGCTTCCCTGGCAGCTCAGTGGTGAAGAATCCGCCTGCCAGTGCAAAAGATACAGTTCAGTCTCTGGTGGTCTGGGCAGACCACGCATGTGTGGAGTAACTAAGTGTGCGCACCACAGCTATGGGGCTGTGCCCTAGAGCCCCGTGCTCCACACGAAGAGAAGCCTCTGCAGTGAGAACCTTGTGCTCTGAAACTAGAGAACAGCCCCTGTGGCTGCAAATTAGAAAAAAACCCACGCAGCGACAAAGACCCAGCACAGCCAAAAGTAAATACACAAATAAACAAAATTATTTTAAAAGTGATATAAATAAATTGTAGTTTGCCGCTGATTGGGGTGATAAACTTAGGACCTCAGGTCTGATTGAAGTATCTTATCAAGTGCTAACTTCCATGAGAATAAAGGGATGTAACTGTCCTTTGCTTATCTGTCCTCTTAATGAGATGTGAAATGTAATGGGGGGGTTGCTTTAAATGTCTTTTTGAGGTGAGGGAGGTTCTCGCATCTGATCGACGTTTTGTAGTTCAAGGATTTTTGCCTATTCTCCTGTAGTTGCCACAGATTCATCATGAGACATGTACTTCATATCAATTTTTCATGTTGTTTAACTAGTCACCCTTCAAATTTCTTCAAAAGCATTGGTTGGCTTTTATTATCAGGACTGGAACTAGCAGAGGAAAGGTTTTATGTTGTGTAATCTAGTGACAGTAGCATGTAATATTTGCTGAACACTATGTGTCATGTACTGTTCAGCAGTTTACATGCAGTACTTTAAACTGACCTTCACATGCACCCCCTGCCCCCCGCCACGCCCCATGAAATAGGTACTTTTATGATCCGTATTTTAGTGGTGAATAATCTGCTTTCTGGTAATAGGCATGATGAAGTCAGTGGTAATGATCCAAAAGGATCATAATCGGAAAGTATGAATAGCTGCATTTTCCCAAATAGAGGTTTTAGAAGCCCTGGTGAGAGGATCTGGCGTGGAGAGCACTTGGTGGCCATGTGGGCGTACTGGTTTCTAAATGGACCAGGCACAAGGCCGCTGTGGGGTTTGCTGTTAGAAGTCAGAAGTGACCGACTGGAACCAACAGAGCACTGTGATACGTGGATGTGGTGGACCACCTAGGATGCAGACTGTCTTAGGACACATGGGAAAGAAACAAATTCTCCGGGTTTCACATGAAAGAGACCTTAGAAGAAGTAATCCATGAGATTGTCCTTTGGCCTCTGTTGCTTTCAGCTATGACTGGATCAGCCAGCCTTCAGCTAGCAGTAACAGGTGATCAGCATAGCAGGCAGCTCACTCATTAGCAAATATTTATTTAATGTAAACTGCATGTCAAGTACAGTTCTAAATTCTGAGGATACCTAAGGGAATACAACCCCAAACACTGTCTTTGAATGGAGCTTATGGCCAAATCGGGAGATTTAGATAATAAGCACAATAAATGAAGAGTGGAATGGAGAAAACCAGAACACAAATATGGAGGGTAAGGAGCATTGAGTGGTCACAGAGGCCAGTTTTAAGATTTTAAACTGGAGTCTCAGAAGAGGCTTCATCAACAAGGTGATGAAGGAGTTGAGATTTGAGGAAGGAAGGAATGGGCCCTGCATCTACTTGTGGGCAGAGCAGACTGGACATGGGGTAAGCTTTAGGGCAAGGATATGCCTTCTTGTGTATTAGAGAAATAGTGTGGATGCCAGTTCCTGGACCCAAGAAATGAAAGGGAGATGATCAATGAGTTCAGAGAGGTACCATGAGGTCCTCGTGGACCATAACATGGACCTTGGCTGATGAAAATGGGGAGCCACTGGAGAATTTTGGGCAAAAGAGAGACAAGATCAATTTGAAATATGCTGTATTTTAAAAGGGTACATCTGGGTGCAGTATTGAAAATTGACTATAGGGGCTCAAGAATAAGCTTGCTGATTTGCTCCAGTCTTGTCTGACTCATCTCACATGCTAACAAAGTAATGCTCAAAAGTCTCCAAATCAGGATTCAATAGTACGTGAATCGTGAACTTCCAGATGTTCGAGTTTGAAAGGCAAAGGAACCAGAGATCAAATTGCCAACATCCGTTGGGTCATCAAAAAAAGCAAGAGCATTCCAGAAAGACATCTACTTCTGCTTTATTGACTATGCCAAAGCCTTTGACTGTGTGGATCACAAGAAACTGTGGAAGATTCTGAAAGAGATGGGAATACCAGACCACGTGACCTGCCTCTTGAGAAACCTGTATGCAGATCAGGAAGCAATAGTTAGAACTGGACATGGAACAACAGACTGGTTCCAAATAGGAAAAGGAGTACATCAAGGTGGTATATTGTCACCCTGCTTATTCAACTTATATGCAGAGTACATCATGAGAAATGCTGGGCTGGATGAAGCACAAGCTGGAATCAGGATTTCCAGGAGAAATATCAATAACCTCAGATATGCAGATGACACCAACCTTATGAAAGCGAACAACTAAAGAACTTCTTAATGAAGGTTAAAGAAGAGAGTGAAAAAATTGGTTTAAAACTGAACATTCAGAAAACTAAGATCATGGCATCTAGTCCCATCACTTCATGACAAATAGTGGGGGAACAATGGAAACAGTGACAGACTTTATTTTCTTGGGCTTCAAAAGCACTGCATGTGGTGACTGCAACCATGAAATTAAAAGACACTTGCTCCTCGGAAGGAAAGTTATGACCAACCTAGACAGCATATTAAAATGCAGAGACATTACTTTGCCAAAAAAGGTCCATCTTTTCAAAGCTGTGGTTTTTCCAGTAGTCATGTATGGAT